>JACEEZ010001744.1:0-17500 GCA_016584305.1 Chionoecetes opilio
AAAATTTTTTTTTTTTTTATTTAAAATTATTTTTTTTAAAAATTTTTTTTTTTTTAAAAATTTTTTTATATTTTTTTTTAAAAAAAATATTTTCCCCTTTTAAAAATTTTTAAATTTATTAAATTTTATTTTTTATTTTTATTTTTTTATTTTTTTTTTTAAAAATTTTTAAAATATTTTTTAAAAAAAATTTCCAAAAATTAATTTTAAAAAATTTTTAAAATTATTTTTTTTAATACCTTTTTTTTTTTTTTTTTAAAATTACTTTTTAAAAAAAAAATTTTAATTTATTTTTTAATAAAAATTTTTTAAAAAAAAAAAATTATTTTTTTCATAAAAAAAAATTTAAAATAATAAATTTTTTTTTTAATTTATTTAATTAATTTATTTTTAAAAATTAAAAAGCAATTAATTATTTTATATATTAATTTAAAAAACCCCCCCCCAAAAATTATTATAAAAATAAAAAATTTTTTTTTAAAATTATAAAAAAAAATAAAAAAAATATATTAAAATTTATTTTTATATAAAAAAAATTTTCCATTTTTTAAATTAATAAAAAATTTTTTTCAAATTTTTCTTTTATAGTGGGTTTGGATTATAAATATTTTAAAAAAAAAATTTTAAAAAAAAAAAATAAAAAAAAAAAATATAATATTAAAAAAATAAAAAAAAAATTTATATTTTAGCCGAGCGTTATTTAAAAATATGGGGTGAGGGGGTTTTGTGGTAGCCAACCCCTTCCCTTAAACACAAACTCCATCCCTACCCTTAAAAAAGTGCAGCCGCTCTCTAAAGGTCACTGTTACTGAGCTCATCTATTGCCTCGTGCGCTATACTGCAGAAATTAAGCACTTCTCTGTCACCCACGAGCAAAATAAACTTTCTTTGAAAGAGAACAGTGTTGCAAAACTTACTGCGTTACGACTCCGTCACCCAGTGGGTTTTGGGTTATTTGGGGAAATTATCTCTAGTGTTCGCCAGTGAAATGCAATAAATTTATAAGTGATATTATCGTAATATTCGTGTGAGTGGGCCCCTCGTTCCGCACCGGCAACTAGAAAATTGAGGGAAATTATTTTTAGACAGTTATTTTTATGGCAAACTCTTATAATACATAAAAAATTTTTTCGTTCCCTTTTTATGATATAAAAAATTGTATTATTTAAAATGAAGTAATATTCGCGAATATTAAAAACAAATATTCGCTTTGCATTCGCATTCGCGAATACGGAAAATAGACATTCGGTCCATCCTAGTGTGTCCCATGACGAATATTATTAATCCTAAATCTGAATATTAAAAGGGTATGTTTAAAAATATCCCTGACTTTTTTTGTAGACTAAAGTCTCAGACTAAAGGATATGAAAGTTTTCGGACAATTCTTAATTGTATCTATTTAAAATCTGAAAATATGAAAATCATGGATAAGAAAAATTATTCCGGGGAAACGCGTAAACGGAGTCGTTTTTGGGAATTACTAGGGGTGCCCAAGGGTGGCGTCAGTGTAATATAACTGAGCAAGAGAACCCTCGAAAAGAAACCCGGGCCCTTCATTCCTCCTCTGCTTGGGCGGGTCGTCTCCCCCTAAGAATGAGTCCCTACGTCCGCGGGGCCCCTGCTCATGGAAAGTGGCTGCCCGAAGTGTAAGAAAACACACCACCATTACAGCCCCCAATGTGGTACATTTCCCTTGCCTAATTGAAATTTAGTAACTTTGATGGATTTTACTTTTGTCATTAGTCATAGGGTTTATTTTCTTTTTTAAAAGTTATTTTTTTTACTTGTTTTTGCTCAAAAAAATTATGTAAATTGTTTTTTTATGTTCCAAAATAAGAAAAGTGAGAGTGAAACCCCCGAATGTTTGCCTAAAGACCCATATACCTACAATACTTGTACACAACTCTTTAAGGAACAAACATTCTCCAGACTGTAACTCTCCGTCTTGATGCAGGGGGGGCGTCAGCACCCCCCCCGGGATGGACACCTGAAAGATAACTGCACGCAAAACCTTCCCTTAAACCGCGACCCCGTCGACTGAAAAAAATTTTTTATATTTGTTTTGCTTTTTTTTGGCACAGCGAATTTCCTTTCCCCTTGTGATGCGGCATTTTTTTTTTCGACTTAAATTCAACCCTTCTTTTTTGGGGCTACAAATGCCCCCCCAGACTGTGAGAAGTTTTTCCTTTGACTGTGGGGCTCCTTTTTGGGGAAAAAAGAAGCAAGACAGTTGACTGGGGTTTTTTTACTTTGACTGTGAGCTAATGACTGATCCGGGGCTCCCAACGACCCTTACTTCGAGGGGCACGTCCTCCCAAAAGGGGAGAGTATTTTGCTGTACCTGAAAGCCCTGGGCCCGTTATGACGTACCCAAAACCGTCAGGGTGCCAGACTTCGTAATTGTACCAATTTACCGTTTTGGACCCGGGAACCCCGGACGAGTCGACCCACGGCCATTGTCCCGCGGTAACTATGATTCACAAAGGAAGACATGTACCGATGACGCCCCTTTGCTTCACCCGTGTGCCTGAGGTCACTGGCGTTGGGGGCCGAGCGTCGCAGCGTTGAGGGCCGCCAGCATGGTCCCTCGCCAAAAACCCTCAGATCCGATCACAGCCAATGACCGGGTGAAAACCTCAGCCCCCACCTTGACTAATCGATGTATGTGTTCTACAAGTGAGTGTAGTCTTTTTGATCTTTTCCGAAAAAAAATAAATAATTTATGTTTTTATATACTAGTCCAACTATTCCTTAAAAAACAATGAAAATACAAAAGCAATGTATTTCTCCTTACTAATATCATAAATGGAACATTTTTCCCAAAGTTAAACCCATGACCTGCGGGGCCCGGGGGAAGGGCGCTCGCTGCTGCTGACACTAACGCGGCTTCCCCATAACCCCTTGCATTTAGCGTTAGTTATCAAAATGGTTAATTCCGGGGGAAAATCGTACTTCTGATGCCCGAAAGGCGATCGTATATGCGTTTATTTTTTTTTTTTTTAATTTTTTATTGGGCCTATAGCGCCGTGGGCTTTGGATTTTGATTTTTGGTAAATCTCGCCTATTAGTGGCGCGGGCTGAATTTTTTGTGAGCCTGTGGTTTTAAAGGTAAAGACCCGTTTTCTAGTGTTCGGATCTTTCAGTCGGATCATGCAGCCCCTAAGTTTTCTGTCCCCTCCAATCGAAGACCAGGAAAATTGCTGCATGGGGGTTTCTTTCGCCACTCGACGATGATTTGACAGTTGCTCCTTGGGGGGACTTGAACTCGGGATTTTCCCCCCTACCGGGCTTTTTAAAAGGGTTTTCCGCCGGCAGGTTCGACTGGGAACATTGAGTTCACCATTCAAGACGCTAACCACTCCCCCCACCGCCTCCCCTAAAAACGAATGAATGTTTACGAATCAATCAGAAAACACAAGTACTTATTAGATAATTCCATTTTTTGCTTTGTATTTCTCAGGTGGGATGACTTCGCAGCCTCATTTTTTAGTCAGCCTGCTGTTTGGGGGGCGTCAATGTTCTTCCCATTACTTTGCACGGACCGAATTTTGTTAGAGGATTGAATAGTTTGTTTTACGTCAGGATCGGTAAATAGTAGTAGTCATGCCATCGCCTAATTCGTGCATTATTTCTTTAGGAAAAATACGTAAGTCAGGTTCCCACAAATCCCTTAGTGCATTACTACTGTTTTGAACGGCTGGCGTCGCCATGGAATTTTTTTCTTGCAACACATAAACTAAAAATTCATTGTTAGGTGCATAAGATTTTCAGTAATAAATTTTTTTTTTTTATTTAATAGTAGTAGTACCAAGCGTTGTGTTTGTAGGTACACGGCTAATTTTCGTCGACTTCGTTCTCACTTTTTTTTGGGACCTTTAAAGTACCAAAATACCATCTAAACCAAATGTTCAAAAATTTTGCGGCCCAATGATTTTTGAAACTTCGCTAGCTCAACAAAAGTGTTAGAATGTGGTAATGATAACACTAAACAATCTTTATAAACGTATGCAAATAAATCGCCCCAATTTACTTTTAGATAGATTTTTATTCCCCAAAAAAAATGTATTGGAATTTTCCCCTTTTAATTCTTATAATTTCTCAATTTTCATAAAAATACTTGCGTCACACATCCTGTCTGAAGTATTTTACCCTGCAAAATGTCCTTTAGGATAAATATCCACGGTTTTTTCCGGTGTCTCGGCGGATTTTGAGTGTGAAAAATTGAAACAGACTCGATCTTCTCTTTTAACCGATGATCCCGCAAAACCCCCCCACGATGCTTACAGAGGGACGCCTGGTTTATGCCAAGGTGTACTGGATGGCAGTGCGTTAAATATAATAAAGGTCCTGACGGGGAAATACCGTTTATGTAGACGGTTTTCAGTAAGAAATGGTGTTCAAACTCAGTTCTTTTTTTTTATCAACATATCATCTCATAATCAAAATACTGCTCCGTGTTTTTTTTTCTGTTTCAAAAGATAAAAAAAAAGAAGAAGGGGGGGGGGTGGAACCATTATACCTAGGCTTGGTAAGTGTGGTCTCAAAAATCAAAACGTTTAATAGCAAAGAGTAATCAACCAAAACCTTCTGTTCTCGTTATTTTTTTTTCATTTTTAGTATTATTCTCCCCAATATACAAAAAAACCGGGGTCTTTGATTCCAAACCAAAGTAAAACACACGCTGCTACAGATCTAAAATAAGTCGTAACTTTTTTTTGTCTGTCTTGAAACAACGTCGCCATTTTTCCCTCAATAATTAGTAAAATTGGCACGGGGCCCAGACATCTCAGGGTAATGGGAAAACCTTAGGGATAACCCCTATGTCATTTGGTAAAATTATACTTTTATATACCTTTTCTAGTCTTGGTATAACACTGTTGTAAAAGTATAGTATTGGTATAGTTTGTAGTAAACAGACCAAAATTCCGCAAAAACTCCTTTCACCTTTAATTATTTAAATCCAAATCCCGGGGGCCCTATTCCCGTTCTCTGGAATAATACCTAGGGGGATGGGGATGTCGGCCCAAACACCCATTCCAAACTGTGAGTCACATTGGGGGGGGAGCCTAGTGACACGGGGGTATAATCTGTATTCTTTTAAGGTTAGACTTTTTAAAATTTTTTAATTTTAAACCCAAAACCCAAAATTACGCTAACCTAACCTAACCTAGATTTAAAATGATGTTAAAAAAAACACAGATTATAACCCCAATCACTTCAGGGGGAATTGGGGGGAGGTGTTATCTGTTAGTGTTCTAAGGCGGGCCGTATTATAATTTGTGTTGAACGCTGTGGGACTCTTTTTTTAGAATTTTAAATGTGTCGATTTATATTTATGTAATCAACGAAACAATGAAACAAAAAAAAAACGACACCATTTTTTTTTAAAGGGAAATGAAAAGAAAATATAATGGTTTGGTTTTAATAGAAGAAAAAAACCCAGAAAAATTTTGTGCTAGTTTTGGGTTTATACTGTACTTCGAAAGATTATTAAACAAAAAAATATATCACATCTTTCGCACTTTTTTTTTAGTTCTCATGTTCGTAGTGAATCATATACCTCCTCCTACGTGATTAATACAAAATAATGTCGCACGTATTACGAGAAAAAAAAAAAAAACAAAGGAAAGCAGAAACCCCCGTGCATATTTTTTTCAACCCGTTTTGCAAGGCACTTCAGATTTTTTTGCCTTTTTTTATGAATGCCAAAGTTGTTCCAATTGTTATAAGAAAGTAAAAAGGGGAAAACGAGAGAGAAAAAAATCAAAGGTTTCATCAAAAAAGGTTGCCTGTTCGTTGTTTCCTGGTGACCATTTCATAAAAAGACTCAGGGTGTTAAAGTTTCTTTTAAAATCGCACCCCTTGCCTATTACTAAGGGCCCCCATACAGTTACATTTGCCCTCCGTTTCCGTCCAACCTTCATGCAAACCCCCTTTTGTAGACGGCGCCCTCGTTTCCCCCCCCGGGGGTTTTTAATTTTTTCATGCCAAGTAGCAATGTGTACCTTTCTAGTGACAAATCTTTGGGCCAAAAATAAAGACAACGGTGGTGATACACGGTTTTTTTACACCATGGGAAACCAATGCATGCGAGTTTTGGACGAAAACTGTGGGAAAAACGTAAAGTGTATGGGCCCTTATGCATTAAAACTGGGTGATTGAATTCAGAATATTGCACTTTTTTGAAACTTACTGATTTGCTGCTTTTTTCCCCCAAGGTTGATTAAAAAAGCATTCATGGAAAAATTGCGTTTTTCGGGAAAAAACCGGGACGCACCAGCTGTTGGCGGTAGTTATCAGTTGTCCCAAGGGTAGCCACCGGTGTATATTACGAATACTGAAGCTGGGATCTCACCAAACATCTCTCGACGTTTTAGTCTAATCCCCCACAAGTCATGGAGTTTATATTTGGGTGGCCTGCTCATGGGTTTTATAAGAAATCCCCTTGTGCATTAATAAAAAATGTTTATATCTCTTTAGTTCTTTTGAAAAAAGTGCTATTAATTATCGTATTAAAACACCCCCGCTGTTTTAGTCTCATAATTCCCAGTCTCTTTTTTGTATTAGTTAACAATTATGGGGTTAAAAACACTCAAAATATTGGCAATATGGTACCTTTTTGTTTTAAATGCCTAGAAAATTTCCATTGACCAACAAAACGGTATTTTTTTTTGCCTTTACTTCCCCGGGGGTCATGGACGGCGCCCTGGGATGCACGCCGCCCCGTGGGGTGCTCGCGGACTGACAAGAAAACCCCCACCGCCGACCCCGTTTAAATGCAAAATTATTATATTTGTTTTTATTTGTCTTACTACAGTGATATCCTTTGCTTTCGAGGGTGACACGTTTTTTTGACGTCTCCACCAACTCCTTCGTGAGTCTAAATTCCTGCACTCCTGATGTGAGAAATGTTTCCCTTTTACTGCTCTGCTCCGGGCTTAGGAAAAAGCAACATGTTTAATGCGGTCTTTACTCAAGTGGGATTAGTAAATGGGGCGAGTGCTTGAAAAAAGAGGCGTTCTTCGATGGAAACGTTTTCAGGCAGACGAGAGTAGATTTCTGCAACTGCAAACCGCACTGCTCCCTAACCCCACGCCCTAAATCATAACTGGTTCCAGACCAAAGGAAATTTTTCCAAAATTTTCCTTTATGGAAACCCGGGAATTCCCGACCCTTTACTCACGGCCACTGTCCCCGGTAATTTTTATCCACAAACAGGAAAAAGTAACGATGGCGCCCCTTTTATACAGCCGTGTGCCTGAGGACATTTGGGGGGGCAAGCTCAAGCGACGCAGAAGAAGACTACACCTGCGCCATCCCTCCCTCCCTCCATCCCCTGATTCCTATTGCGCTCCTTCCACCGCGTCGTCCAGGCTACATGTACAAGGCACTGGCTTGTTATACGGGTCTTATTTATATTATACTTGAGGATTCATTACGACGATGCAATACAAAAATGGCCATAATATGTCAACTATAATATACTATTATACCGAACTAAATTGGCCTACCTTTTTTTTTTTATTTTATTCTCTACTGTCTTTTTATAGGGACTGGCAACTAAGCGGGCTTTGTGTTACCCATTTTTGTTGTGCCCTTGGCCAGTTCCCTGTGATGTAAAAAAAAAAAAAAAAAAAAAAAATATAAGAATAAATATATACTCTTATATCATTGCCCTTTTTTCAACATGAAGAAACATTTCCAGGATGTTTTTCGTGTTTTATTGATTCCTTATGTGCTACAACATAGGGATACCCATCCTGCAACACACACACACACACACAACACACACACCAACACACACACACACACACACACACACACACACACACACAAAACACACACCCTACGATGCACTCAAATAATTAGTGCATAATGCAAATATACGTAAGTCTTTTTCATACATCCACCAGGCATAAGGAACAAAGAAATTATGAATATTTATGGCAAACTTACAAAATCATTCCCACTGTCTCAACATCAAATAAACATATACACTACCTTGTTGAAAGAGGTTTTGCTTAAAACTCGTAGTAGGTCATTCCCGTATACACCTTCCTCGCTGCACATGACACAGCACACTGCACTCTAGACTACTGAATTCATCCTCTGCAATGTGGGTATAGACCTCAAGGTGGCGTGGTCAATACGTTGTATAGTATGTAAGTGAGCGTTAGGAGGACAGGCTGAACCATGTATTGTATGTGCCTCTGGAAAGACGACAACCACTGCCTCAAATACTTTTTCTTGAAGTGCATAATTCCGTCCTTTTCTTAAAATAGATTTTTGTATACGTTTACCATGCACATGCATCGTCACGAACGTAGTCTTATGTATACTTTTAAAAATTCAAATCGAATGGACATGTAAAATAATTTAAAAAAATGTAAATGTGCTGAATCCAATCATTAATCTTTTTTGTTTTTAATGAATGAAATTTTCCATGAGGTCAGATACGCAGCCAGTTGGTGTGTTTGTATAGGTGGGGCGTGCAGGAGTGGTGCGCAATGTTGTGCTGTTTTGAGCCTGGGGGTTAGGTACGCCGTAGGTCCAATGAAAAATAAAAATATAGATTATTTCGAATTTGGCAGGGTGTTTTCTTATGTAAAATTGAATTTTAAGGGTGGTTTGTCCGCTTCAACTTTTTGGTTTGAGCACTTCTTGCTATGCAAAAAGGACTTTTATTTATATGCAAAACATAGCTTACCCCCCGCTAAAGAAAACGGCTTCATTTCCCACCTATCATCAATTCTTGATCGTCTTTTTCAGGATGGCTTCTCCTTGTAAACCAAGTGGGTCGAAGCCCGCAACTAGACAGAGCTCTGGATCCAAGTTGGCCGCCTTTGTTGGCGGTGGACGAGAGTTTGCTGAGAGTGAGGTGCCTACGTATCGCGGCGTGATGAAGAGGGGAATCCTTCTCCAAGAACTCAGGGGCATCCGGGAGGGTGTTGACAAGCGGGGGTACCCAGTGAGAGACATTGCGAAGGATCTGACCCATTGTGTTTGCCCAGTGGAAGAAATCGAACGCCCAGTTTGCACCTCCAGTGTGTTATTGACCGGTCCGTGACCAGAAGGATAGATAATTTTTGGAAGAAGGTTAGTGAAGGGTGAGAGACAGAGCAACTAAAGCAGTAAGGAATTCGTGGAGAAGAATATGGACAGGCTGTTTGACATAACGGCCTGCCCTCACACGATCTTCCTCTGCAGGACCAGGAAATCCCATGCTCCACCCCCAGCTGTGCCACGCGAGAGCACACGTGCAGTGTGACGCCCCTGGCCAGCAAAGTCCCTATTTTAGACCTGGAGTGGCTGTACTACCAGAGGATCAAAGTTGGGGAGGATAGTGCAATGATGATGACAGGGGTAGACAAGAATGAGACGCATAGACAAGTGAAAGCAGCAAAGAGAAAGCAGTTGGAAGAGGAGGCTAAGCTGAAGAAGCAGAAGCAGAAAGATGAAAAGGTCAGACGTCTTGAGCTGCAGGAGCGATGTTCCTGGGCCCGGCTGAAAATCACCCAGGATTCTGAGGGTGGGACGGAGGAGTCGTTCACCCTGCCCCTCATAGAAAGACCAGGAGCAACAGGAGGCTGCCCCTACTGGTAGACCGCTGCTCAGGGAGAGGCTGGGGGGCCCTGGCACCCCTTGTGATGCAGTACTTGGACAGGGCCCGCTGCAAGAAGAAACACAATGCCGTCCGGAACCTGGCGCTGGCAAGCATGCGGTTTTGACGTTCCGCCCACTGCTGCTGCTGCCTTGGCCTTCTGGATTCCTCCAGGACCTTATCGCTGACGGCCACCTCTCTCCCGACATGTCGTACCTGATCTGCGAAACCTAACAAGCTAGGGGGCCAGAGGGATGCCATGGCATCGGCCAGGACCTTGACCAGGGGAAGCACCAGAGTACCAAAATAGTTGGATGGGTTACGATGGGAGAAGGACAAGACCAGGACGATGGTGCCCGACAGCTATGGGAAACGCACCCAGGTTGATCAGGGAGAGCATGTGTCATGACAAAAGGGGGCCATCTGGAAGGTACCTTGGCAAATTTGTACCAGAGGACCCGGTGCCACCTGAGAAGCCCTGCGGGTTTAAATGGCTCAGGCTCTCTATGATCTGCTGGTGACATACGACTCCACCGATCCACTGATCGTACTGCAAGGTGATAAACTAGGCCCAAAACGGGGTGGGAAGGGTGGTACTCACGCCCATTTGGAGAAGATGCTGGACGCAAGCTCTTCTGGAGTATATGCGTGTTGCACACAAACGAGGTCCCCTGTGCCACCTTATCACCAGCATCGACGGGCCTACCTCATCTGACACTGGCTTCACGGCCAGTGTGCAGTCTGCTGTCCAGCGGAATGAGATGCGTACAACGCCCGAGTTCAGAGGGGGTGCCCGGCGGTGAAATCTCACGGAGATACCGGAGTATATCCTGGTCAAACATGTCCACTGACCAGCAGGTCTCCTACCAGCTGTGAAGGCGACATGTTTTTCGACATAAAATTTACACACCTGTCGTAGTTCGGGTTACAAATGCACCCCAGAGTGCGAGGAAGTGTTCCTTTGACTGTGCGGCTCCTGTCTTGGGAAAAAGAGCAAGTACAGTCGACTGCCGGTGTTTACTTTTGATTGCGAGGGATATGACTGGATCTCGTGCTCCCCAGACGACTTCTTTCTTCGACGGGCACGTCTGTCAGAAGGACGAGTATCATTGCTGTACCCGCAAGTCCTCGTGCTCAGATTATGACGTTTGCCAGCCATGTCATGGGGCCAGACTATCGTAATTGTACCAACTTTTACCTGTGTTTGGAGCCAGCAATCCCTGAAAGAGTCGACCCCCGGCCATTGTCCCAGCGGGACCTATGATTCACAAAGGAAGAAAATATACCGATGACCCCTGGGATTTAACGGTGCCCGAGGCACTGGCGTTGATGGGCCTGAGCGTCGCAGCGTTTATGGCCGCCAGCATGGCTCCTCATCGCCACAACCCTCAGATCCGATCAGCAGCCAATGACCGTGGCTGCACCTCAGACACACCTTGACTAATGCTGATGTATGATGTACTACCAATGATGTATGTAGTAGGTCTTATTGCATCATGTTCCGATATAAATAAATGAATTTATGTATTTATATACTAGTCCAATCTATGTCCTTAATAAACAATGTAAATGCAAAAGCAATGTATTTCTCTCTTATTATAACCTTATATCATGAAATGGAACAGTTTTCCCAAAAGATGTAAAGCCATGATCTGCGTGGCACGGGGAAGGGATCGCTCGCTGCTGCTGACCCTAACGCGGCATTACCCATAACCCCTTGCTGTATTATAGCGTTAGTTATCATAATGGTTCATTCCGAGGAGACATCGTACTTCTGAGTGTCCCGCAATAGGCGGCATCGTATATGCTGTTTATTTTTTTTAATTTTTTTTTTTATTGGAGCCTATAGCGCCTGTAGGCTTATGGAGTCTTGATGTTGGTCGATCTTGCCAGTTAGTGGCGCAGGCTGAATTTTTATAGTGACACCTGTGGTCTTAGGTGAAGATCCCGTTTTTTATGATGTTCGGATCTTCAGTCAGGATCATGCAGCCCCTAGAGTTTCTCCGTCACACTCGCAATCGAAGACCAGGTAATTGCTGCATGCGGGTTTCTTTCAGCCACTCGACGATGCATTTGACAGTTGCTCCTTGGTGGGACTTGAATTCGGGACCTTCTTCTCCCCTATCAGGCTCTTGAAAGAGTTGCCCCCGGCAGGATTCGAACTCGGAACATTGAGTTCACCACTTCTAGACGCTAACCACTCGGCCACCGCCTCCCCTAAAACGAATGAATGTTTACGAATGCAATCAGAAAACACTAAGGTACTTATTAGATCATTCCATGTATTGCTTTGTATTTCTACAGGTGGAGATGACTTCGCAGCCTCATTTTTTAGTCAGCCTCGCTGCTTTGGGGTGACGTCAATGTTGCTGCCCATTACTTTGCACGGACGCATCGTTATGAGGATTGAATAGTTTGTTGACGTCAGGATCGGTAAACCTCGTATGTAGTACATGCCATCGCCTAACTTGCGTGCATTATTTCTTTAGGAAGAGTACGTAAGTCAGGTTCTTACAACTCCTTCACGTGCAGCTTACGTACTGTGTATTGAACGTGTCATGAGCGTCACCATGGAAGTTTTTTTTCTTGCAACACCATAAACTAAATATTCAGTTGTTAGGTGCATAAGTATTTATTCGTAGATAATTTCTTCTTTTTATTTAATAGTAGTACGTACCAAGAGTTGTGTTTGTAGGCACACGGCTACATTTCGTCGACTTTGTCTCTCACGTTTATAGGTAACCTTCAGAAGTACCAAAAATACCATCTAAACCTAAATGTTCAATATTCTGGCCGGTCTGAAAGATTTATGATAACTTCGCTAGCTCATACAAATGTGTTAGATATGTGGTAATGATAACACTAAGCAATCTTATATATAACGTATGCAAATAAATCTCGCCCCAATTTACTTTATAGATAGATTTATTATTCCTCAGAAACTGTAGTTGGGATTTCACACTTTTAATTCTCTATACATTTCTCAACATTCTGCATAAAACTACTTGCGTCACACATCCTGTCTGAAGTATTTTACCCTGCATATGTCCTTTAGGAAGTAAATATCCACGGTGTCTCACGGTGTCATCGGCGGATCTGAGTGTGAAGGAATTGAAACAGACTCGATCTTCTCTTCTATACCGATGATCCTGCAAGACACCGACCCAGCGATGCTTACAGAGGGACGCCTGTTGATGCCAAGGTGTACTGGGATGGCAGTGTCGTTAAGTATAATGAATGGTCCTGAACGGCAAATACCAGTTTCATGTAGACGGTTTTCAGTAAGCAAATGGTGTTCATAACTCAGTATCTTTTTTTCTATCAACATATCATCATCATAATCAAAATACCTGCGTCCGTATTTTCTTCTTGTTTCAAATGACTAATAAAAAGAAGAAGGGGAGGGCTGGATACCATTATACCTAGGCTTGGTAAGTGTGGTCTCAATATGCAACACGTTTAATAGCAAAGAGTAATCAACCAACCTTCTGCTTCTCGTTATTTTTTTTGCATTTTGTCAGTATTATTCTCCCTAATATACAAAAATACCGGTGTCTGTGTGATTCTCAAGACCAAAGTAAACACACGGCTGCTACCAGTATCTGAATAATAAGTACGTAACTTTATTTGTCTGTCTTGAAACAACGTCGCCATTTCCCATCGAATAATTACTTAACTTGGCACGGAGGCCCAGATGCATCTCAGGATAATGGAAAACCAGTTATGGGATACCTCTATGTCATTCCTGGTAATATATACTTATATATACCTCTTCTAGTCTTGGTATATAGCAGCTGTTGTAAATGTAGTAGTATTGGTATAGTATAGTAGTAATCAGAGCCAACTTCCGCAAAAACTCCATTTCACCTTCAATTATTAAGTCCACATCCCGGCGGCATATTCCCGTTCTCTGGAATAATACCTATGTGGTATGGGGATGTCGAGCCAATCACCGATGTCCAAGCTCGTGACGTCACATTGGGGGTGGAGCCTACGTGATCACTGGGCTATAATCTGTATGTCTTATCTAAGGTTAGACTTATTAAATTGTTTAATTTAACCTAACCAAAATTACGCTAACCTAACCTAACCTAGACTTTATAAATGATGTTAAATAAAACACAGATTATAACCCAGCAATCACTTCAGGGGTAATTGGCGGTGAGGTTGTTATGCTGTTAGTGTGTCTATATGGCGGTCCGTATGTATAATTAAGTGTTAGAACGCTGTGGGTACTCTTTTTTTCAGAATATTTTAAAAGTGATGTCTATTGATATTTATGTAATCAACGAAACAATGAAACACAACGACTACCATTTGTTTAAGGAAATGAGAAAGAAATATATAATGGTTTGGTTTAATAGAAGAAAAAATCCCTAGAAAATTTAAGTGCTAGTTTGGATTTATAACTAGTACTTCGAGAAGATTATTAAAACAAAACGTATATATCACATCTTTCGCACTTTTTTTTAGTTCATCATGTTCGTAGTGAATCAATATACCTCCTCCTACGTGATTAATACAAAATAATGTGTCGCACGTATTATCGAGAAAAAAATAAAACAATGGAAAGCAGGAACCCTCAGTGCATATATTTTTACAACCTCAGTTTTGCAAGGCACTTGACAGATTTTTTTGCCTTTATTATGAAGTGACAACGTTGTTCCAATTGTTATAAGAAAGTAAAAAGGTGAAAGCGAGAGAGAAAAACATCAATGGTTTCATCAAACAGGTTGCCTGTTCGTTGTTTCTGGTGACCAATTTCATAAAACGAGCTCAGGGTGTTAAAGTTTCTTACTAAAATCGCACCCATTGCCTATTACTAAGGGCCCCCATACACGTTACGATTTGCCGTCAGTTTCCGTCCGAACGCTTGCATGCAATAACCTCCTTAGTGTAGACGGCGCCATCGTATCACCCCCAGGGTATTTTTAATTGATCATAGCCAAGTAGCAGATGTGTATCCTTGCATAGTGACAAATGCTTTGGCCAAATATAAAGACAACGGTGGTGATACGACGGTTTTTTCTACACCATGGAAGCCAATGCATGCAAGAGTTCGGACGAAAACTGATGGCAAATCGTAACGTGTATGGGGCCCTTATGCATTAAAACTGGCTGATTGATATTCAGAAATATTGCACTTCTTTTGAAACTTACTGATTTGCTGCTTTTCCTCCAAGGTTGATTAAAACTGACATTCAGTGAGAAGAATTGCGTTGTTCAGGGAAAGCCGTGGACAGCCCCAGCTGTTAGGCGGTGAGTTATCAGTTGTCCAAGGATAGCCACCGGTGTATATATACGAATACTGAAGCAGTGGGACTCTCACCAAGCATCATCTCGACTGTTCAGCTCTAATCCCCCAGCACAGTCATGGAGCTTTATATTGGCGTGGCCTTGCTCATGGTTAGTATAAAGAATATGCCTCTTGTGAATGAATAAATAATGATTCATATCTCATTTAGTTCTTTTGAAAAATGTAGCTATTATATTATCGTATTAATATCATCCCTTGCTGTTTCAGTCTCATAATTCCCAGTCTCTGTTTTTTTATTCAGTTACAATTATGGGTTAATACACTCAAAATATTGGCAATATGGTACAGCTTCTTGTTTAAATGCCTAGAATATTCTCATTGACCAACAAATCAAGGTATTTTTGTTGCCTTTACTTCCAGGGGTCATGGACGGCGCCCTCGGGATGCACGCCTGCCTCGTGGACTGCTCGCGGACTGACAATGAACACCTCACCGCCGACCCCGTTAACTGCAAAAATTATTATATTTGTTTTGATTCGTCTCACTACAGTGCATATCCATTCCCTTGCGAGGGTGACCGTTTTTCGACTTCTCCACCAACTCCTGTCGTGAGTCTAACTTCGCATGCACTCCTGAATGTGAGAAATGTCCTTGACTGCTCTGTCCTGTTTAGGAAAAATAGCAACACTGCTGACTGCGGTCTTTACTACGAATGTGGTATTAGTAAATGGACGACGTGCTCTGAAGAAGAGCCGTTCTTCGATGGAAACGTTTGTCAGGCAGACGAGAGTAGATGCTGCAACTGCAAGCCGCACTGCTCCATGAGCGACGCCCTCAATCATAACATGGTTCCAGACCACAGGAATTGTTCCAACTTTTACCTGTGTATGGAACCAGGAATTCCCGACCATCTTACTCACGGCCACTGTCCCAACGGTTATTTTGATCCACAAGCAGAAACTGTAACGATGGCGCCCGTTGTATACAGCCGTGTGCCTGAGGACATTAGGGTCGGGCAAGCTCAAGCGACGCAGAGAAGACGACACCTGCGCCATCCCTCCCTCCCTCCATCCACCTGATTCCTATTGCAGCTCCTTCCACCGCGTCGTCCAGGCTACATGTACAAGGCACTGGCTTGTTATACAGGTCTTATTTATATATACTTCAGGATTCATTACGACGATGCAATACAAAAATGGCCATAATATGTCACTATAATATACTATTATAACCGAACTAAATTGGCCTACCCCTTTGTTTTTTATTTTATTCTCTTACTGTCTTTTTTATAGGGACTGGCAACTAAGCGGGCTTTGGTGTTACCCATTTTTGTTGTGCCCTTGGCCAGTTCCTGTGATGTAAAAAAAAAAAAAAAAAAATATTTAAAAAAATAAATATATACTCTTATATCATTGCCTTTTATCAACATGAAGAAACAGTTTCCAGGATGTTTTCGTGGTTCATTGAATTCCTTATGTGCTACAACATAGGTATACCATCCTGCAACACACACACCACACACACACACCACACACACACACACACACACACACACACACACACACCACACCAACACACACAACACACACACACACACACCCACACACACACACACACACACACACACCCTACGATGCACTCAAATAATTAGTGTCATAATGCAAATATACGTAAGTCTTTTCATACATCCACACAGGCATAAGGAACAAAGAAAATTATGAATATTTATGCAAACTTACAAATCATTCCCGCTGTCATCAACATCAATAAGCATATACACTACCTTGTTGAAAGTGTTTTGCTTAAAGCTCGTAGTAGGTCATTCCCGTATACACCTTCCTCGCTGCACATGACACAGCACACTGCACTCTAGGACTACTGATTCATCCTCTGCAATGTGGGTATAGACCTCAAGGTGGCGCTGGTCAATACGTATGTATAGTATGTAAGTGAGCGTTAGGAGACAAGGCTGAACCATGTATTGTATGTGCCTCTGGAAAGACGACAACCACTGCCTCAAATACATTTTCTTGAAGTGCATAACCCTCCGTTCTTAAAATAGATGTTTGTATACGTTTACAGCACATGATCGTCAAAAACGTAGTCTTATTTATACTTTTGAAAATTCAAAACGAATGGACATTAAATAATTTTAAAAAAAGTAAAAAGTTTGAAACCAAACATTAATTTTTTTTGGGGTTAAAGAAAGTAAATTTCCTGAGGTGATACCACCCAGATTGGTGTGTTTTTTAAGGTGGGGGGGGGGTTTTGGGGGGCGCAAAAGTTTTTTTTGATTTGGGCCCGGGGGTGAGGGTTAGCCTGGGTGCATGGATTGAGCCTTGGGTGCATGGGTTGAGCCGGTGTTCCCTTAATCTTGGGGTTTTTACAGGTAAAAGGGGGGAACCCAATAAGAATACTTAAATGTTTTTTGGGGACCAGTAGGGGGTTTATTGCCTCAGAAGTCAAATTATGGGGAAACTATACGTCCTGCCAGCACTTTAGATGGTATTGAAAAAAAGTGGGGCGAGCGTTGTTTTATGGTTGTTAAACAGTAAATACCCCCAAAATTCAAAATAAATATCATAATTTAAAACTGTGAGATTTTTACAATAATAATGTCACGATGTCAAAGCACCGTTGAG
>JACEEZ010001744.1:22500-36583 GCA_016584305.1 Chionoecetes opilio
CAAACTCGACTTATTCTGTGGAACAACCTAAAATGGGCTTAGATCAATTAGTAATCAATTGATTATGTGAAATCAAAAGATATCTGCAGGACAACAAAAAGCAATGTTGTCTATAAATATGCGAACAAATGCGTCAAGTGCACAAAACACCTCTGGTGAAAAATACTCGTTGACAATATAAGCTGATTGTTTTGATTTAAATTAGCCTCGACAACAATTTAATTACAGTGTATGCACTTGAAAATAAGGAAGTAGGAATTCCTTGTAGCCTACTTAATATGTTCTTCGAATTTGAATATTAGCTAAAAACAAGGCGAGTTGAGCTGTTCTGGGGAAACGCGTGAACGGCGTCAGGTGTTGGGAGATTACTAAGCGGTGCTCCAAGGGTGGGCGTCAGTGTATATATACTGAGGCAAGAGAACCCTCGACAAGCAACTCCTGGCCCTTCATTCCTCCTCTGCTTGGCGGTGATCGTCTGGCCCTGAAGAATGAGTCCCCTACGTCGTCGTGGCCCTGCTCATGGTAAGTGGCTACCACGAAGTGTAAGACAACACACACACCATTACAGCCTCCAAGTGTCGGCTACAGTTCCTTGCCTAATTGAAATATTAGTAACTTTGATGGATTTTAGCTTTTGTCATTAGTCATACGGTTTATTTTCTCTTTTAAGTTATTGTTTTACTTGTTTTTGTCATCACAAAAATATATATAAACATGTTTATTATGTTCCAAAATAAGATAAGTGAGAGTGAAATCCCGAATGTTTGCCTAAAGATCCATATACCTACAATACATTGTAACTACAACTCATTGTAAGGAACAAACATTCTCACAGCACGTGTAACTCTCCGCCTTGTTGCAGGTGGGCGTCAGCACCTCCACCGGGATGGACACCTGTTTCATAGACTGCACGCACGGCCTTGACTTCGCCGCAGACCCCGTCGACTGCAGAAACTATTATATTTGTTTATAGCTATATTGAGCACAGCGAATTTCCATTCACCTGTGAAGGCGACATGTTTTTCGACTTAAATTCACACACCTGTCTACTTCGGGCTACAAATGCACCCCAGAGTGCGAGAAGTGTTCCTTTGACTGTGCGGCTCCTGTCTTGGGGAAAAAGAGCAAGTACAGTCGACTGCGGTGTTTACTTTGACTGTGAGCATAATGACTGGATCTCGTGCTCCCCAGACGACCCTTACTTCGACGGGCACGTCTGCCAGAAGGACGATATCATTGCTGTACCTGCAAGTCCTCGTGCTCATCTAATGACGCAGCCAGCCATGTCATGGTGCCAGACTATCGTAATTGTACCAACTTTTACCTGTGTTTGGAGCCAGGAATCCCTGACGAGTCGACCCACGGCCATTGCCCCAGCGGTAACTATGATTCACAAAGGAAGACATGTACCGATGACGCCCCTTGCATTCAGCCGTGTGCCTGAGGTCACTGGCGTCTGATGGGCCTGAGCGTCGCAGCGCAGACACCCCTGAGCATGGCTGGGTGTCTTCCACAGGCGACGCCGCTAAACCCCGCAATAACTTTTCTATAACTTTGTGTATATGTGCTACCCAATAATTTTGTAAGATTTTTGAAAAAGTTAGAATTAATTAAGAATAAAAAATTTAATATGAACTATTCAGGCATCGGTTGACCTTGGACCTTGTCAATAGATCAATAAACAAATTATATTAAACCTAAGTGCTGATTCTTCCCTGTGCGAATGTGCGTGATTCTGATATGAGAACATAAGGTCCGCAAAAGGACTTCTGGCCTATACGAGGCAGCTCCTGCTTATACACATGCACAAGCACTCCACACACACACACACACTCTCTCTCTCTCTCTCTCTCTCTCTCTCTCTCTCTCTCATCTCTCTCTCTCTCCTCTCTCTCTCTCTCTCTCTCTCCCCTCTCTCTCTCCTCTCCCCTCTCTCTCTCTCTCTCTCTCTCTCTCTCTCTCTCTCTCTCTCTCTCGGTAGAGCCAAATCTGTGGGTGTAGCAGACTGGCCAGGAAGTATAAAGTAAAATAATGGGGGAAATCCTTTAAATACCACGAATCAAACAATATACTGTAATGGTCCAAATAGCCTACGGTAGAAAACCGCTGGCTAAGCGGGATATCAGTTTGGTCTAATGTAGTGCCCTGCCTTCTTGTGGAAGGTGCGACTTCTAAGGCGGGATGGGTTCGGTACGAGATTCTAAAGGGTTAGTTGCGGCCCCAGTGCAGTGTAACGCTCTGTAGGTCTCTCACTGGCCCCTATGGATCAGTACATTGGCTCCCTGTTCACAGCATCCATGACCAGTGATACTTGCCTGACCAAAGCTCTTGTCATGAGGACTAATTGTCCCCCCCCCCCCACTTACGGCATCTCCTTCAGAATAACATAAGTACATAAGGAAGCTATAAGAGACCGCGAGACCTACACGTGGCAGTTCCTGTTAACAATGCCTACAATAAATTCAGGGGTTCCCCAACCCGCAGAGCACCGCGGGCCGCAGCGACAAGTCCGAGAGGGCCCGAGGGCCGCACCAATAAAAAAAACTCTGAAAACCACATATACAGAACAAAAAATTTCAAAGAATTTATTAATGAGACACCTGGTGACATTTCTCAGCACAAAGCTTATCAAAATCAGGGGTAATGGAACTAACACTCAGCAAGAGAACGTCGTGCAAGTGGTCATCTGTGACTGTGCACGGGTCTTCGATTTTGTCAGTTTCATCTTGCTAAACAGCTGTTCGCACAAGTATGTTGATCCAAACATCGACGACACTTTCATCGCGTGCGTGTACCAGGGCCAGGTTCTGTATCAGGTTCTGTACCCAATAAAAGATGTTTTCAACACACGTTTGGAATGATGGAGGGCCGCACCGATGACCAAAGGAAATGATCTGGCGGGCCGCACGGAATGGCCTCGCGGCCGCATGTGGCCCGCGGGCCGCGGGTGGGGACCCCTAACCTGCATCCACCTTTCATCCCCATCCATGAATTTATCTAGCCTCCTTTTAAAGCTCCCTATTGACTCCGCACTGACCACTGACGACTGAGTCCATTCCAATCATTTACCACCCTATTTGTGAACCAGTTTTTCCTTATTTCCTTTTTAAATCTACGCTTTTCCAGCTTGAATCCGTTACTTCTTGTTCTACCGTGATTACTAGCCGTAAGAACTTTTACTACATCTCCTTTTTGTATCCCTTTATCCACTTAAAAACTTATATCAGATCGCCCTTACTCTACGCCTCTCGACTCGCAGGGCATGTAGTTCGTTACGGTACGGTACGAAATTACGGTACGGTACGGTAATTTAAGGGCTAAAAGTACGGTTCGATATATTTCTTCAAGTTCGGTACGGTACGAAAGTTCGATTTTTATTTCGTACTTATATCGAACCATTTTCGTACCCAACAGTATGGATGGTAGGCTACCATCCATATTGTCAATCCATATTCATGTAGTATATCTATCTGTAAAAATCACTTGACTTCACCCAGCTCAGGGACCAGGGAGTCAGGGACTCAAGGAGCGGGGAGTTGACCCCCCCATTAACCCATTAACACCAACGTGTGACCTCATTACCAGGGGGGAATTTCCATCCCGTGCCTTGGTGTTGACCCACATGGGTGTTGGGGTCTTGGGACTCCTGGGGATAATGATTAATAGTTCAACAGGCCATGTGTCTAGTTCATATCTACCTTTATATATATACTAGCCGCAAAGCCGCCCTCCGGGCGGACTTTTGGCTAGCTCCTGCGGAGGGCTATTGGTGGGCCGAAGGCCCACCAAACACAGACTCTCCAGATAGCCCCTTCTAGCTTTCCTGAAATCATGGTTGTAGAAATGTATGTATTAACGCCAACCCATTCACATCACCCCAACCCATTCACTCACCCATTACCCTCACCCCCCATCTATTCCCTCACCCATCACCCATCACCCCCCCACCATTCACTCACCCATCACCCCACACCCATTACCCCACCCATTCACTCACCCATTACCCATTACCCATCACCCTACATCAAGGTTTCCTCAATTCTCGCACCCACTTTTTTTTTCACAATTCTCGCTAATAGGCTGCTAAATAAAAAAATAAAAAAGTGATCGGATCATCTCTAAGGGGGTTTAAAAACCTTCCCTGTTCGCCCCGGGTTCCAAAACGGGCCTAGAGGGGTTTCCCGCCACGGGGCCGGGCACCTGGGCGGACACACCCACACACACACACAAACACCACACCACACACACACCCCAAACACACAACACCACAACACACACCACTTTCGTTTAAATTATATATAATATTATTATATATTATTATTATATATATTAATCCCCTCATTTAAAACTCGTTCAGGTCACTGGTAGGAAGAGTGAGGGTAGGGCGTGAGTAGGTGAGGAAGGCGGGGGTGGTTGTGAATAAGTGATTGAGTTAGTAGGGGGATGGGCGGGTAGGTAATGATTGAGTGGGCGTGGCGTGGGTGGATGGGCGGATAGGGAATGAAAGTGAGCGAGATTTGCCCCAAAAATTAAACACCACCGTGTGATTCATTATTTTGGGTAAATTTCGGGCCAGCCCCGGGTTAGACGTGGGGGGGATTACCCCTCAGCCCCCTCGGGTCACAGATAGTGGGGCGTGGGTTGAAAAAACATGGGGAAAGCAGGGAGGTAGAATAATATTTTATATAAATTATATGATTATAATAATATTTTATATATATATTTTTATAAAAATATATTTATATAATATATATATAATAAATTTTAGTATATAATAGCTATTTTATAATATATAATATTATAATATATAATATATATATATATAAAATATATATTAAAATTTTATATATATATTTATATATATATATTATATTATATATATTTTATTAATATATATATATTGTAATTATTATAAAATAAAAATTTAAAATACGTAAATTTTTTTTTAATGAAATAAAAAGATTAATGCAATAAAATAATAAAAATGTAAAAATAGCATAAAAATAACAATAATTCAATAGTGTCGAGATGGGGGTGAAGGGTACCGTAGAAAACAGTAAAGTCGCCAGGAAAAATTTTTTTTTTCTGTTTCAGACGTGTGGGGGCTTAAATACTTACTTTCTACATGCAGTTTTCAGGAAATTTTAGAAGGGGCTATCTGGAAAGTCTGTCATTTTGTGTTTCATCTGGCAGGTACTTAAATAACAAATTACCAAAATCACAAAATGGCTACCAACAGTGGAGTCGCCCTCTAGTGTTTATTTTTTGAGGTCCCTACCGCTGTCGTCGTCGCCCGAAAAAAAAAAAGGTTTGTGAAAATTTTAAACCGTATATACGCAGAACAAAGCATAAAAAAACGCGAAACGGGGATTATACAGTCCATGATATAAAATACTGTGTATCATCTTCAGTGGCACATAAAAATCATTTGTAAAGCTATAATTTGTAAAATATGGCGCCCGGGGACATCACTGCAGGGGGGACTTTTACTGGGTTTTCTACGGGGGATGGGCAAAAAATGACAAAGGATGGAAACAAAGGAAGAGTTGTCTCTTTATCTTTGGGTGGAAAGATGAGGGGGAATAAAGGTGCGAGGAGGGGGAGTGATAAAAAGAGGAGGGAAAGGAAATTAGTGTAGAGGAGGAAAATCCATTTTTAAAAAACGTTTTATTGTTAATTTTTTTGATGAATTATTTTTTCTTATTTTTTTGCTCCCTCACCACATTTTTGTTGTTTTATACTGAAAATCCGGTTTTCCCCGGGTTGTTTTTTTGTATGTAGTTATTTCTTTTTTCATTTCATATTTGTAAGACTTTTCAATTAATAAACCACTGAGGTCCACGGCCTTTGTGCTTCCTTATTTTCTTTTTTTCTTATGTAATATTTTTAAGCAAACCCCACACACCCCCCACACAACACAACAACACACACCACACACAACAAAATACACACACACACACAATACTACCCCACCCACAACCCCACCACACACACCACACCCCCACACACACCACGAGGAAAGGGATCGAGTTACGGGCGAATGGGGGGGGATTAGTAGTGTAGGATTAGCCCCCCCCCTAAAACCCGCTGCATAGCAGCCATTTTTCTTACCTTTCCCATGCCTTGCCCCTGACTCCCTCCGTCTGTATTTAGTTTTTTTTAAAGAGAGAGAGAGAGAGAGAGAGAGAGAGAGAGGAGAGAGAGAGAGAGAAGAGAGAGAGAGAGAAGAGAGGAAGAGAGGAGAGAGAGAGAACGGGAAAAGAGGATAGAGGAAAGGGGCCCGAGAGAGAGACAGAGAGGAGAGAGAAGAAGAGAGAGGGGGAAAGAAAAAAGAGGAAAACGAAGGAAAAGAGAAAAAAGAGAGAGAGAGAGAAAAAGAAGGGGGGGAAATAGAAAAAAGAGAGAGAACGAAGGAAAGGAATAAAAGAGAGAGAGAGAGAAAAGAGAGGGGGGACATAGAAAGAAAGAGAGAACAAAGGGAAAAAGAGAATAAAAGAGAGAGAGAGAGAGAGAGAAAGAGAGAGAGAGGGAGGCAATACACACAACAGAGAGAGAGAAGAGAGAGGAAGAGAGAGGGGGGGGAGATTGGAGAGAGAAGAGAGAGAGAGAGAGAGAGAGAGAGAGGAGAGAGGAAGAGAGAGAGAGGAGAGAGAGAGAGAGAGAGAGGGGGGGGGAAGTCTCCGGGGTCCAGACAAAACCCCCCTGGGGACCAAAACCCCCCCTCGGACAAAACCCCCTACCGTAGATAACTGAAGTCGCCACCTGCAGTGAAGTCCCCAGGCGCCAAATATTACGAATTATAGCATCACTACTGATTTTATGTGCCAACTGAAGATGTTACACAGTAGTTATATCATGACTGTATAATCTACCCTGTTTCAGCGTTGTTTTATGCTTTGTATCTGCAAATATAACTGTTGCGCATTTTGCTTCTCACGTTTTCTTGGCGCGACGACAGACAGCATGCTGATCACCTTTCGGGCGCCCAGGACACAAGACTTGCCAGATCTTTCAAACTTGAATAGAATTGTTTTCACGTTGGCAGAGGAATTTTTTATATATCCAAGCACTCCGCAGCTAATATATATAGAGACTTGTTTTACTTTACCTAATTTCCCTGAATTCCCCAGAGTGGCGACTCAACTGTTGGGTTTAAAATATAGCGGGGCGACTTTACTATAGTAGGTATAGTGAGGTCGCCACTCGGTTTTATTTGTAATTTGTTCGTTTATAGCCCTAATATGACGCAGATAAAAGACACAAATGACACAAGACTCTCCAGATAGCCCCTGCTAACTTTCCTGAAATCAGGATGTACAAATGTAAATATTAACGCCACCACACGTCTGTAAATAACAAAGAAACGTTGAACTGGCGACTTTACTGTAACG
The DNA here is from genome assembly GCA_016584305.1 of Chionoecetes opilio. Classification (NCBI taxonomy): domain Eukaryota; kingdom Metazoa; phylum Arthropoda; class Malacostraca; order Decapoda; family Majidae; genus Chionoecetes; species Chionoecetes opilio. The sequence goes on from JACEEZ010001744.1 coordinate 29,892, forward strand.
CGAGAAATTAAAATTAATGGGGAAGAGATGAAATAAAAACATAAGTATCAATAAGCTAACGAGGAATTTTCCTCCACGCCCCATTCCTGAATCACTGGTTAGGCTTATATTTTAAGCCAGAAGTAATTAGGGCACGTAGCGAAACGAGGTGAGAAAAGGGGATTCTAGGTTAGGATAATTTTAGAAGCAGCTCGACGTTCATTTAGTTAAGTCGCCTGTTGGGAGGTGATATTCTCGCCCTTTGGTAAAGGTATGTTATGAAATGTTTGTTAACTAGAGATGTAGACAGACTTACTGGTGATTCCTTTTGTTTACCCGGGACAATAAAGTGTATTACTTAGGGTCCCAAGGTAGGGTGCTGTTTGGGGGACCAGGGGCCAAGCGCTCACAAATTTGCAGGGGGGGGCAACTACAAAAATGTCACAGCCAGCCGTGTGAGGACCCAAGGAGAAAGAAGGAAATAGAAAAATAAGTGAGAGGGAAACGTTGGAAGTGGGATCGACTACGTATACATTATATTAGGATAACGACTTGAGCATTACATGTGCGTATCGTTAAGGGGTAACAGTGCGACTGAAGTTACCAGAGATAGTAAACTATATTAGGATGACGACTTGAGCATTAGTATGCGTATCGTTAAAGTGGTAACAGTGCCCACTGAAGTTTCCAGAAGATAGTAACTAGATTAGGATTGACGACTTGAGCATTACATGTGCGTATCGTTAATGTGGGGACAGTGCAAACCGAAGTTACCAAGATAGTAAACTATATTAGGAAAAACGACTTGAGCATTTCGCGTGCTATCGCTAGGAGGGAAGGAAGACTTACTATTAAGAAACTTGTTGAATGTATAGTAATTCCCAAAAGTGAGACGAGTAAAGAGTTAAATATATTATAATTTAAAATATTAACGCGTTGTCATTCAGTTTCCAACCAGTACTTACATATTTTTTTAAATCTTTTATTTTTGTTCATTCATATAATTTTTCCCACTTAATGGGGTGGTGGCAGCGGAGTAACCAGGACGTAGAGTACACTCCCAAGGTGGGCACTACATAATGGTTTACAACGGTGGGAGATGGTCATTTGACCACTACACCAGATTCTTTCAAAAATTGAAAGAATTTTTTTTCACGTTGGCAGAGGGAAATTTTTTTATATCCAAGCATCTTCCGCAGCTAATATATTTAGAGACTTTTTTTACTTTACTTAATTTCCCTAAATTTCCCCCAGAGTGGCGGACTCAATTTTTGGGTTTAAAAATACTAGCTGGGACTTTCTGTGTGGTATATTTGGTCCCGGGGTTTTTATAGGTCGTTGCGAACCTTTATTATTGATTTTAAATGTGTTAGAAAAATTCATGATAATAAAATTCCTGTCACAACTGAAGTGAGAGTTAAAAATTGTCATATGACTTCACTTTTGAATATAGTACAACACTTCTCGTGCGGAGATTACTAAAGGGGAATGAATTAAGGTTTATAAGGGGATATGCTGCCACCAGCTCAGGCGGTTTTCTAGGGTTTACCCCCTGAGCCGTTTTTTAATATATGAGAATTTTTGGGTAGTCGGGGGGTTTATTTAGTTTTACCCCGAGGGGTGAAAACTCTTTTGGGGGTTTGGGGGGAAAGTATTGCCATAACACGGAAAAACACCGGGGGTTTTTACAAAAAACCAAGAAACATTTTTTAAATTTCTCCTATTTTTTCACCCATGAAATATTATTTCTCTTGTTTGAGATCTTAGACAATATAAAGCCAAACCCGCCAGGAAAGCTCTCTAACCCCGACACGGGAAAGCCTCTAATCCGAAACGGGAAAGTCTCTAATCCGACACGGGAAAGTCTCTAATCCGACAAGGAAAAGCTCTCTAATCCGACACGGGAAAAGCTCTAGAGCATAACCCCCCTCACGAATCCTATTTTAGAATACCAATGCCCGTATCAACTGAGCCTATAGGTATACATGGAAATCATATAGGAGGAAAAAATGGAGAGTAAGGGGTTGGGTGGTGTTCACTGAAAATAGGTGGCTTGGCTTCTTTTGGGCAGACACTCCCCGGGAGCCTTGAAAGGAGTGGGGGGACGACTAAGGCGTACTATTAAACCTTCCGCCGGGGGGCGATGCCTGCCATGCCCCGCGGGAACCCCAGCCTCGGGAAACCCTATTTTAAACTGGCTTACCCAAACCCCGGGCGAACGCCGGGGGTTGGCGGACGGAGTTTCGCCAGGTAACCTTCCCCTATTCTCGCTCGACTCTGCGAAAGGGCGCTTAAAATCGCGGGAAATTAATTTTTGTTTACTCTACAGTCGACACCACTGCTACGGTGACGATGTTGTTAACACCTCTCTTAAGGCAAACTCCTAACCCTGTGGATAAGGGGATCAGTGAATGCCCACCCCAAAAATTTTACCAAAGATAGTTTGATTTTAAATTTTAAAAACTCGCTCACTATTATCTAACGTCAACAATGTTATTATATATTTTCGTATGAATTATTAAAGATAATCCCCATTTAAACCCTAAAATGCAACAGTCGATCTTACTTCCAAAATTGTATTTTTGAATATAATTTACCCCCGTTTAAACCCTAACTTGCAGCAATCGACATATTTCCAGTATGTATTAAAGATCACATTTTTTAAGGGGTTGGGGCCTATTTGATGGGTTTAAAAAATTGGGTTTTTGGTTTAGTGATCTAAAGGGGGGGTTTTGGTTAGCGAAAAGTGGGGAAAAAATTTTTTCCTTCCTATGGGTTTTCAGGGGTTTTCGTACAAAAGTTGTTTCGTAGCCGTTTTTTAGTTGTTTCGTACAGAATTTTTGGGGTTTTTTTGTACTTTCGGGGATGTCGTTTCGTAACTCTGTTAAACTCTGAGTGAGGTACGAAAGGTATGGTTTAATAGACTAGAAACAATTTTGGTGTACTAACTACTGGTGTAAAAACAACTTGTGAAAAACTGACTGCACCGCTTATACACCTCCTTCCCTACTAAAAGATCTTAATCCTGAAAGTAGTGTTTTGCGCGGAAATCATGAGTAATTTTCTCAAAAATCTATTTGGGTAAACAAAACCCATTCATCTTTTACTAACACCCCACTTACATCTCCCACACTATCGAATTCCAGTATTTAATGAAAAATTAAAATACGTTCCCCATTTTAACCTAACCTGCCCCACACTATCAAAAATTCCAGCAGTGTATAAATCTTTAAATTAGTTCCCACTAACCTAACCGTACCACTTCAGATATTTCCCAGCAGTGATAAAATCATTAAATATAGTTACCATTTAACTAACCTGCAAACACTATCAGATATTTCCAGCAGTGATATAAACTTTAAATATATTCACCACTTAACCTAACATGCACAATCAATCATACTTCCAAAGGCAATTGTGATTTTTAATCATTTAATCTCTTCACCACTTAACAATAAAAGAAAAAAACAATATTGGTTTTGATTTTAAACATTAGGAAATTTTTTTCAGTAGTTTTTTTACCAACCCAAATTTTTTAATTCCAACTCAGTTTCCGCCGGGAAAAAATCTAGGTGTTTTTCGTCTTTCACAGTTTGTTTGGCAAATTGATCCTTCTGTTTTGGCTGGATCAAGCATTTATATTTTAAAAATCTAGCATGCGTCCAAAACTGGAAAATAAAAATGAAAAATAAAAATCTAACATTCATTTAAAATACTGTAAGCGATTTTAAATCAGAGAAAATAAATCCCCCAAAAAAGTATCAGATAATTAAAACATTTTTTAAAAACTATTCATGAAAAGTTTCGTCCTAAAAAAAAGTAATGCGCATAAATGAAAATTTAGTTAGGTTTGTGAACTAGCAAGGGGGGTCCGGGGGGCACAGGGCCCCCAGTAATCAGTAGGGTATTTTTAAAAGGAGTATTTATTGAAAAATGCATATTTACCCTTTTAATTTTAACAAAAATTGTAAAATCTTCAATTTCATTGATTACCAAATAAAAAAAAAGGTATAATATTTTTTCACTAGGACCCAAATTCCCACACAAATTGGGGCATGGTTTTTTTACCTTATTTTATTCTAGGAAACTTTCTCTCAATGAGCTTCCCTCGCAAAAAATTATTTTGGAGTATAATAAACATCCTATTTTCGGGAGGAGAGGCAAGTGTTTATGTGCACCTCCCTCTTTTTCCTCTTTTGGGCCTCATCCCTTATTTTTCCCTTGCCGCGGGGCACTTTTTTTAAAGAGGGTTTGATTTAGTTAGGTTAAAACATGGGTTAGGTTGTGATGTATGGGAGGGGACAGTCAATTCGTTCACAAAATCATTTTGTACACCGTAGATTCGTACACAAAAAGTTGTTTTTTTAGTCTAATTTTAAACCCTGTCGTTTGTACACCCCTCAGGTTGAACTTTTTACTAGAGTTCGAAACGACATCACGTATGTACGCAAAAATAAAAAGGACGAAAAAAAACAAAAAACCCGGGGCGAAACCCGTAAAATAGGATTGTTATTAATTTTTTTTTTCCATATGTTACAGGGGGTTTTGTACCAAAGGTTTTGTTTGTTGTTTCGTAACACTGATTTTTAGTTTTGGTACAACGTGAGTCGTTTGTAACTCTGTAGTAAAGTTAAAATTGAGCTTATGTACGAACGACTATGGTTTCATAAGACTACGAAACAACTTTTGGTCTACTAATTACTGGTGTACGAAACAACTTGTGAACGAATGACTGCCCCCTTCCATACACTCCCCTCCTACAAAAGATTTTTATCTCCGAAAATATGATTTGCGACGGAAACTCATTGAAGAAGTTTTTTCAGAATCTATTAAAGGGAAACAGAAAAACCCCTACCCCAAAGAATCTGGTCCTAGTGTAAAAAAGTTTTACAAAAAAATAATTTTCAGTGCGGGAGCCCCACTATTTTTAACACGTCTCAGTGTATATATAGGGGCAGAGGCCTCGACAAGCTCAATTTTAAAAACCCCATCACCCAAAAAATAACCTGATATTGTCAAAAAAACTCATTCAATTCTATCTGATATCAACAAAATAAAAAATTTTATGGCGGGGGGCACAATATATCATAGCACGTTTACTAAATTCTTATGAGGGTGAGAGGACTATATTAAACTCAAAGTAAAGACCATCACCCAAAAAATCCAAATTTACATTATATTGTGCAATATGGGCCCCTAAACCCAAAATAATTGGGCGAAAAGGCAAATACCCCCCCACCCGGGGGGGGGGGGGGGGGAGGGTTGGTGCTGTCAGCGCGTTTTTAACCCATGGTGTTTTGAAAAAAAATAAATTACTATTTTCCCTGAAAACTTGCCCTAACCCAAATTTCCGTGCAATAGGTTTTTTATCTCATGAAAGTTAGTAGATTGTAAAAAGTTAAATGAATGCAAAAAATTTTTATGCCGGTGAGAGGGACGTTCACCAAAAATCACGTTCGCCCCGGCTATTCCCAAACTTCTCCTTGCCCGCCCTGGGGAGAGCGCCTGGCGGAGGTCGTGGCGTTTAAAAGTAAAAAATTCATGAGCGCCCGGCGAACGCTTTCGCCCGCCCCGGCGAAAAAATTTTAAAAATCCGGCCCCCAAACTCCTCTGGCAACCAAAGCGAGGGTTGGGGTGAGTGCGGGAAAAAAAGGGGAAAGTTCGGCCTTTCGAAGGCTTCCCCTGAAGGGGGTTAGACCTCGAATAAATCAAATTTGCTAACGAAACAAGATGCATTGAAATGGCTGCCATGATGCAGTTCTTTTACCTTGATATAGAAGAATTTAATACGTTTTTTAAAATCCCGGGGGGAAAATGTTATTTCCTTCGGTCAAGCCACGAACAGGTTTTTTAGAGCGACGAGGTTTGGAGTCGGGAAAAGAAAATTTGGTTTGATTTCAATTTAGCGAATAAATCGACAAACCCCCCCCTTTTTTTAAAAAGTGATCTGTCACTTTGTGTCTATTTTGAAGGACATTTAAAAATTAGAGTGTTCCTTGATCTGTCAGGGGGTGAAGAGGATAAAGTTTTGAATCTATAGTTACCGATGAGGAAAAAAATGTCCACGCTTTTTACTCGTAGGAGTGTATGGGGAGGGGGGGGGGAGGGGGGAAGATAAAAATGGGAGATAGAAAGATAAAAAAATAGAAAGATAAATATTACGCGAACAAAAATTTTTTATTGACCTTAGTATAATAAGGATAAACGTTCCCCCCGTGGGGTTAGGTGAAAATTGCCCCAGAACAAATAGGAGATGGAAACCTTTTTTTCCCCTACAGACAAACCCCGGGAATTTTATGATGGAATTCATCCATCCTTCCCAATTCCCGGGATTTTCTAGTGAGGGCGCCACCGGTTTTATTTTTGAATTTGTTTTATTTATAGCCTAATATGACGCAGATGAAGACCAAAATGAACAAGATCTCCAGATAGCCCCCTTTTAAAATTTCCCCGAAATATGATTTCAAAGTAAGTATTTTAAGCCACCCCACTCTGTAAAAAACAAAGAAACGTTTTAACTGGCGACTTCACTGGTTTTTCTACGGGGGACAAAAAACCCCTTGGGCAAAACCCCCCCAAGCTAAAGTGCAAATAGGGCAAAAACCCCCTTTAAACCATTAAAATTAGAAAAAAAAAATTAATTTTTAAAAATTTTTTAGAAGTAATCATAAAAAAAATTATAAACTTTTTTTGTGTTTGTTTAAACCACCTGG
>JACEEZ010001745.1:0-15162 GCA_016584305.1 Chionoecetes opilio
GGGGGGGGGCCTCACCCCGCCAGGGCCCGGGGGTTCCCCCCCTTCACGGAAAGGGGCAGGGGGGGCCGCCCCCACCCCGCGTCCCTTTCACAGCACGGGGCAGGGAGGGCCTCTTCCCCCGGTATCTTCACAACGGGCAGGGGGGCCTCACAACCGTCGCATGCTTTCAAGGTAGGGGCAGAGAGGGCCTCACCCGCCCCACGGTGCCCTCAAAGCACGGATTAGGGAGGTCCTCACCCACTCCCGTGTGCATTCACGGCAAGGGGCAGGGAGGGCCTCACCCTACACCGCGTGCCTTCACGGCAAGGGGCATGGAAGGCCTCACCCATCCCCACGTATATTCACCACACGGAGCATGGAGGGCCTTAGCCATCCCCCGTGCCCTTCAAGGCAATGGCAGGGAGGGCTTCACCCAGCCCGCATGCCTTCACAGCATTGGGCAGGAGGGCCTCAACCGCCCAGCGTGTCTTCACGGCAAGGGGCAGGAGGCCCACCCGCCCCACATGCCTTCACAGCAGGGGGCAGGGAGGGCCTCCCCCACCTCTGCGTGCCTTCACGGCAAGGTGCAGGGACGGCCGCACTCGTTCCCGCGTGCCCTCATGGCACGGGTCAAGGAGGGCCGCACCCGCCCCCGCGTACCTTCAAGGCAGGGGGCAGGGAGGGCCTCAACCGCTCCGGCGTGCCTTCACAGCAAGGGGCAGGGAGGGCCTCACCGACCCCCTCGTGCCTTCATAGCAAGGGGCAAGGAGGGCCTAACCCACCCGCGCGTGCATTCACGGCAAGGGGAAGGGAGGGCCTCATCAGCCCCCGCGTATCTTCACAGCACGGGGAAGGGACGGCCTCAACCACCCCCGCGTGCCTTCAAGGCAAGGGGCAGGGAAGGCCTCACACACCACCGTGAGCCATCAAGGCACGGGGCAGGGAGACCCACACCCGCCACCGCGTGCCTTCAAGGCACGGGGCAGGGAGGGCCTCACCCAACCCCGCGTGCCTTCACAGCAAGGGGCAGGGAGGGCCTCACCCACCCCCGCGTGCATTCACAGCACGGGGCAGGGAGGGCCTCACCCACCCCTGCGTGCCTTCACGGCACAGGGCAAGGAGAGCCTCACCCACCTCTGCGTGCTTTCAAGGGAAGAGGCAGGGAGAGCCTCACCCGCCCCCGTGTGTCTTCACAGCAAGGGGCAGGGAGAGCTTCACCCACCCCCGAGTGTATTCACGGCAAGGTGCAGGGAGGCCCTCACACACCCCCGCGTGCCTTCACGGCACGCTGCAGGGCGGGCGTCACCCGCTCCGCGTGCCTGCACCGCAAGGGGCAGGCAGGGCCTCACCTCGCATCAACCAATAGGTTAGAGTTGAGGAGATTGGAACCCATAAGGTGTCTTTACTCCTTCTGCTCTACCCATCACAGCCTTCGTTACATGCAAACTCACAATAGTACGTACAGGTTGGAGTTAAGAAGTGCAGGTTTGGAGTTAAGAAGAATGGAACCTAAACCATAACATTAGGGGTATAGCTTATTAAGATCAAATCAAAATCCTCCTTGACCGTCCTCCAGGCCACCCCATGCACGCTGGAATCAACCGCCAGCGACCAAAGCCAGTGCTTCCCCAGGCCCTCACCAGTCTTCACGGCACGGGTGAATGAGGGCCTCACCAGCCCCTCGTGCCTTCACGGCACGGGTGAAGGAGGGCCTCACCAGCCCACGCGTGCCTTCACGGCACGGGGCAGGGAGGGCCTCACCCACCTCAGCGTGCCTTCACGGCACGGGGCAGAGAGGGCCTCACCCGCCCCCGCGTGCCTTCTCGGCATGGGGCAGGGAGGGCCTCACCCACACCCGCGTGCCTTCACGGCACGGGGCAGAGAGGGCCTCACCCACCCCCGCATGCCTTCGCGGCACGGGGCAGAGAGGGCCTCACCCGCCACCGCGTGCCTTCACGGCAAGGGGCAGGGAGGGCTTCACCCACCCCCGCGTGCCTTCACGGCACGGGGCAGGGAGGGCCTCACATACCACCGCGTGCCTTCACGGCATGAAGCAGGGAGGGCCTCTACCAACCCCCGCGTGCCTTCACGCTAAGGGGCAGGGAGGGCCTCACCCACACCCGCGTGCCTTCAAGGCACGGGGCATGGAGGGCATCACCCGCCCCTTCGTGCTTTCACGCCACGGGCCAGGGAGGGCCACACCCGCCGCGGCATGCCTTCACAGCACGGGGCAGGTAGGGCCTCGGCCCGCCCCTGCGTGCCTTCACAGCACGTGGCAGGGAGGGCCTCAACCGCACCCGCGTATCTTCACAGCACCGGGGAGGGAGGGCCTCACCCACCCCCGCATGCCTTAAAGGCAAGGGGCAGGGAGGGGCTCACCCGCCCCCGCGTGCCTTCATGGCAAGGGGCAGGGAGGGCCTTACCCGCCCCCACATGCCTTCACAGCAAGGGGCAGGGAGGGCCTCACCCACCTCCGCGTGCCTTCACGGCAAGGGGTAGGGAGGGCCGCACTTGCCCCCGCGTGCCTTCATGGCACGGGGCAGGGAGGGCCTCACCCGCCTCTGCGTACCTTCACGGCAAGGGGCAGGGAGGGCCTCATCAACCCCGGCGTGCCTTCACGGCAAAGGGCAGGGAGGGCCTCACCCACCCCCGCGTGCCTTCACAGCAAGGGGCCGGGAGGACCTCACCCGCCCCCGGTGGCCTTCACGGCAAGGGGCAGGGAGGGCCTCATCCACCCCCGCGTGCCTTCACGGCAAGAAGCATGGAGGGCCTCACCCATACCCGCGTGCCTTCACGGCCCGGGACAAGGAGGGCCTCACCCACCCCCGCATGCCGTCACGGCAAGGGGCAGGGAGGGCCTCACCCGCCCCCTCGTATCGTCACAGCACGGGGCAGGGATGGCCTCACCCACCCCCGCGTGCCTTCAGGCAAGGGGCAGGGAGGGCATCACCCTCCCCCGCGTGCCTGCAAGGCACGGGGCAGGGAGGGCCAAACCCGCCCCCGCGTGCCTTCAGGACACGGGGCAGGGAGGGCCTCACCCTACCCCGCGTGACTTCACGGGAAGGAGCAGGGAGGGCCTCACCCGCCCCTGCGTGCCTTCACGGCACGGGTCAAGGTGGGTCTCACCCACCATCCCGTGCTTTCAAGGCAAGAGGCAGGGAGAGCCTGACCCGCCTCCGTGTGTCTTCAAAGCAAGGGGCAGGGAGGGCTTCAACCACCCCGGGGTGACTTCACAGCCCCCGGGGCATGGAGGGCCTCCCCCCAAAACCCCGCTTTTATTTCACGGCAAGGGGGCGGGGAGGGCCCCAGACACCCCCCAGTCCCTTTCCCCCGGCCCAGGGTGCAGGGAGGGCCCCTTCCACCCGGGGTCCGGGGCCCCCCTTAAACGGAAAAGGGGGACAGACAGCCCTCACCTCCCCTTTTCAACCAATGGGTTTGGGGGTTGAAAAATTTTTAAAAACCCTTTAAGGGTCTTTACCCCTTCTTCTTCCCCCATCAAAACCTTTCCCGTTACTTTGAAAAACAACAATGTCCGTACGGGTTTTGGATTTAAGAAGTGCAGGGGAGGTTAAGAAAAAGGGAAAACCTAATCCAAAAAATTCGGGGAAAGGTTTTTAAGACCAAATCAAAATTTCCTCATTGACCGTCCTCCGGGGCCCCCCCTGAAACGTGGAGAAACGGGAAGCGCCCAAAACCCAGCGCAATGCCCGGGCCCCTCACCACCCTTAAGGGCACGGGTTGAATGAGGGCCTAAACCACCCCCGCGTGCTTCCCGGAAAGGGTGAAGGGGGGCCCTCACCACCCCCCCCGCGTCCCTTTTCACGGAAAAGGGGCCCAGGGAGGGCCCCCACCCACCCCGGGTACCTCACGGCACGGGGCAGAAAGGGCCCACCTGCCCCCCGCGTCCCTTTTCAGGAATGGGGGGCAGGGAGGGCCTCCCCCGCCCCCGCGTGCCTTCACGGAAAGGGGCGGGGGAGGGCCTACCCCCCCCCAATCCCCCTTCACACCCAGGGGGCAGGGAGGGCCAGCACTCGCTTCGCGTGCGTTCAGGGCCCCGGGGCAGGGGGGGCCCCTTACCCACTCCCCCGTACCTTCAGGGAAAGGGGGCCCGGGAAAGGGCCCACCCGCCGGGCTTTGCCTTCACGGCAAGGGTCAGGAAGGCCTCACTCACACCCCGCGTGCCTTCACGGCAAGGGGCAAGGAGGGCCCCTCCCCCACCCGCGGTGCCTTCAGGAAAGGGGGAAAGAGGGGGCCCCCATCCGCCCCGGGGTATCTTCACACCCAACGGGGCAGGGAGAGCCTCGTAAAACCCCGCGGGGCCTTTCAAGGCAAGGGCAGGGGGGGCCCTCACACTCCCCAGCGAGCCATCAAGGAAAACGGGGCAGGGGGGGGCCAAAACCCCCCCCGGTCCCCCCTTTAAAGGGCACGGGGGGGGAGGGCCCCCCCCCCCCGGTCCCTTTAAACCCCCAAGGGCCGGGAAGGCCCCCCAAACCCCCCCCTGCGTCCCTTTCACGGCAGGGGGAAAGGAGGGCCTCACCCACCCCCGCGGGCCTTTCAAGGCAAGAAAAGGGGGAAAAGCCCATTTCGCTCCCGTGTGTTTTTCAGGGGCAAGGGATGGGGAAAGGCTTCCCCACCCCGGTAAATTCACGGCAGGGGGAGGGGGGGTATATCCGCAACGCGTGTATTCAGGGGAAAAGGGGCAGGGAGGGCCTCACCCCACCCCCGCGTGCCTTAACGGAAAGGGGGCAGGGGGGGGCCTAAACCCAAACCCCGGTCCCTTTTCACGCCCAGGGGGCAAGGGGGCCCAAAATTTCCCGCGTCCCTTTCAAGAACATAAAAACATAAAAAAAAAGGGGAAGCTACAAGAGGGGGCAAATCCTACACTTTTGGTATTTTCCTGTCACCTAACACTCCCAAACATCCCCCCTTTCACCCCCATCCAGAACCTATCCAGTTTCCCCAAAAAGCTCCCTAAGGGGGGGGTTTTTTTTGAAAATTTAAATCCCTGTTTACGGGGCCCCATTCCATTCTTTCACCCCCCTATTTGTAAACCCAAATTTTCCCTTTTTCCTTTCAAAATCTACGCTTTTCCTTTTTGAATTCCGTTAAACTTTTTGTTCTCCCATGGTTAAAAGCCGAAAGAAACTTTTTTCCCCCCCATTCCTCTATTTTTAACCCTTTTAAATTAAAAACCCCATCAAAAATCGCCTTACTCTGCGTCTCTCGAGTGAGTGTAATTTTAATAACTTAAATTCCCCTTTCTCAAAAACAAAGTTACGAATCCCAAAGTATCTTTTGGTCACCCTTCTTAGCACTTTTTCTAACAACACTATATCCATCCTGTAATAGGGGCCCCCCAAAATTGGCCCTGCATCGTATGGGTGCCCCCGGGACAAAGACCCAGAAAAAGCTTTAGAAAAAATTTCCGCATTTCTACTTTTAAAAATTCGGTAAGGGAATCCTAATCCCACTTTTAGCTCTATTTTGGCTCAAATTCCACTTGGGTTTTCCCTGGGTCGGGGGTCTGGCTCACCCTCACTCCAAGATCTTTTTACTAAAACTTTTCACCCGATAAATTGTTTAGGGTGTATCTATTACCAGGGTTTTTTCAAAACCAACTTTAATAACGCTACATTATAAAAAAGAAAGGGGGAAAGGGAGAGCCTCACCCCGCCCCCCGTTTGTCTTCAGGGCCAAGGGGGCAAGGAGGGGCTTCACCCCCCCCCGGGCTTTAAATTAAAAGGAAAGGGGGCAGGGAGGGCCTCCCCCGTCCCGCGTGTATTCACGCAAGGGGCAGGGGGGGCCCTTTCCCACCCCCCCCTTCCCGCGGCCCCAAACGGCACCGGGTTTAAGGGAGGGCGTCCCCGCTCCCCGTCCCTTTCAGGGCCCAAGGGGGCAGGCGGGGCCCCTCACCCAAACCCCATAATTTTTTTCCCAGCAAGGGGCAGGGAGGGCCCTCACGCACCTCCCCCGGCCCTTAAGGAAAGGGGGCCCGGGGAGACCCGGGAACTCGCCCCCCGGGGGTGATTCATGGCCCCGGGGGGGGGAGGCCTCACACGGCTCCCCGTCCCTTTTCACGGAAAGGGGGGGCAGGGAGGGCCTCACCCCCCGCGGCGGGGGGCCTTTCAGGGCCCAAGGGCAGGGGGGCCCTCACCCCCCCCCCGCGGCTTTCAAATAAAGGGGCGGGGGGCCCCAAACCCGCCCCCGGGCGCCTTCACGGCAAAGGGGCAGGGGGGGGGCCTTATCCCCCCCGCGTCCCTTTTCCGGCAAGAGACATGGGGGGCCCTCCCCCATCCCCGCGTCCCTTTTTCCCCGGGCAGGGGGCAGGAGGGCCTCCCCCAACCCCGCGGCCTTCCCCGCAAGGGGCAGGGAGGGGCCTAAATCCGCCCCCCCCCTATCCTAAACAGCACGGGGAGGATGGCCTAAACCCACCCCCGATCCCTTTTCAAGGAAAGGGGGGAGGGGGGGGGCCTCCCCCCTCCCCGCGTGCCCTGAAAGGCACGGGGCAGGGAGGGCTAAAACCCGCCCCCGCGTCCCTTCAAGACAGGGGAGGGGGGGGCCACCCCCACCCCCGCGTGCCTTAAAGGCAGGGGGGCAGGGAGGGCATCACCCCCCCCCGCGTCCCTTCACGGAAAGGGGCCAAGGAGGGCCTAACCCCCCCCTCGCGTGTTTTAAAAAGGCAAGGGGGCAGAGAAAACCCCTTTCACCCCCTCCGTGTGGCTTCAGGGCCAAGGGGCAGGGAGGGCTAAACCAAAACCCCGGGGACTTCACGGCAGGGGGCAGGGGGGCCCACCCCCCCCCGCGTGTTTTCAGGGGCAAGGGGGCAGAGGGGGCCCTCACACACCCCATGTCCCCTTAAAGGCCACGGTGCGGGGAAAGGGTCTCACCCCCCTCCGGTCCCCTTACGGCAAGGGGCAGGAAAAGGGCCTCCCCTCGCCTTCCCAAAAATTGGGGATTTGGAGAAGGGTTTGGGAAACCCCATGGGGTGTTTTTACTCCTTTCCCACCCTTCACAGCCTTCTTTAATGCAAACTAAACAATTTTTAGGGACGGGTTTGGAGTTAAAAAAGTGCGGGTTGGGGGTTAAGAAAAAAGGGAAACCCTTTAAACCAAAAAAAAATTAGGGGTATACCTTATTAAGAAAAAATAAAAATCCCCCGTGACCGCCCACCGGGGCTACCCCATCAGGCGGAGAAACACCCAGGGGACCAAAGCCAGCGCCACCCCAAGCCCTCCCCTCAGGGCACCCCCCGAAGAGGGCCTCACCAGCCCCGCTCGCCTTAAGGGCCCAGGGGTGAAGTGGGGGCCCTCACCAGCCCCTTTTTGCCTTCACCCCCGGGGCCCGGGGAGGGCCTCACCCACCCCCGGGCCGGGGGTTTTTTGGGGGATTTTTTTTCCGGGCCACGGGGCAGGTAGGGCTTCCCCTACCCCGCGTCCCCCCCCGGGCGGGGAGGCGGGGAGGGCCCCTCACCCCCCCCTACATCCCTTTCACAGCGGGGGGGCGGGGAGGGCTCCCCCCACCTCCGGTCCCCTTCCCGGGAAAAGGGGCGGGGAGGGCCGCCCCTCGCCCCCAGGGTCCCTTCAGGGCCCACGGGTAGGGGGGCCTCACCCCCCTCCGCGAAAATTTCAGGGGCAAGGGGGCAGGTGGGCCTCCCCCGCCCCGGCGTGCCTTCACGGAAAGGGGGCCGGGGGGGCCCTACCCTTTCCCCGCGTGCCTTCACAGAAAGGGGCCCAAGGAGGGCCTCCCCCCAAATCCGCGCGTGCCTTTCCCCCCCCCGTGGGAAGGGGGGGCCCCATCCGCCCCCGCGTATTTTTTAAACAGCAGGGGGCGGGGAGGGCCCTCACCCCCCCCCTGGGGCCCTTTTCAAGGCAAGGGGCAGGGGGGGCCCTACCACCCCCCAACGTGCGCCCCCCCACGCACGGGGAAGGGGGGGGCATTCCCCCAAACCCCCCCGTCCCTTCAAGGAAAGGGGGCAGGGAGGGCCTCACCCCCCCCGTGTGTTTTCAAGGCATGGGGGAGGGGGGGCCTCAACCCTTTCCCCGCGTGCCTTACGGCAAGGGGGGCAGGGAGTGCCTCACCCCCCCCCCACATCCCTTCAGGGGAAAGGGGGCAGATAGGGCCACCCCCAACCTCCCTTTCCCTCAGGGCAAGGGGAGGGGGGGCCTTACCCCCCCCCCGCGTGCCTTCCCCGGCAAGGGGCAGGGAAGGGCCCTTTAACCCGCCCCCGCGTCCCGGCATTGCAAGGGGCAGGGGGGGCCCTCCCCCAACCCCGTGTCCCTTCCCCAGCACGGGGGGGGAGGGAAACTCACCCCCCCCCCGCATGCCTTCACAGCACGGGGAATGGTCTCACCAACCCCGCGTCCCTTTAAAGGAAAGGGGCAGAGATGTCCCCCCCGCCCCCGATCCCTTAACAGTACGGGGCAGGGGGGGCCCTCCCCCACCCCCGGGCCTTTCAAAGCAAGGGGTAGGGAGGGACTCATCTGCCCCCGCGTGCCTTCACAGCACGAGGAAGGGGGAAGGCCTACCCACCACCCGTGCTTTCACAGAAGGGGGGCTGGGAGGGTTTTCCCCCCCGGCGTCCCTTTAATTGGGGCAGGGGGGCCTCACCCCCCCGCTTGCCTTCAGCCGGGAGGGGGGGGCCCACCCCCCCCGCGGGGCTTCCAGCACGGGGAGGAGGGCCCACCCCCCCCGCTGCCTTCAGGCACGGGGGAGGGAGGGCCTCCCCCGCCCGCGTCCCTCACGCAGGGGCGGATGGCCCTCCCCCCCCCCCGGTCCCTTAGGAAAGGGCAGGGGGGCTTCACCCACCCCCCTCCCTCCGGGGCGGGGCGGGAAGGAATAAGGGCCCCAGGATGGGGGGGGGAAGGGAGAAAGGGGAGGGGGGGAAAACCCCTCGTGAAAAGGGCTGGGGGCGGGACCCAAAAGGGTCCCTAAGGGGGGGGGAGGGCCCACCCGCCCCGCTCCTTGCAGGGGGAGGAACCCACAACCCCGGGGCCCTTCAGGAAAGGGGCTTGGGGGAAGTGGTGCTTGGCACACGGAACCCCCCCCCCCCTCCCTCCACCAGTCTCAGTTTTTGGGCGGGAAAAGGGGGAAAGGGGTTTGGGGGGTTTTAAAAAAATCTCCCTTTCCCCCGGTTTTTGGTTTGTTTTGTTTTGTTGTGGTTTGCCGCATTCCCCCATTCGCCGAAAAACCCAAAAAACCCTGGGGGCCCCCCCACGGGCCCCGGAAAATTTTAAAAAAGGAAAACCCGGGGGGAATTTTTGGGGGTTTTTTTTTGTTTGTTTTTTTTTAGGATTTTTTTTTTTTGGGTTCCCTTTTTTTTACCCCCCGGTTTTTGGGTGTTTTTGTTTTGTTTTTTGGGTTTTTTTTGCTTTTTTCGCCCGCCTTAACGGGACCCCCGTTTTCCCCCACCCCCCACGGGCAACAAAAAAAAAAACGGGGGGTTGGGGACGGGGGAAGATGGGTGGAAAAGGGGCATGGAAAACCCCGGGGCACCGGTCTAGTTTTGTTGTTTTTGGGCGTCGTTCATCCCCCTTTCCCATCTCCCGGCAAACAAAAAAAAACCGGGGGGGGGAAATTGGGTAAAAATTTGGGAAAAAAACCTGGGGAAAAGTTTTTTTTGTTTTGTTTTTATTTTTCCCCAAAAGGAAAAAAAAAAACAGGGGAAAGGAAAAATTTGGTGGGAAAGGTTGGGTTTTTTTTTTTTGTTTTTTTAAAATTTTAAAAAAAAACGGGGGGACTACTTTTTTTCTTTGGGATCGAACCACTGATAGAGGGGGGAAAGGGGCGAGCGGAACGGAGGGGTTTGTAGGTGTAAAAGTTTGCAGCAGCGAAAAAAAAGGGAAAATTTACCCCCTATGAAAATGGGGTCATTGGTTTTAATGGGCCTCGCCGAACCACGGTGGGGATATAGCAGTGAGATAAGGAGGGGGAGGGGGGGGGGGAAGTGGAACGGGGAGTGGAAATTGTAGGAGAAAAAAGTTTTGTAGCAGCAAAAAAGGGGGGGACAGGATCCTTCGAGGCAAAGGGGGTATTGGAATTTAGGTGGCCTCGTCAAACCAGGGAAGGATAGTGAGATGGGTGAGAAGGGAAACGGAGAGAATTTACGACCAAATTTTGTTTCCCCCACCGACCGACAAAAGTTTAAACCCGAGGACGATCCGAAAAGCAACCGTTTCATCCCCGTTTGTGTGTGGGGTTTAAAACCCGGGTCTGCTCCCCCGGGGTGGGAGGCCGTCGGTGATGCCCAAAGGGCCCCGGGTCTCGAACTTTAAACTTGGGGTTGCCTTGCGCCGCCATCAGTCTTGGTTTTTCCGTGAGACTCGCACGGAGGGGGGAAGAGGGTTAGAGAGTGTGGTTGGGGGGGGGGATCCATGGGGGAAGAGGGGCCCGTCGGCGGCTGCGCGGGCCCGGGCTTTTAGCGTGGCCACCCATGGCCTTCAGTTTTGGGCCCCGCCGGGGAAAAAACCCCCGGCCCCTAAACCGTTGGAAAGGTGAGGGCTTGCACGCAGCACCAGCCCTAAAAAAAAAAAAAAAAATTTAAACAAAAAAAATATGAAACAAGCTATAAGCAATAAGTGAGAAAAAAAAAAAACACAAAAAAAAAAACACCCGGGCCCGCGACTGGGGCCCTCGCCCTGAGAAACCTGTTGGAAGAGGGGGTTTATTTGGGACAGGAAAAGGATGGGGTGTGGCTGGGAAACCCTGTTGGGGAATCCTTTTGTGGCAGAGCGTGGTCTCGGCCGGGGGCTGTCGCGACTCGCTGCTCCCAGCGGTTGGCACACTCTAAACAATACCAAGAGAGGTGAAAGGGAAGGTCTGGCCAACCCGGGCCCCCCCCCGGGAAGGGGGGGGGAAAAAAAAGGGTTACGGAAAATAACAGGAGTTAGGGGGAAAACGTGAAGTGATTATGGTAAGGGGAGCGGGGGGTTGGGGTTTGGTGTTAGAAATTTTTGTTCAGGAAAGGGAAAACTCGGGGGGGAGAGTGTCGATAAAGGTGACATTGTGTCATGTTGTGTTGGAACATGGTGAGTCGTTTTTTTTTTTCTCTGTTTTTATGGTGAGTTTAGGGAAGGAGTTTGGGCTCTGTGAAGGGGGACGAGGACCGGAAGTCGTACCACTTTCTCCTAAGGCGGAGCGTGTGACTTTTCGGTCCTCTGTAGTTTGCAAAAATTTTTTTGTGCCACTAAAAAGAGGATGAGGGGGGCAGTAGGTAAGTGGGTTAAAAAAAAGGGTTTTTAAAAATGCAATTTTGTGCGCGTGCAGCTGTAGCGGAACCTGCCCCGGCGCTCTGTACTCTGGCCGCGAACCCAATTTGGCTTTTTTGGATGATGAATCGAGTCTCTGTTATCTAAGGCCCCCAGTACGATTATTTCTACTTTTGGGGGGTTGTGTGGGTTGGTGAGGAAGGGTAAGATATTTATCTCGGGTTATCCCTTTTATATTAAAGTAAGTGGTTTGGTTTTTTGAGGGGGTTTATGAATCCCCATTTTAGTTCCCCCAGGTGGTTGCGTAATTTCCCAGGATACGATCAGTTAGTTGGGCTAAAAAGTCTGGAGGTGCAATAGTGTCACGTCATCTATATTTTAAAGGTCAAGTTTCGTTGTTCGGGTCAGGTAGGTCATGTTTGTACATGTTTAAAAAGAGTTTGGGAAAAGGGTAGGCCTGGGGGACCCCGGCTAGTGGTGTAAAAAGGGCGGAAAGTATGTCTGGTGCGGGGGCCCCCGTCTTTTTGCAGGAAATTGCATAAAAGTCTTTTTTTCAGGGTAGGGAGGTCAAAGCGTTTTATTTTATATTGAGTCCGTGTGCCCCACGGCGTCGAAGTTTTTTTTAGTCTTTTGTCACTAAACTGTTTTATAATAGCTTGGGTTTTGTGTCCCTTTTAGGGAGGCCCTATGGTTGGCGCGCGTCGGTGGAGTGTCCTTTCCCCAAACCAAAAGCTTTGGGGAAGGAGGGGTTTTTTTTCTCGGGGCGTCGCTCTCCACGACTCATCCCCGCGGGGATACTAGTCTTTCAAGGGTCTTTCCCCAGAATTCGAGGAGGCTAAACGGACGGGAATTTTCGGCATGGGGGGGGGGGGGGAGGGCCTTTTTTCCCGGGGTTTTGGGATGAGAATTGTGGTGGCTGTTTTGAAAACTTTGGGAAAAAGCCCGTGGCATGAGGCGTTGAAAATGTGTGGTTTTGAGGAAATGCGGTGGGGGGGGATTTTTTGATGAGGCCCGGTGAGCCTGTGGGGCCTGGTGCGCGACGTGGCGTCGGGGGCCTTTACGGCAAGGGGCCGGAGGGCCCCCACCCCCCGGTGCCTTACGGAAGGGGCAAGCAGGGTAAATCCTCCCCCCCGGGGCCCTTCAAGGGAAATGGGCGGGGGGGCCTCACAGCCCCCGCGTGGGCTTTACAGCACGAGGCAGGGGGGGCCCCACCCGACCCCGTGTGCCTTCAAGGCCAAGGGGCAGGGAGGGCCTCACCCCCCCCGCGTGCCTTCAAGGCAAGGGGGGAGGGAGGGCCTCACCCCCCAAAAGCGCGCCTTTAGGGAAGGAGCAGGGGGGGCCTCACCCGCCCCCACATCCTTCACGCAAGGGGCAGGGAGGGCCTGCCCCCTCCGCGTACCTTCACGGCAAAGGGCAGGAGGGCCTCACCCCCCGGGCGGGCCCTTTACGGCAAGGGGCAGGGGAAACCTCACCCCCCCGAATGCCTTCACAGAAGGGGCCCCCGGGGGTTCACCCGCCCCCCGTGCCTTCACGAAAAGGGGCAGGGAAGGCCTCTTCCCCTCCCGTGTGCCTTCACAGCACGGGGCGGAAGGGTTCACCCCCCGCGGCCTTCAACGCATGGGCAGGGAGGGCCTCACCCCCCCCCACATGCCTTCACAGCAAAGGGCAGGGGGGCCTCACCCCCCTCCCCGGGGCCCTTTACGGCAAGGGGGAGGAGGGCCGCACCGCCCCCCTGTGCCTGCATTGCCGGGGCGGGAGGGCCTCACACGCCTCTGCGTACCTTTACGGCAAGGGGCGGGAGGGGCTACCCGCCCGGCCCTGCCTTCACGGGAAGGGGAGGGGGGGGGGGGCCCACCCCCCCCCGTCCTTCACGCAAGGGGCGGGAGGGCCCCCATCCCGGGCCCGGGGCCTTAAGGCAAGGGGCAGGGGGGGCCCCATCCACCCCCGCGTGCCCTTCAGGCAAAGGGATGAGGGCCTCACCCATCCCCGCGTGCCTTTACGGCACGGGGGAAAGGGGGGCCCACCCCGCCCCCCGTGCCCTTTCCCGGGAAGGGCAGGGGGGGGGGGAACCGCCCCCGGTGCCTTTAAGACATGGGGCAGGAAGGGCCCCCACCCACCCCCCTGCCCTTACGGCAAGGGGGAGGGGGGCCTCACCCACCCCCGCGTGCTTTCAAGGCAAGAGGGAGAGAGAGCCCCACCCGCCCCTGTGTCTTCACGGCAAGGTGCGGGAGGGCTTCACCCACCCCCGCGGATTCACGGCAGGGGCATGGAGGGGGCCCCACCCGCCATCGCGTGCCCTCATTTCAAGGGGCGGGAGGCCTCACCCCCCCCGTGTCCCTTCACAGACGGGGGAGGGAGGACTCCCCCCCCCCGCATGCCTTCATGCACGGGGGGAGGGTCTCCCCCAACCCGCTGCCTTCAAGGCAAGGGCAGATATGGCTTAAACCCCCCCCCCCGTGCCTTAACAGTAGGGGCAGGGAGGGCCTCACCCCCCCCGCGTGCATTCAGGGGAAGGGGAAGGAGGGCCTCATCCGCCCCCTTTTGCCTTCACAGCCGAGGAGGGAAGGCCTCACCCGCCCCCCCCGGCTTTTAGGACGGTGTGGGAGGTTCACCCGCCCCCGCGTGCCTTGACAGCACGGGGCAAAGAGGGCCTCACGCGCCCTCGTGTGACTTCACAGCACGGAGCAGGGAGGGCCTCACCCGCCCCCGCGTGGCTTCACAGCACGGGGCAGGGAAGGCCTCACCCACCACCGCGTGCCGTCACGGCACGGGGGAGGGAGGGCCTCACCCACCTTCGCGTGCCTGCACAGCAAGGGGCAGGGAAGGCCTCACCCACCCCTGTGTGCCTTCACGGCAAGGGGCAGGGAGGGCTTCACTCACCCCCTCGTGCCTTCAAGGCACGGGGCAGGAAGGGACTCACCCACCCCCGCGTGCCTTCACGGCATGGGGCAGAGAGAGCCTCACCCATCCCCGCGTGCCTTCACGGCATGGGGCAGGGAGGGCCTCACCCACCCCTGCGTGCCTTCAAGGCTCGGGAAGGGAGGGCCTCACCCACCCCCGCATGCCTTCAAAGCACGGGGCAGAGAGGGCCACACCCGCCCCCGCGTGCTTTCAAGGCACGGGGGAAGGAGGGACTTCTCCAATCCCGCGTGCCTAAACGGCAAGGGGCAGGGATGGCCCCACCCAGCCCCGCGTGCCTTCACGGCACGGGACAAGAAGGGCCTCACCCACCCCAGCGTGGTTTCAAGGCAAGAGGCAGGGAGAGCCTCACTCGCTCCCGTGTGTCTTCACGGCAAGGGGCAGGGAGGGTTTCACCCATCCCCGCGTGACTTCACGGTACGGGGCAGGGAGGGCCTCACCCGTCCCCGCGTGTATTCACGGCAAGGGGCAGGGAGGGCCTCACCCAACCCCGCGTGCCTTCACGGCAAGGGGCAGGGAGGGCCTCACCCACACCCGCGTGCCTTCACGGCACAGGGCAAGGAGGGCCTCATCCATCCGCGCGTGCTTTCAAGGCAGGAGGCAGGAAGAGCCTCACTCTCTCCCGTGTGTCTTCACGGCAAGGGGCAGGGAGGGCTTCACCCAATCCCGCGTGACTTCACGGCACAGGGCAGGGAGGGCCTCACCCGTCCACGCGTGTATTCACGGCAAGGGGCAGGGAGGGCCTCACACATCCCCACGTGCCTTCACGGCACGGTGCAGGGAGGGCGTCACCCACTCCGCGTGCCTTCACGGCAAGGGGCAGGCAGGGCCTCACACACCACCGCGAGCCATCAAGGCACGGGGCAGGGAGGGCCACACCCTCCCAACCAATAGGTTGGAGTTGAGAAGATTGGAACCAATAAGGTGTCTTTACTCCTTCTGCTCTACCCATCACAGCCTTCGTTACATGCAAACTCACAATAGTACGTACAGGTTGGAGTTAAGAAGTGCAGGTTGGAGTTAAGAAGAATGGAACCTAAACCATAACATTAGGGGTATA
>JACEEZ010001746.1:0-35392 GCA_016584305.1 Chionoecetes opilio
TTTTTTAAAACCAGGGTTCCCGATTTATGTGGGACGAGCATTTCGGTAGACGAGAGTACCAGGTATGGCAAGATGGGTAATGTCACCGTGGTTATGCAACTTGTTTATGGATGGAGTATAAGATAAATCAAAGCAAAATCTAACCTAGCCATTACCGCCGGCGAGTTTTCCCGATTTGTGTAGGGATAAAAATATCGGTAGACGACAGTACCAGGTACCAATAAGATGGGTAATGTCACGGTGGTTATTCAACTTGTTTATGGATGGAGTAATAAGATAAATCAAAGCAAAGGTTGGTGATGTTGGTATAGACTCAAGAGTATTCATTGGCTCGTCAAGTAACACTTAAACCATGATGTACTTATTATGAGGAAAGACAACAAAAGGAACTCAATTAATAAGATATTTTAATACTATCATAACCATGAATATGTACAACCTACAAAGAGAAGACTACGACGATGAAAAAATTTAGAGTTGTTTTGGGCGAAATTGATATTCCAGGTGCTATATTTCCGTGCTCGCTGACAACATAGAGAAAACCTGAGGTGATGGTTGATGTGCAAAGGCTTCTAAACCAGGAAAACAGTCACAACAGAGTCTCATTAAGAAGTAACAAGTGATAGGGACACATTACGTACCTACCAGTTGCTTACCTTTTGACGAGGCTCTGTTATGACTCTGTTTTTTTGGTTTAGAAGCCTCTGCACATCAGCCATTACCTCAGGTCTTCTCTATAGTGTTGTCAGCGAGAACAGTAATATAGCACCTGGAATATCAATTTCGCGCAAAATAACTCGAAATTCTTCCATCGCCGTAGTTTTCCCTTCGTAGGTCCACCCGCGGCGACCCCGCCTTATCCCCACAATGCACCGATGTAAGCAAACCGTGACGTAGTTATGGGTAGGGTCCATTGAAGGAATTATTACGCACTTATTGTTGAAATACATTATTTACTTGCATGAAAATACTAACCCCTTGTATTAATACTAACCCATGTATTAAATGCATACGTGAATTACATTCACTACAGGAATGATTTACTTAGTCCTTCCTGTTGTACCACAATCACTATTTGAATGATAGGATTGTGTACTTACTAACATACTAATATAAGTACTATATGCATGACAAGCAGTTCCTCCAGAACTATTTACATACATGATGCTCACATGTATTACCTATTATACATCCATCTATATTATACTGTTATACATCTAACTAACCATTTAGTATTATTTACTAACAAATTCAAACTCGCAGAGAAATTACGAATGACTTCTTGTCTTAATACAGACCTCAGAAAACATTGTTTGATCACAGATAAACTTATCTCTCTTAACGTTGTTCACCATTGAAGAATTTAATTTTATTACTCACAGCTGAAATTTTCTTCCTCTCAGTAAGGATTGATAAAGCATTTCCTTTGCTACCACATGGCACTATCAACAATATTTGAAATTTTTTACCCTATCTGGAATTGTACATGGTTCTCTGTTCAATGTAACTTTCCCATCAACATCTTTGCTATTCTCTGAGAACTCCATGCATGTTTCAGACACTTTGTCTCCTTTCATGGCAGATACGGTAAATATCATATCAATCTGTGCCCAGTTTTTTTTCCCAATTTAAAAGTTTCAGCTGTTGCATATAAAATTTTACCTAATGAGGATTAATGTATTATTCCAAGTCATACCAAATATGCCCACCTTATCATTTTACAGCTCGAAATGCTTTACCAGTTACCTGTGCATTTCCCTTGATATGATTTACCTCCAATCGGAGGCTTTTCCTATTCCACTCCCATGGAAACTTCATTTTGGTGTACATTTTAAGTTATCTCTCATGTGGAAAACACCAAATCTAAAATTTATTCGCCTGAGTGGCAGTTTCTTGTCCTCAGCATAATCCATACTTTAATGGTTAATCATGCTTCTTTAGCACATGATTCTTACAAGTTCAATACAAGAGTGCTCACCACTCTTCCTGTTATACATCACCATGTTTTCTGAAGTTCATTCAAATGTGTAAACTTCATTTATTTCTCTGCCAGTCAATTTTTACCCTCGCTGATGTGAAATATTTTCTACAATAGGATTGATTTATTATCATTTATGTATGATTTTTGGCAATCTTGGATTTGCCCACACACAATGCAAACACAGCAGCAGCTTAGAGTCAGACGAGCCTTCGTCATTACTTGACTCTTCATGGTTTTTTAACGATTACTTGACGATTTAAGTTTACAATTTCATTACTTTAATTTTAAGTTTTCAATTTTTCCCTGAAATTTTCACAGCTACTTTCGCTGACAGTTGAGCTTGCTAGCTACCGTCTACGGTACACGTACACTTGCTACACCTTACACTTGACATTTCTTAACAGTGATATTTGCACATTGTGGATTTACCCACGCTAGTACTGACACTTATATATAATTTTACTCGGCCATGTAATTTTCTTTGATGTTGAACATCGTGTAATCCATTGTTTTCCAAATGTTTCTTGTATTTAGCTCAGAGTTTACTCACTTTTAGCGATAGGAATTATGCTTTGGGAAGTTTAGAGTTTATATTTTATATATATTTAGCCTTTAGTTAGGTGTACCATTTGTTATTCCCTAGCTAATTCTTATGTGCCTAATTTGAGGACAAATTATATAGCGGCCCAAGCAATGTCAGTCAGTTTTTACTTCTAACATATATAATAACTTTCATAACTATTACTAGTGAATTACAACTATTATCACACAAGTGTCACACGTATTATAACTTCCATACAGGATATGTACATGTAGTACTTAACATCAAAAGAAACAGTATATTTTTAGGAACATCTTAGACATATAATTATATATATATGTAATGTATATATAATTATATGTATATCTTTCCTGCTATGTTTCACCGTGAGACCCATGAACACCTTGCACTCTCTAAGCTCGAGCTAAGTATGTCACAGTACAAATGCTACAGCTATCAGCAGTAAGTTTAGGTTCAACGACCCGTGTACCGGAGGAGACGAGAGGCCTGAATCACGAGAGGACAAACAGAACAGCTCGGATATCCACGCTACCAAGACGCACCTCTCAAGCGTTCATCCGAGACTCCTGGCTGGTGCCACTACATATTTGTATGGACTGGGTATTGGGCAAAGTTGTAGATCTAAGTGATTGTGGAGCATCCCTCGGCAACACCAAGATCACTGATCTTATTTTTGCCGATGATGCAGTAATCTTTGCTGAGTCGCTGGAGGTCCTGGTGATGGCTCTCGAGGCGCTGCACGAGGAGGCAAAGCCTTTGGGACTTGAGGTCTCCTGGCTTAAGACCAAGGTCTAGGTGTTTGGAGGCTTATTAGATGAAACAGTACAGTCTGTTCATGCGTGCGGCGAGGAAATTGAGATCTTGGAAAGTTTTACATACCTTGGTAGCGCAGTCCATAATGACGGCGGGTCACGTCAAGAAGTCTTACGGCGGATTGGCATAGCCCACGGTGTTATGGACTCGCTCAGTAGGAGTATTTGGCGTTGTCGGTACCTGTACAGGAGGACAAGGATCCGGATCTTCAAGTCGCTTGTGATCCCTGTCTTACTCTTTGGTTGTGAGACATGGACACTAAATAGCGACTTGAAGAGACGAATCGATGCCTTTGGTAATAAGTGCCTTCGCAGAATCATGGGGTATCGCTGGGATGATGACGTGTCAAATCAGCGATTGCACCGTGAGACTGAATCGAGGCCTATTGTAACCTGCATAGTCCGTCAGCGCCAACTTCAACTATATGGGCATGTGGCACGCTATCCTGAAACCGATCCTTCCCATCGGGTTGTATCTGTAAGAGACAATACGGCGTGGAGGAGGCCAAGGGGCACCCACAAGGCTCGTGGCTGGTGCAAGGATGTTTCTTGTCGAGATTTGCTTGGTATGGGATAGGAGCCTGCATGGGGACTCGCGCGTGGTGACCCCCGGGAGTGGCGTCGTAGGATGGGCGAGGCGATGCGCCCCACGGCGTATGCCCCCAATGATTATTGATTGATAAATTAGCGTTAACTAAATAAATAACATCATCAATCGGGAAAATTACCCGATTGAAGATGTTATTTATTTAGTTAACGCTAATTATGTATAGTGCTAATTCATTTATCAGTAAACGAAATATAATCAATGGAAAGCTAATAGAATACCGCCTCTGTTGATATGTTCCATGCTATAAGTTGTCTCGCAAAATTTTAAATGGCGACAAGTTAAAGTGAATATTACATGTTGCTTATTTCTTCAGTCTTATAATGGCATTCCTTTAATGTGTTTTACTGTTTTTTTATGTAATAATATTATAGAACAAACATTTCCGAAAATCACAGTATGTATATCATTTATTGATAACATATATTTGGTAGGGAAAATTACCATATTTGTTGATACTTCCGCCTCGCCGACTAGCTGTTGGTCTTCCACCATGAAAATCAGAGCGCTGACGGGCGGCATTTGGCTTGAAGCCGCTAGATCGTGACGTCAGTGCAAGGAACCTATAGGTTCTTTGCACTGACGTCACGATCTAGCCAATGCCGCCCGTCGGCGCTCTGATTTTCTAGGTGGAGGACCAACAGCTAGTCGGCGAGGCTGAAGATGTCAAGAAATATGGTAATTTTCCCCTACCAAATATATGTTTATCAGTTAAATGTTATACTGTTATCTTCGGAATGTTTATTCTATAATATTATCACATAAAACACAGTAAACCACACACAAAAATGCCATTATGAGACTGAAGAAATATGCATGAACTTATTCACTTCAATTTGTCGCCATTTAAAAGTTTGCGAAACAACTTATAAGATGGATCATATCAATATAAGCGGAATTGTATTAGCTTTCCATTGATATATTTTATTTCTGATAAATTAATTAGCACTATGCATAAATTACCATTAACTAAATATATAACATCAATCGGGAAATAAGCGATCAGACACAGGCGGCTAGTGGAGTTGGTCCTCCACGCTCTCATCTCCCGCGTCTGTTGTCTGCACAACGAGGGCTGTGACGTCATGTGAAAGGAACCTATACATATTTGTAGGACTTCATAATGATTTTTTTTACATTCTTCTATATAGTTTTTTTCATATCAAAGATTATTCAAATTCATTTAACAAATGTAATATTGGTGTCTAGATGTATAGAAAATTAAAATATATGCATACAATAGTAATTATTTTCTCTATAAATCAACTTGTACATATAATTCCCGATTGGTAAACGTCTCATATAATCAATATAGAATTATATCATGTAGAAATTTAGATTAATCCACTAATGAACAACTTGTTGCAACTTGGGCAAGATAAGGCCAAATAAACGCCAGACTGCCGGCTTGTTTTTTTTGTCCGATGCCGCCAAAAAACATAAACCTTTGACATCAACAATACGGTATAGATGTTCAGACAAACAAAAGAGAATCAACGAACGGAATATAACCCAATAAGTGTTTTCCTAATCAAGGTTTCCAATACCCAACACTTCTCCCACTTTATTTTTTTCCAATGAAGAAACAGTACCATTATCCTTCAAACTCAACTTATTACAGGGTGGTTAGAAAACTAAACATAGCCATTGGAAACTAATAAAACTTATGTCAAGTAATCCTGAATACACATATAAAAACAAAATAAAACTACATAATCTTACACTTCAAAGATTGAGCCGATCTGAAGGCTTCACAGTTCTCCCCGATCGCCTCGGAACAGGAGTCTGCCCTCAGACTCCTGAGGGCAGGAGAGCAGGAGGGCAGTGACACCCTATCTGGGGACTTGAATCATCTTTTGCCTGATTCCTAGCTGATCATCAGGGAAATCATTTACATCTACTACTTCATGGCTGGAATTCTCCCCAGGGCACCACCCTGCAGCACCTGTGTCATCCACCCTTACCGGAAAACTACATCCTCTTTTTGGTACCTTAGTGCTATAAGCATCCACATCATCATCTTGACCTGGAGAGACTAAGTACCTGTGCATGATTTGGTCTGCATGCCTCTTCCAAACAATGTTACCAAAATCTTGTACACAAACTTTAATTATCCTAGCACCTCCACAACTTCTCCCGTCACCCAAAGAATCTCTTTTTCCATATTTCTTCACAAGACAGCATCACCAACCTTGAAGAGTTTACTTTCATCACAGAAAACCTTATCCCTCAGCTGAACTAATGTTTTGTCTTTTGATGGCGCTTGCTTAACTGACTCAATGGTTATCTTAAATTTTCTGGTGAACATCAACTCAGCTGGTGACTTGCCAGTTGCTGAGTGGATTGCCCTTTCTCTGATTATACAGAAATCTACAGACTCTAGTATCTAAGCTGTCGTTACGGAATTTCCTCAATCCTTCCTTCAAGGTTCGTACTGCTCTTTCAGCCTGTCCATTAGTTGAAGGGTTATATGGAGCAGGAGTTACATGCTTGACACCATTCTTCTTAAAAAATGCTGCATCTCTTGGGATACAAAATAAGGAGCATTGTCTGAGACAATTACATCAGGAAATCCAAAATTACAAAATGACTTCCTGAGCAAGTCAATAGTAGCAGTAGAAGTTATGGAATTAGTTACATGAACATCCAGGAATTTTGTTAAAGAATCTACTATCACAAGAAAAATACTCATTGTCCCAGGGGACCAGCATAATCTATATAGGCCTCTTCCATTTGCGAAATTTCAGGAACCAGTTCACGGAACCCAAGAACTCAGCGTTCCATTTGCGCACGAAAACCTGGGTCCGAGGCGACGCGCGTAGTGACTCAGCAAAACCCTTGAACTTTCTCTACCCACATTGGGAGGTCGGTAGACAGTAGAGTTTTCAGTTCATAACAAACAATGGCTGACTTGGGCCCTTTTTCATCTTATCGTGAAGGGTTTTCCGCATGCACGAGTCGGAGATGATGTCAGACAGGCCTACAAGGGGCACTGGTTACAGGAACTACCACGTGTGGCCTCGCGGCCTCTTGTAGCTTCCTTATTTTCTTATGTTCTTATGTTTTTGGTGGGGGAAAGCGGGCCCGCGATCTTAATCTTGATATGATCCCTTCACATCACAGCTGAGTTACCAAATGTTTTTTTTGTTTGTGTTTTAAGCAGACGAGGTGCAGTGTTAGCACCAATAAATTGGGTAGCACGCCGAGCGAGTAGTCTCTCTCTCTCGCCCTCTCTCTCTCTCTCTCTCTCTCTCTCTCCTCTCTCTCTCTCTCTCCTCTCTCCTCTCTCTCTCTCTCTCTCTCTCTCTCCTCTGTCTCTCTCTCTCTCTCTCTCTCTCTCTCTCTCTCTCTCTCTCTCTCTCTCTCTCTCTCTCTCTCTCTCTCTCTCTCTCTCTCTCCTCCTCTCTCTCTCTCTCTCTCTCTCTCTCTCTCTCTCTCTCTCTCTCTCTCTCTCTCTTTTTTTTTTGTGCCCGCCTCCCTAGGACCTCCCGATGTCTCTTCCAGTAGGGGGAAGGAAACACGTAGTAGATTTGTGGGTTTAATCCTTAGGAAGCACACAGACCATGATCTGTCGGGCCAATGTCAAAGACACACTGGCGTCTGGCGGGAAAACACCCACGCCTTGAGTTACCGCATAGGGTTACATATGTCCCTTTTAAGAAGGTCCTTATAGATAAGTTTACACATTATGTTTATACATATGTGCTGATACCACCAGCACATCGCTCGGCCACACCTCACTGTGTCCTCACAGTCATTACAACCTTCTTGGTCCGTGGACCCAAGATCTCATCATCAAATACATAAACAAAATTATGAACTGTAAACTTAATAATAAGATACTAGTAAGATATATTAATAATACTGTAATCCTAAACATAATGCTAATAATACTAGAGTATTACACAGAAGACTAATAATAGCATGTAAAAGAAAAATTTAAAGGCATGTTACCTAAGTAGTGGACTTGGGTCAGTGCATGAGAGGTCAGCTTGACTCTTTTTAGCCTATCGACATGTATTACTTCTGTAGTATTATGAGTTTGATCAAGAAAATTTTGAATTTATTTCCAGTACTATACTTTTGACTAAAAAAAGGTCCTGAAATTTAAAACACAACTTATTTTGGCGTTCAGGAGAACGTTTCATAACAAAATCACCTATGGAAATTGTAACGGGACAAGCCTTACCATGCTGTCTACGCTCATCTCCTGACGAGAAGCCTTAAGTTTTTCCTCGAACCGATCTGTGAATGATCTGAAAGGATCTAAGTTGAATTTTGGGCATAATCGTCCACTGAGTAGACAGGGACAGGAGATTGCAAAAGCACATCATAAGATAATCGCTTGTCGACACCATACAAATGAAATGTGAAGTCTTTCCTGTAGAGGAATTTACTGAGCCATTTATCGACGCCGCTACATGAGGTAGCCAGTCCTCCCAAGAGTCATGAAACCGCCAGCATAATGGCGAAGGACTTCAAGAATCTTCTTATTAGTCCTTTCAACTAGCCCATTGCTCGCAGGGTTGATAAGCGTAATGAAAGTTTGCTTGATTTGGAACTGCTCACAAATGTTATGAAAAAATTTTATTAGAAAATTTCCCAGGGCCATTATCTGAAATGAGCACTCTAGGAGTTGTTAGAGAAAAATTAAATTTGAAACTAGAGCATGAGCAACAGTTATAGCAGACTTGTTAGGCAAGGGACTAGAATCACAAACGTGTGAAGTGATCTACACATACCAGAACATATGGTGACCCTTGATGACTTCGAGGAAGTTTGCAATAAGTCGATGCCTACGGTGTCAAAGAACGACTTGGTAAAGGTATTCAAGGATAGGAGCAGTTCTCGTATTACCCTTGGTTTGTGCACATGAACGACATTGTGTTACATGTTTTCGGCATCGATGCGCATGGTGGGCCCATAAAACTTACGACGTGCAGCGGACAAAGGTTTTGTCTCGACCTAAATGTCCTGCTTGAGGCATGTCGTGAATGAGTTTTAAAGCAGTTTCCACTAGACTGGAAAGGAATAACTAGTTGAGTAACCGTGTTCTCGTCCATAGTAACATTACGACAAAGAACTTCATCAACTATTGAAACTGTAAAAGTGGAACTGACAATTTAGGCAATAAAGATTCATCTCCAGACTCTAGTGCATAAAACCCTTTTGACCACACAGGATCTTGACGTTGAGCATTTGATAAGTCTTGTAGAGAAAAATTTTGAAGTGTCTGAGAGCACTGCTACTGGAATGTTGCGTTAAAGTGGCGTCTGCAACATGATTTTTATCACCAGGAAAATATTGAAAAGTAGGATCAAATTCCTGAATAGTGATGAATCACCGAGCCCAACGGCCACAGAGGTTTTTCCCTTTTAAAAGAGATGCAGCACTGCAGTGTGACAGTGTAAACTGTAATGGGATAACCATAGATAATTTCCTTAAAGGCTTTAGAGCCCACACCACCAAGAGCTTCAAGGTGAGTTACTGAGTACCGTGACTCTACATCATTAAGCACTCTACTGGCAATGCAACAACATGAGGGCGTTTCCCTTCAACTGTTTTGCATCAAGACTGCACCAACGCCTAGTGCCGAAGCATCTGTCACAAGAGTGAAAGGCATATGGTAGTCAGGAAATGTAAGAATTGGTGCATGTGTAAGAGCCTGCTTCAAAGTATCAAAACTTTGTTGTTGGGGACCATTCCAAGTGAAAGGAACGTCCTTTTTCAAAAGTCGTGTCAGAGGACAAAGCAATAGAAGCATAGTTCTTTACAAAAGCACGATAGTAACCCGACACCCAAGGGAAGACCGTACCTTTTCAGTGGTGGTAAGGGTTGGGAAATTCTTGACTGCTTTGATTTTACAATCCAACGTGTGGATTCCATCCTTGTCGACACAGCATGGCCTAAAAAGAAATGCGTGACTTGAGAAAACTGCATTTGCGCACTTTAAGTTTAAGGCCAGCCTCAGTAAGTTTCTAAAAAACACGGGCAAGTTTCTCAAAGTGACTGATAAATCCTTGGAGACAAGTATGAGGTCGTCCATGTAGACTAAAAAAACCAATCACCTATAATGCCGTGAAACAATTGTTTACTAGACGTTGGCATGTAGGAGGTGAGTTCCTCAAAACCCATAGGACATCTCAGCCATTCATAATGAGCATATTTGTTCGAAGGCAGTTATTTCCCGAGATTTCTCTTCTAACGGAATCTGCCAGAAACCAGACTTGAGGCCCAAAATGGTAAAGACTGTATTATCCTTCCCTTTTAGACTTGCAAAAGGTCTCTCAAAACGGGAGTGGATAATGATCCGGTACATTTAAAATTGTTAACTTTCCTGAAATCTAGCAAGGCCGGTAAGAAACCATCACTTTTCTTCACCAATAACAAGGTGAGTTCCAAGGGAGAATAAGACTCCTGTATTATTCCTTCATCCAACATGTCCGTTATCATGCCCTGTACCACAGCTCTTTGGCTATGAGGCATACGATAAGACGGTACATAAGAAAGGCTGTGCATCAGGTGTAAGCACAACGTGATGAGGGGATTTTGTCTGTTATCCTAGGGGTTCCCAGGTAAGGCAAGAGCAGGCCTGTGTTGGGCGCAAGCAACGCGAGAAGATCAGCTTAGCCTCCGGAAAATCCAATACCTGTACATAAGGTTTTAACTGCTTGACTATGTCTGCCTGGTCCTCCCTAACATTCGTCCCCCGTAGAGACGCTGCAAGAACGTGTGAAGGATCCATTAAGGTCAGACTATTTTGACTTTCAAAGCTGCATAACAAAACACCATTTTTAAGTGTTATAGGGGACCCTGTAACATTTGTGACAACTGCGTCACTTATGTGATCAACACGTACCGCTGAAAGCGTTCCCTCAAGCGCCAAGCGACTTACACGGATAGTGTCAGGGAAAGAACCAGATAACTGCCGACAGGAGCTCTTGTACTCTCACCACGAGTCGAACAGAACATGTGGAGTCCAATATATTGGTCTCCCCTGACAACTGCAGACACTATCAAGCCGGCAGGGGGAATGAACGTTTCGTTTCCCCCCTAAGAAGCACGTCAGGGCTTAAACTAGCAAAAAAAGGCTTGCTGGGCACTGTTTGGAAAAATCATAATATTACAAACAATGGGGCTGGGAAATTGCCATTGCGGGAAGAGAACGCCATTTAATGAAATTGCCTGGTGCTGTGGAATTACATCAATGTGATGAGTAGCAAGTGTTTTTTCTAGCCCAAAAGACCATCACATTGTAAAGCAAAATGTGGGGTTTTCTATAAACTGTATGTTTAAGACTTTGGAGTTAGGGCAAGGCATAGAGGAAGGGTCACAGTGCCCATCACCTCTAGTGTGAGACCTTGGAACACTTTTTTAGAGTGGCTGTAGAAGGTAACAAGGGAAAATATATAACTTTTTTTAAATTTTACATAAGCACACTCACTGAGAATATTACAAAGAAGCCCTGTGTCCACCCCAAAAGCAATAGAACTGTCTCGAGTGAAAAACTGAATTGTCACCATAGAAAGACAAGCAGCAATAATAGAAGGGACTAGAACAGCGTGTGTCTGTGACTTTGTGTCAGAAACTAATCTGGGGTTTCTTTGAACCCGGCGAGAATCTTCCCCCAACTGATGATATCCGTACCCCTTAGCTACGTTTACCGTCTGAGACGCCTTCAGCCTCCCGAAACAAAAAGCATTCCTCTGTTTAATGATTTTTCCCCGCTCGTGGAATTACGCAATATTTCGGAGGAAAGGGGGAAAATGCATACGAGGCCCGTTTTTGGCCTTGCAGGAGATCAAAACGAGGTGGTGGAGGTCTAGGAGGCAAGTATTGTCTTTTCTGAACAATCTGCATATTGCTACCCTTTCTGAGCCAGACTTCATTCCTTCTTTTTCTGATAGCAGTAATTATCAGAATGACCTTGCTTTCCGCAAAAGTAACACTGCTTTTGGGGCACGAGTAGAAAAAAAAATGAGGTGGAAGAGGTGGTGGAGGAGGAGGTAAGGATGAATGAATTTGAGGTTCCCTTGACACCGGCGCCACCGGGCTCAGTTTGTGAAAATGGACTTTTAGGGATCTCACGTAGCCGCTTAGTAATTTTTGTAGAAAATTATAGAAGGTTATCACCTGGCTTAAATCAAGAGATGAAGCGATAAAGACGCTCTTGTGGAGTCAAAAAGGTGATGTAATCTGAAATTCTAGAATGCGTTTTAAATCTCTCCACTGTCAATTTCTCATCTTCAACCATGAAAAAAGGTTTAAGGCTTCCATTGCTTCTGAGGCAATAATTAGCAGCACGTGCCTGACCTCTCAAACCCGCCCAGCACTACCCAACTGTGTGGTCAATGCTTCAGCATAAGTAAATGACCATTGCAAAGAATCATTATGTTGTGCCACACTAAAAATTCTCAGAAAGTTCCTACGAAATACAATCATAATCATAATTGTGCGTCTTCCCATCAAAACCTGAAGCACACATCATTTCACTGGCTAATGATCCTGGTTTTAATTGTGACCTAACAAAAAAAATCTTCTCATTTCCTGAAAGGGAACATTACTGTTTTTTCATTATATCCCTCGCACTGCTGCAGAAACGACAATGCAGAGCCGTGTCTCAATCCTCACCTGAGAATCTAGTGATTGAAGAAACTTGATGTAACAATTTAATGGTTGGAACAGTTGGAGAAGACTATTGGCTACAGTAAATGTGGTAGGAGTAATGTTAGCAGCAGTAGTAGTAGTAGTAGTAAATAGTAGAAATGGGGTGAGGCTGTGTTGAGACAATACTAGACTTACTTGTTCTGGTGGCGACATGTGGTATGAATAATATTTACCATTTCTCAATGACATTGACTATACAAAAAGAAATTAGCATAGATGACATCAGAAACTACACCGAAGTCAGCCCACACAAGTGATAACACAAGTTACAGCTTACACAAGCTGAACGCACTCTTTAAAAATGTTATGGCATATACGCGAAATTTAATGTAAGTTCAGAAAAACTAACAGTCAAAATAGAGGGGTTACCCCTATAATGTTATCAAAGAAAACACCGCTCGAATGAAAACGCTACGTTTTAGGGCTAACTGAGCCAAAAAAACTTATAAATAGAAAAAATTACTACCAAAACTTTCACTTGTACACTTAATCACAAAAAATACTCGCTTACTACACACTACTGTTATATACTATATATGTCTGTATTGTCTGTGTTTCACGAACAAGATATTATGTCACAAAGTATAACTCTTACCTTTATGGCAACATTGCACACAAATTCAACACTTTGGGGGATTGCTGGTAAAATCTCCACCCCTTCCGAGCACCTCTCGACCATCAGGGGACGATGCCTTGAAAGCCCGCGAAACACTTTATGCCGGAGCCAATAATACTTCAAGAAACCTGTGGGCGTATTTTCTGAGCCACTCACACTCACAATAAACCCGTGACGTCACTGAAGCAACGAATCAGACACAAGGGTTGCTCTGACGTCACTACATCTAGGCGCGAAACGCGCTCCTTCCCAGATCAAAAAGGATCACAAAGGAAAGAAAAATGTACACTGGCCACTTCTAACACTTCCTACTACCTAATAAATGGGGACAGTACTCACAGTAGCGAAGGTACTTATCTGGCAGTGAAGTACACTGAGGAATGAGGAATCCTTAGGGGTGAGAGGATCCTTATGAAGGGGGGACTGTGACGAGACTCCTGCCTGCCCGTCGACAATCCCACGAGACTCCTGTGGGATGACGGTTATCCTTGTTTTGCACCCCTTGTAGGTACAAGTTGAAGATAGCGTAGAGGAATAATCCACTTGAAGACGTGTAGAGACAGCTAGGTGTAGTAATCCTCAGAAGTCGTGCAGATAAGCGAAGTGAAAGACACCCGCGGCTTACAACACACCTCACAACACCGCCATTTTTCACATCACTGCCTGTCGTCGACGTAAAGCCCTTTTTACAGTCCAAAGACAGCTTAAACGAGGCAGAAGACCACACTGGAAACACTGCTCACTGTCACTAAGCTACACCAACCACACTTTAGGCATCAGCAGCCTTTCAAAAAGGTGGCGGATTAGCAGGAAGCGGCTGAGAACGGCCAAAACAGTTAGGCTTTCCCGCCAACCAGCTTTTCATTCTTGCGATATTTCCTCCTGTAGAGGCTCTTCGAAGGCTTGGGGTCTTGTAACCGCTGCCATTATGATGTGCCCGCCTCCCTAGGACCTCTCAATGTCTCTTCCAGTAGGGGAAGTGGGTGGGCACTGGTTGAGGAAAGCGGTCCCGCGAGAGATGAGAGAGAGAGAGAGAAAGGAGAGGGAAAAGGGAGAGAGAGAGAGAGAGAGAGAGAGAGAGAAGAGAGAGAGAGAGAGAGAGAGAGAGGAGAGAGAGAGAGAGAGAGAGAGAGAGAGAGAGAGAGAGAAAAGAGAGGAGAGAGAGAGAGAAGAGAGAGAGAGAGAGAGATGAGAGAGAGAGAGAGAGAGAGAGAGAGAGAGAGAGAGAGAGAGAGAGAGAGAGAGAGAGAGAAGAGAGAGAGAGAGAGAGAGAGAGAGAGAGAGAGAGAGAGAGAGAGAGAGAGAAGGAGAGAGAGAGAGAGAGAGAGAGAGAGAGAGAAGAGAGAGAGAGAGAGAGAGAGAGAGAGAGAGAGAGAGAAAAGAGAGAAACTTGCTGGGTTGAACCCAACCCTGAACTGAAAGAACTGGTTCCTGGAAGTTGGGCACAAATGGAAGAGGCCTTACGAAGCCTAGACCATGTGAAACCTGCACTGGGCCAGGAAAGAACTGGCTTGGCTGAGGCACTGAAATTCTTGAAACAAATATCACAACATTTAGTTACTTCCTCAATATCTTGATCCATTCTTGGCCACCAAACCCAATTTCTTGCCTCAGCTTTCATAGCATTGGTGCGATTATGACCAACATGCAAATGTTCAAGTACCTTGCAACGAAGATCCACTGGTACTAGCACTCTATTCCGATACATAATAACATCATCATACAGGCTCAGGTCAGATTTCACTGTGCCATAATCCGCTAATAGAGGCTTAATTTCATTACTCCAACCAAACCTTAGACAACTCATCAACTGACTAAGCACTGGGTCCCTCTTGGTCAGGTTTCTGATGGCATGAAAAGAAATATCCTCAAATCCAGTGATTCTACTAATTTTACATACTCTGCAGGAATACTGGACTCAAAATCATCCTCAACTGGTAGTCTACTTAAGGCATGGGCCAATATATTGTCCTTCCCTGCCTTGTGCACTAGATCATAATCATAATGGGACAACAACAGTGCCCATCGCTGTATTCTAGAATTTGCATTGCAAGAAACAGGCCCTTCTTTTCCGAACAATCCAATTAAGGGCTTATGGTCTGTCCTAGCAACAAAATGTCTTCCAAGCAAAAAATGCCTAAATCTTTTAAGAGCAAACACTAGAGCCAGACCTTCCCTATCAATTTGAGAATAATTCTTCTCAGCTGATGACAACTTTTTGCTAGCAAAATACACTGGCTTCTCTATACCCTGTTTGTTCTGTAAGAGAACACAACCCACACCTGCAGGAGATGAATCCACTTCCACAATAAAGGAAGATTCTCCATCAAAGCTAGTTAACAGTGTAGAATTCCTCACATCATCCTTGATACTCTGGAAAGCTCTTCCTCCACATCAGTCCATCGAAATTTAGCTCCCTTCTTCAATAAATCATACAATGGTGACAACTTGGATATGAAAATTTCTTAACAAACTTACAATAGTAGGTAATCATGCCTAGAAAGGAGTGCACTTCAGCTGCACAAGTTGGAGCAGGAGAATTCACAATAGCTTTTAATTTCTCAGGGGAAGGCGTGATTCCTTCACCTGAGATATGGTAGCCTAGGTAATCCATGGACCCTGCATGCAATACTGATTTACTCTTATTAATTTTGTGAGGTATGGTTCAAAATACGTATTAATGTTTCGAATATTCCACCCTGTTAACTCCTTACGTGCTTTGTTAATCGTGGGTGAGATATCGAACACGGTTTCGGGACGTGTTCTTACCCCAATAAAAACCCGCTCCGCCTACACTGCGGCAGACTCTCTTCTCCGACCTCGTAGTTCACGTGAGTGTGTGTTTTGTCCTCTCTCCTTCTCCTCCAGCAGTATGTAGTAGCTTGTAAGTAAGTTTCTGAGAGCAACGTTTAGTTCTAGTGTTAAGTTTGGGTTTATGTCTGGTGTTAATTTTGTTACGTTGTTTCTCCGTGTGATTATCATTATCATATATGTGTTACCAGTGTTGTGTCAGAATGACTAGTGAGGGAAAAGTCTATCTGAGGATTGCGTAAAAGAACCGGGAATTCTTCTCATTATCCACTCTTGTGTTTGTTGTTTGTTTTCAACAGTTAAGATTAAATATTAGTCTGTAAACCATTCAAGTGTTTTGTTGACGACCTCTTGCTGTTTTGTGTGTGAGTATTGTCACGTTCGTAACAATCTTGACATTATGGTCTCGTAGAATCTGGAGTACTTTCAGTAGTCTCTCATCATGCTCATCTTTATTTTCACCACAAATGATGATATCATCTAAGTAGGCGGCTACACCTTCCATCTGTGCAAACAACTGTGATACAAACTTCTGAAAAATCCCTGGCGATGATGAAAGACCAAAAGGTAATCTTTTGTATCTAAATAGTCCTTTAAGAGTATTAATCACCAAAAAATCCTGACTTTTCTCATCAACTGGTATTTGCAAGTAAGCATTGTGAAGATCAATTTTAGAAAACACCTTACATTTACCAATCACTGACAGCAATTCTTCAATCTTTGGTATTGGATATCTGTCACATTGAATTTGTTTGTTAAGCTCCTTAAAATCTCCACAAATCCGTATTGATTTTTTGTCAGCCTTCAACACTGGTACAGCCCATTTCATTCACTACAAGAAACAGGCTCAAGTACATCTTCTTCCAGAAGCTTATCTAAAGCATCTTCGACCATCTGTCTGCAATAATAGGGAACAGTAGGCTACGGGCTTTACAACCTTGGAGAAGCATCTGGCTTGACATGAATCTTTGCTACGATGCTGGAGATGGGCTTGCCATCATCAACACAATACTTATCCAATAAACCTTCTGTATCTACAATTTGATTTACTCTGGAACTTTCATCTAGTCCAGCTAGAGAAATGCCAACCTTACTCATGATCGAGGTCCTTGCCACACAAATTGTTATTTGGGGAAAATCTACAACATAGAAGGAATGGGCACTCTCCCAATCATTATATCTGACTGATGCAGCTGTTTTACCATTCACTTGAATAGCAGAGTTATCATAAGTATTTAATCTTTTCCTGGATGGATCAACCCGAAGCTGTAACAATTTAACCTAGTGACGGGACAAGGTAGAAACGGATGCACCAGTGTCAATCTCAAAGGGTACTGGTCTTCCATTTATCTCAAAATTGAACTCCTCTGCCTTCACTGCATATATATTTTCCCTCACTGATGACAAATTACATAAGAACATATAAGAACATAAGAAAATAAGGAAGCTACAAGAGGCCGCGAGGCCTATACATGGTAGTTCCTGTCACCTAACACTACCTACATCCACCTTTCTTCCCCATCCATGAACCTATCCAGCCCCTCTTTAAAGCTCCCTAATGACTCCGCACTAACTACCTGTCTACTGAGACTATTCCATTCATTCACCACCCTATTTGTGAACCAGTTTTTCCCTATTTCCTTTCTAAATCTACGCTTTTCCAGCTTGAATCCGTTACTTCTTGTTCTACCCTGGTTAAAAGCCGTAAGAACTTTTCCTACCTCTCCTTTATTAAATCCCTTTATCCACTTAAAAACTTCTATCAGATCGCCCCTTACTCTGCGTCTCTCGAGTGAGTGTAATTTTAATAACTTCAATCTCTTCTCATAACTAAAGTTACGCATCCCTTGTATCATTTTGGTTATCCTTCTCTGCACTGTTTCTAACAAGGCTATATCCATCATGTAATATGGAGACCAAAACTGAACCGCATAGTCTAGGTGAGGCCTGACTAGAGCCAGATAAAGCTTTAGAATAACTTCCGCACTTCTACTTTTAACACTTCTGGTAATGAATCCTAATACCCTATTAGCTGTATTTCTGGCCTCAATACATGTTTTCCTAGGTCGGAGGCTCACCCTCACTCCAAGATTTTTTCACCTTCTGATCTTTTCAGCGATACATTGCTTATGGTGTATCTATTACCATCTCCTTCTTCTTCTGTACTAGCCTGCTCGTCTGGTTCACCCAAAACCTTAACATAATGTGACTGCCATTTCCTTCTCTGGAACTCACTCTTGCTTTTACCACTGTTAGCTCCTGGTCTACCTTGACTTTTATCATCACCTGGGCCTTCCATCATCATCGCAGTACAAACTCGTTTCAAGTGCCCCTTCTTCTTACATCTATTACATGTTAAGTCCTTAAACCGACACTTATCACTGTCATGAGGAAAACCATAATGCCTATAACAGTTTTTCTTAGATAAGACACTGAATGCTTTCATGGGAACTGTTTCACTCCTTTCACTCACAAAAGCCTTTTCTAGGGTAAGGATCCTTTCTACAATCTTAGCAGAAGCCATCTTCTGCAAGTCTATATTTTCTGCAACTAAATTTGGAAAATATACTTCATGTTCAACAGCCATAAACAACTGATCCTTAACCCGTTGATCAAATTGTTCTCCAAAGTTACAGTCTTTCGCTAAAGCCTTGAGATCAGCATACAGTAAATTCATAGTTTCACCCATCCTCTTCTTTATCTGCTGGAACGCCAGCAAACTACGATGATACAATGGCTTTACATCATAATGCCCCTTCAGAGCTGCTACTAAATCATCATAAGACTTGGTGTGAGGTAAATCTGGTGCACAAAGGTTATTCAAAACACTGTATGTCTCCGTGCCAACTGACACCAACCAACCATTCTTCCTCTTATCTTCCTCCGTAATTCCTACCCAGCTAACCACCACCGACGGGCCTACGTAGGCTGTAGAGCGGCGAACGGCGGTCGCCGGCGGCAAATTTACCTCCGTCAGCCCTCCGGAGGGCCGCTGGTGTATTTTCAGACGGGAAAATTTACTATGTTGAAAATTAATGTACAGAATTTCAAGAATTGAATATTTCTATGTGTAAACATTTTGAAAAATACAGTTATATGATTATCTTGATGTAGTATTACATCAGTCGTAACAAGCAGCGGCAACTTGACGTCAAACCTCCGGAGGCCCGCTGGTACGTATTTGTAAGTGGGAATATTCATTTCATATTATATAATATTAACTCAGTAATATACATAGTATCTCAATGTCGGTACCATCACTATTATTAGGCCTGTTCAAACTATTAAAAATTGTTATAGAAGTTTTTATGATAGTTTATAGAAATTATCATATATCAGTTTATTTCAAATATTTCCAACTTAATCAGGAACACCCAGAGATACATAGAAAAAAAGATGAGATACGTACATAGGAAGGAGTTTACATGGAAAAACGTTATTAGTTAGTCTATGTGTGTAGCTAGTATCATATAAAATTAACATTTGAGTAACGCGGCGAAGATTATTACGGGATAACACAAGGTCATATTTTCCCTTATTTTAATAACTTCCAACATATTATCAACACATCAATACACAACGGTACACCTAATAAGGAATATGTAGATGATGGAGAATTAACATGGATAATATCATGATTTAGAATAGAATATTATTTGAAATAATTTCCCAGCTACCAATGCACTAAACTGCCAGACGTACGAGAGCCATTACAAAGGGTTAAAAACCCCCAAAAGGCCTAAATTGTCACCCCTTAACCAGTCGATAACATAATGACAACTTAGTTATAACTTGTTTTTGCTCCTTCATCATATCGAAATAGACTGAATAATATAAATAATTGCAGTACGACACATTTTCTTAGGAATTCCTCGGCAGCGTTGTGTCAGTGAGTGAAGTCACTGAAATCAGTTTGTGAGAAAACGCACAAGTGGGGGGATGTAGTTATGGGGTTCGCCGAAACCAATTCCTTCTACAGGCGACAGTTTCCACGTACCCCGATGTAAACCAAAACGAAAATTTTTTTTGTACTTAGAAAAAAAAAAGCCCCGTAGAAATTATGATCTCCTTTTCATCGATTACTGGATAACGACTAGAAATATTTAGGGGTAATTTTCTAAGTATTTTGCAGATTATATTTTTTAAAGTTTTTGAACAGCCCATTAGTCTATTAACGGCAAAGGGTGTGCAAACCCCTTAAAAAAATTTCTATATCTGCATATACTTAGAAAGTATAAACCCTAAAATTCCTCACAGTTTAAATAACGCGGTAAAGGTCATATGCCCCCACTATTACGGGGGGGCGCTGGGAGCGGCCCCCCGGTGAGCCTCAGCAAATTTCCCCGCGGGGCCCACGTTGTAAAACCCGTCGGGCCCCGGAAAAACTACGGAGGGCCCCGGAGCCCCCCGTTTTTGTTTGTTGGGAATTTACAAAAATGGCCTCAACAGGCTCGGCCAAGCTCCGGGAAATCTTGGGGGCGCAAAGGATCAAACTTAACCCGTGAGGCCAAAAAGAAACCCCGGCAGTACCCCAAAAAATGAACAAAATTGTCAGCCCACCCGGGTAGGATGAGGGCACCCTCACGCTGCGGGGGCCCAAAAGACGTCCATCTCATGAGATCTCACAGTTTTCCAGGACCCCGGCTTGACACGCCTTCTGGGAAAATCACGTCAATCTTTCCCTTCCTTACCCCTTGGCAATTTTATCCTCGTCGCCCAAGTTTCCATTTGGGGAAAAAAGGCCCCAAAAACGCCAGACTCCCAGTTGTTCTTTTTTTGTCCAGCCGCCAAAAACAAAAACCTTTGGGCATCAAAAATCGGTATAGATGCTAGACAAAAAAAAAAAAAAAATAGCGCCCCCCCTTTATAGCTTTTTTTTAACCGAAAGGGTCCACAATCGGCTATTACCTGCCACCCACCCACATAAATGGGGGAAAAAAAAAAAAAATTTAAAAGAATATGTGAGATTTTTTATGGGGGGGGCGAAAAGCAAAATCGTTAAAAAAGGGTTTCAGATTTATAAATTTTGATTGGCCCGCATTCACTTCCCTACTTAACCCAAGGTTTTACAACAAAAAAATAACTGTAATAATGTGAACATCGACACAAACGCACTCTCAGCTCGTGTTTAACCAAAAAACCCAATAATTTTTCCCCCACTGTCCCCTTGTTAACTTCCCCGTCACATGAATCACGTGAAACTTCCGTCACAACGAATCCTGTGTAACTTAACAAAGGGTTTTTACAAAAATAAAAAACTGTAAAATTTTAAACACGACACAGCGGCCTCACTGGGTTTTTAAACCCAAAAAACCCAATAACCCCTTCACCCCCCTGCACTTGAAACTTCCCGTCACATGAATCACTGTGAATTCCTAAACACCCACATCAGCTATGAAACCATGGATGGCTGTATCATTGGTTTGTCCAGGGGACCCACTCACTCCGTTGACCCCTCCGCCCCCCCCAAAGTGCCACACTCACTCCACACCTCCAACCCCCCAAAAAAAACATTATCAATAAATTTCAACCAAACAATTTAAAAATCACCCCCCCTCATCCCCACCTACACTTCCCCCCCCCCCTTTACTTTAACCCCCCCCAAAACTCCCCCCATTTTCCCCCGGTAAGGGGTTTTGGGGGCTATTCTCCCTTTCCCCCCCTTTTCCCTTGCCCCCTAACTCCCCGCTCCCCCCAAAATTTGTCGGAAAAACTTTTTTTGGATTGCTGGGGTGAAGGGAAAATGGGGTTTTTTATCGCTTTTTTTACTTTACCCCCCTACTAAAGTAAACTCTTCGTCAACATGAGTAAAAGGGTTTAAAACCCATTTTCTGGGTTTACATGGCTTCCCCCCCCCCCCAAAAAATGCCCTTTCTCAGTCCTTCACACGCATCCTACCAGCTTTTTTAAAAGTAATAAAAAAAAAAAATAACATTACCAAAACCAAATCATGACCCCCTTCTTTTTAAATTCAATAGGTTTTTACCACCCAAACAAATTATTTAACTGGACAAACAATCTTTCCCAAAGACTTTACAAAACCCCTAATTAAATAGTAATGCATTTTAACTTTTCACCCCCTCACCAAAAGAATTTAAAAAGTTTGGGGAAAACATAAAATGTAAGACTTTACTCCTTGAAATGGAACCTTCTCACTTCCCCTCTTATTGTTGGCCGAAGCCATATAGATCCCATGGACTATCCCCTAGTCGTAATGGTTATTCTTTTTCCCACTAAACCAGGCAAAGGGGCGTAGGGAGAAATACGACCCGGGTTTTTTCCAACCCGTAATTTGGGTAAGGCCCCTCCTTATTGAGGCATACATACCGCGTCAAAACCAGACTGACAAAGCCCCGAGCCAAGTACATCCCGGGTTAAGACATCCTTTGCGGGTTTAGTGTTTATGCAATCTATGTCACCCCCTTAAAACAAGTTTTTTTTAAACCTTACAAATCTTTCTAGGGGGGCCTTCATCAAAAAAATCTCTTTTTTTAGAATGCTTTTTTCCCTCTGTCATTAAATTCTTCACTTCCCTCATGGGTTTCCCCTCTTAGGTGGTGGTTTTTCAAGTTTTCCTAAAAATTTATTTCTGTGGTTTTAACAGCCCGCCATCTTGCCCAATATTTCTTAATTTATTCGGCCCTCGTTTTTACACGTTTTCCGTAAATAATTTTTTAAAAAATAGCACCACCCCTCTCAATACTTCCATATTTTGTCGGTCCCCCAACCCCTAACCCAGAGTTTTTTGTTGGTGCCCGGCTCAAAGCGTTCTCTTTTTACCACGCCAATTCGTTTTTTCCCAAACCCCCCCCCTTTTTCCTTTTTCCCTTAGCTTTTTTCCCGCCATTTTTTTACCTCTTTCCAAATTTTTTTCTCTTGATGATTTTTGTGCCCGGTGTTTTCCTCCTCGAGAATTTTTGGTAATTACATAATCAACCTTGGAGCGTATCGGGGAAAAAAAAGCATGAAAGGGTTGGGACCCATTGTTCATGCACTGCATATTCATCACCTTTGGGTTTTAAAAGTAACTGGGGCCCTCTATGGGCCCCCTTCACAGATTTTAGAGAATTTTTTTTCATTGTTCGGG
Source organism: Chionoecetes opilio (assembly GCA_016584305.1). Lineage (NCBI taxonomy): Eukaryota > Metazoa > Arthropoda > Malacostraca > Decapoda > Majidae > Chionoecetes > Chionoecetes opilio. Next base: position 23,144 of record JACEEZ010001746.1, read on the forward strand.
CATCCCCTTTTAGAGATACTAACCCCTGGTGATAAGGGTGGTGTATCCCCAACTGTACACATGAAACACCAAATTTTTAAAATTGCTGAGACGTAAATTTGCATTATCTAACAACAAGTATGTGGTGCCCAAAACACTAAAATATTCCCAAAATCTTAAATACTTCCTCTCATCCTAGTTTTTAATTTTTTAAAAACGTAAAAAACCATAAATGATCCATTTAGTTAAACATAGCGGTTCCGTGGGCTCCCTTCCCTTCGGTAGTCATGCTTATCCCCTCTAGAGGTTTATATGATGTAATTTTTGCCATTTTTGTTGGAGTCCACGACTACCCTTTTGCGTTTAAGGTTAAACAGCTCCCACAATTCCTCACATCCGTTTTTTTAAGTTGGGGGCCAATAAAAATACCCTTCTGCTCTACTTATTGACTTCCTCTGCCCTAAATGACCGGGCAGACATTCGAGAGAGTTAAAGGGCACGGTGTTTAGCTTAACTAACTTCCTCTATTTGTAAAACCCCGGAAGTCGCGGGGATTCTGGTACGAGATAGGGAGTGGCGCTACGGTGTCACTATGGGCTTCGATAGCTGATTGGCTGGGGCGAGTACAATTACGTCACAGCCATGCCAGCGAATCACATAGTATTTCTCAAAAAGTTTCAGCCAATCACAAGGCTTCCACGCTCTAAAGCTGTGTTTAAAAAACAAATTCATTTATCCACACCAAAAGGGTCCACCTTCTTTCCCCCTCCTCCTCCTCCACCTCCCAGCTTCTCCTCCTCCTCTTCCTCCTCCTAACCTTTTCTTATAGCAGCCGGCAAACAGTTGTAGCAGTAGCAGCCCGCAACAGTTTAGCAGCGAGCAGCAGCAATAAAATATAAGCCGTGTTTTTGTTGTCCAAGCATCGTCTTAGTACGAAGACCACTCCAATAACACTTGCTGAAATGTGTGTTACACGGCTTATATTTAATTACTGCTTGCCACCACCACTACCATCACCGCTGCCCCCACTTTCAAAACCCCCACCAACTTATAAGAAAAGGTACTTCTTCCTCCTCCTCCTCCTCCCATCCCTAGCTTCTCCCTCTCCTTCTCCTCCCCTCTTCCTCGTCCCAACCCTTCCCACAGCAGCCCGGCAGCAGTTACAGTAGCAGCAGCAGAAACAGCAGTAATAAAAAATAAGCCGTGTTTTTGTCGTCCCAAACATCGTCTTAGTACGAAGACCACTCCCAAAAACACTTGCTGAAATGTGTGTTACACGGCTTATATTTTATACTGCTGCCCCCACTACCACTATCACCGCTGCCACTACCACAACTACCACCAACTGCTACAAAAAGGCTAGGAGGAGAAGGAGAAGGAGAAGGAATAAATTATGTACCTTGTCTGTGTCGCGGAGCTGTGCGTGGTGGTGTATGGTGTGGTGAGTCATGGTGAGATGCCGCTGTTCGCCACTCGGCCCTCACCCATAACAAACTCATCACGAGTGGATGGCATTGTAATATGGCCTAATTTCATTTGATATTTGCCCTGTTCATTTCTTGAGTCAGAAAACATCATATATACTCAATTATGATTATTTTATGTATATGCGTGCTCTTCAACTGCCTGGAGGCAGTTGCCTGTTTTTGACAGCTCAACGTCTTTAAAATACGTCATCAATCTGCCCGCAGAATGCCAAAAGTTGCCCAAAACAGCTGTTTGGGAAATCGCAGGTCGTGAAGACCCGGGAAGTTAGCCTCTCTGAATGTAGCCCTGATTCCTTATTATGAATTAATTCCAATGCCGCTTGCTTCAGTTCACTAGGCAAAATAATAAGTAGTGTACGCTGTTATCTAACTGCTGTTTAGTTAAATATAAAACCCTTCTTCTATCACAAATTGATCTAAAGTACTTCTGGGGTATTTAGATCTGGGTATTCTACTTCCTTCTAGATACTCTACATTCTCTCCATCTGAGGTCCTCTCGGTTTCATTACCTTGATTTCTTCTTTAGTTTTCCTAACCATCTCTCTTCTTTCTTTACATCGAATGATTCTTACTAGTCTATTAAACTTGGTCTGCTACCGTATTCTTTTTCCCTGCCTTTAATTCATTTGATACCCCATAGCCTCTCATTTCTAGGATCCACCTGTTCATCCTAGGTGACTTGGTTCGTTTTTTAAAGACTGACACTAACGGTTGGTGGTTCTGTTCTGATGATAACTTTGGTTCCCCACAGGAAATGATGAAACTGTCTGCAAACTAAAACTATCCCTAGGGCTTCCCTATCTGTTGCTGAGTATCGCGTTTCAATGGTTTTAATTTTTTGGAAAAGTAAGAGATTACCTGGGCTTTGCCCTGTTCATTATACTGCATCAGTACTGCTCCTACATGAGTTTGACTAGCATCGGTATCCCAAAACAAAAGGTTTAATGATATTGGGCCCTTTGTTAAAATGGGAGCACTAGTCAGTTACTTTTAGTATCTGAAAGGCATTCTGGCTTTCCCCTGACCATTCGAATGGGTTTTTCTTAGTCAAATTAGTGATCGTCACCGCTATTTTAGCGAATCCTTCTATGTATTCCTATAGAAACCTACCATTCCCAGAAATCTTTTTGGTNCTTCCTTTCCCCAAGTGAGGCATTGGTTTCAGTTGAACTTTGCGGGAAATCTCTATCCCATGTGCGTATTATATATATTTTTATTAATATATATATAAAATTTTATATTATTTAATTTTATATATATATATATATATATATATATACAAACGTGTCTAGGGGAAAAAAGTGCTTGGGAAACTAGTAAACTGCCTAGCAACTTCTAAGCAGCATTTATAATTATTATTACCCTTGGATATTGCTTAAAGTAATCGTCCAGATCCTTTTTTTTTTGCCTAGTTATGTTGAATGTACTTTCAATACACCTAATCCTCCAAAAATAATTGATTTCCAGGCCTTATTTCCATAAAAACACGACTTTTGTAAAAAGCGCGCAAAAATTTTCTTCCCTCCAACAGGGCTACGAATATTATTGATGACGTCACAGGAGCTCCAATGTAAACAACAGTCTTCTCCCTGCGTGACACCTGTCGGCAAATGTATGATGGCGATTGTACTTCGTGTAAAGACAGTTAATCTGTCGATGTTACAGATTTAGAGTACGATGCTCAATCTGAGACCAAAATAAATGACGCTGCTCGCGTATACTATGAAGAAAACGAACCTCAGATTGTGATGGGAGCCCAACCCTATATGTTTGAACCAGAATACGAGGCGGACGAACAGATGTTAGCGGCAACAACAACCCCAAACAAAACCCAACCCCCTTACACACAAAAACCCCCCCTTACACACAACAACCCCTTACACACAACAACCCCTTACACACAAAAACCCCTTACACACAACAACCCCCTTCCACACAACAACCCCCTTCCACACAACAACCCCTTACACACAACAACCCCCTTACACAACAACAACCCCTTACACAAGTATTTCCCACGCCAGTCCACCCCATTTACTACCACACGCCAGTCCCCACATTTCCTACCACACCCATCCACCCCTACACCCCGTCTCCTACCACACCCCCACCCAAACCCAGTCAACGCTCCCGCCAGCCTGCCCCCCCGGTTGGAGCCCTCACGTCGTAGGATGGGAGTCTTGGTGGTGATAGTGATGGTGGTGACGCTGTTAGTGTGGGAGGCGTCGAAAAAGTCAGGAAAACAACCAGCATCCGGGGATTTAGTGTGTGTGTGTGTGTGGTGAGTGTGGTGTTGTGTGTGGGTGTGTGTGTGTGTGTGTGTGTGTGTTGTGTGTGGTGAGTGTATCGCTACAAATCCTTGCAAATTTCAACTTCCCCCTTCCAATCTGCCCGAGTCCGCCGCCCTAATCTTTTCACACATTTAAACGTTGTCGTATCAGTCGAAAACGTGTGGGAAACTTTTCTCGAAAGGAACAGCTGTCTTGCTGCACCCATAAAGGATGCATGCCTGTGGCATGTCGCAAAAAAAATCTATCAGAAACACTCAAAAATCTTCAAGTACTATATTTTCTCTTGTGTTTACCCTGCTTCTGATCAGCGCGGAAGAGGAGGCTTCCACTTGTGAACGTCACCAAGCCGTGGCGCATCGTCTGCAAGTCTTGAGGGGCGTTTTGGAAACTCGGGAATTAGCGATTTTGATGGGAGATTATTTAAAAAAAAACGGCTGACTTGGGTGCAAAAGTGACAACATATTTTTTTGATATACTCGCTAATGGCTATAATTTGATTGCATTGTATCAGGGAATGATGAAAAGGTCGGACGATTACTTTAAGACAAAAAGTACTTATGGCACATTTAAAACGTAATTTATTTTTCCCTAAGACCCCCAGACCTACCTATACAAAGGAAGAATAAAACGACACCCAACAGCGCCAAACGGCCGCTGCCTTGTACTACTTTCTACCACTATCCTCAGGCAGGAGTCGTAAATATGTGTTCATGTTTCTAAAAATTTTTAAACGTATTATTCTTTTCCAGTTCTATTCTGTCTAGGAAACACTGTAAACATTTATTCAAATTATATCAAAGTTACAATTTGAAAGCGCCCGAAACATCAAATCATTGCTGCTTCTTTATATATATATATATAACTAGCCGCAAAGCCCCTCCGGGCGACTTTTTGGATAGCTCCTGCGGAGGGCTATTGGTGGCCTTCGGCCCACCACCTGTGTTTGGTGGGCCTTCGGCCCCACCAAAATGGACTCCAGATAGCCCCTTCTAAAATTTCCTGAATCATGGATGTAGAATGTATGTATTCCCCCCACCCATTCTCTCACCCATTACCCATCACCCCCCACCCATTCACTCACCCATTACCCATCACCCCCACCCATTCCCCTCACCCTTACCCATCACCACACCCCATCACTCACCCATTACCCATCCCCCCCCACCCATTCACTCACCCATTACCATCCACCTCCCACACATTCACTCACCCATTACCCATCACCACACACCCATTCACTCACCCATTACCCATCACCCCCCCACCTATTCCCTCACCCATCACCCCACACCCCCCACCATTCACTCACCCATCACCCCACATCCATTACCTATCCCCCCACCCCTTCCTCACCCATTACCCATCACCTACATCAAGGCTTCCTCAATTAGAGAGAACTGCAACTCCGAAATGCATGGGTCGCTGGTAGTTTTAACTCACAATTTGGTGAAAAGTTGGTCAAATTGAAAGAAAAATATGGGCTTATTCCACTGTAAATTAAAACACACAAGTATAATATTAAGAACGATTTTCTTCTATATGTATATTGTATAGAAGCCTGATTCTGTAAAACATTTTATATAACCAAATAACCAAGTAGGTTATAGTTGAGGAGGCGAGGGTAATGCTACTCTATGATATTATATAGTCAATAACGAATGTTTAGAAGTTATCTATACTAGGGCAGTCATATTTTCCTGTTATTATTGTGTATCAATCAGATAGAAAGCCTAGAAGTGCAATGAGTCGACGCGTTAAGTGGCAATGTTTTGATTCATCTCCCGCCACAATCTCCCGCCCACCACTCCCCGCCACGGCACGTCGCCTCCACAATTATAACCTACATTGTCGCAGCAACAAGCCGATTTCGCATTCTTTATTCTTCGTTTTTCCAAGGCATTGCTTATTGTATTTTTGACAACGTTTGCCAGAAAGCAGCAGTACTGTCTTAGAAAACAGTGTGAACATCGCCCAAATTTTACATGCCACAATATACATGTAAAAAATCTATTAAGCTTTGCTACTCGAGGCGAGTAATTTGCATTAAATTGCTATTATAGAACGTTCCATCGTAATGCATGTCATCCATATAATTAGTAGAACAACAGAAGAACTATATTTTTTGGTATTCAGATGCGGTGCATCAATATTTATCGCGAAATTAATTTATGAAAAATATTAGTCGCGGAGCTAAAACACAGTAGACCAACCTTTGAGTTAAAACTGCCAGCGACCACTGGCATTTCTCGAGTTGCAGTTCTCTCTAATTCTCGCAACCCACTTGTTTTCACAATTCTCGCTAATAGGCTGCTAAAAAAAAAAAAAAAAAAAAGTTATCGGATCATCTCATAAGTGGGCTTATGACCTTCCCCTGGTCAACCTGATTCCAAAAATGTGCCATATGAGGTGTTTGCGCCACGGGGGGCGGAACCTATACCACACACACACACACACACACACAGACAGACAGACAGACAGACACACTTTCGCTTATATTATTATATATATATATATATATATATATATATATATATATATATATATTTTTTTTTTTTTTTTTTTTTTTTTTATTCTATTTTTGAATTTTCCCGCAGCCTATCGACTCTGCAGAACTTCTGAATAAGGCGCCTTCATCCCCGGGGCGAGAGTTTTCTTCTTCTTTGTTGGACTTTCCAGGAAAACTATCACCATACCTGTCACAAATATAAACTCATCCATACGATATTTTATGATAAGTTTATTGCCGGTAATGTCGTTGAGGAGAATATCCCTACGCTTGTGTTGGCTTGTCTTGTTAGATATGGACTGAAAGCAGTAGTAGTATTCCCAGAGCGTTTATCATAGTTATGGTAATTATGTGTCAGCTCTTGAATATCATAAATATGTCATACGTCATATATCATAAGTTTGAAATCTACTTGAACAGTGGCGGAACAAGGGGTGCAAAAACGGGGGAGTACAGGAAAATTTAGGGGGGTTACCATAATTTGCATAAAATCAAAAAGTTATATATATATATATATATATATATATATATATAATATATATATATATATATATATATATATTAAATTATCCCTGTTAAACAACCATTTTTTTCCAGCTACCTAGTTAGTTAACTACCTAGTTCCTCAGTCGAACAATATCCTATATCTCAGAAATGAGGAATTGGTTTTAGTTGAACTTTACATGACATCATCTATCACCATCGTGCGTATATATGTAACGTGTCTAGGGAGGAAAAAGTGCTTAGGACTTGTAAACTACCAAGCAATTTCTAAACAGCATTTATAAACTATTATTGCCCTAGGATATTGCCTAAGACAAAAAGTAACTTATGGCACATTTGAAACGTAATTTATTTTTAACTAAGACCTCAGACCTAACTATACAAAGGAAGAATAGAACAGACAGCACCAGATAGATATACAAATAATGCGAGGGTCTTTCGTTTCAGTAGAGAAAGCTCTGCCGCTTCTGCCTTGGCTGTCTCTGCCTTCTCCCTGGTCGTCTCTGCCCTTCTCTTTGCTTGGGCAGATGGCAGTTCTTTTTCCAAAATTGCAAGCTCAAGCTTCCTCCTCTTCCTCAGGTGCTCGGGCTGGCCTTCGTCAACGAGAAAGACGGAACATGAGGAAAATTCGGCAGCTTTGGCTAGCGGCTCGACAAGTGTCAACTCCAGCAGTGGGACTGCACCTGCTTCCAGCTGCTGTAGGAGCGGATCTTCCACCTGACTTAGATCATCAACACTTTGGGGAGGAGCAGGTGATCCTGTCATTTCAGGAACCACCAGGATCTGCTCGGCCCTGTCGTGGCAGCTACCAAGCACCACATTCTCCCTCCCAAGAATGTCGGCTATCAAGTCGTCCAGTTCTGAGAGGGGAGAATCTGGTTCACCACCACCTGTAGCAGTTAGGGCTCGTTTGTACTTTGCGATGTTGACCTTTGCGGCAGTCAAAAATCACCTGCCACCTCTTTTGGCAGTCCTTCACAGATCGGACTCGAGGGATGGAGGCGGTCAGGTTTTTGGTGATGTCCTCCCAGGCATCTGTCCTGCTCTTTGCAGAGCACCCCGGCAAGGAAAATGACCCTCGCAGGACAAATTTCCTTGCCTGCTAGAGGAGTCTCGTCTTGCGACCAATTTTCCTTCCTCTTCCTTACTTCAAGCGCCATGTCGTGGTGTTTCTGGTATTGCAGTTAATCCCAAGAACTTATATGGATAGATATTCACGATTCTTTTGGTGCATATATATATATATATATATATATATATATATATATATATATATATATATATATATATATATATATATATATATATATAAAATTATCCCTGCCATATTTTTCAAGCTACCTAGTTCCTCAGTCGAACAATATCCTATATCTCCGAAGTGAGGTATTGGTTTCAGTTGAACTTTGCAGGACAGCATCTATCACCATCGGGCGTATATATATATATATATATATATATATATATATATATATATATATATATATATATATATATATATAGCGCCCCCCTTTATAGCTTTGATGTTAACTCGAAGGGCTCCACAATCCTGGCTATTACGCTGCCACCACCCACAATAAGTGGGAAAAAAAATAAAAGATTAAGAGAATATCTGAGTATTACTGGGTCTGAATAAACAACTCGTTAACAGGATTTCAGTATATTATCACCTACTGATTGGCCAGTATTCACTTCCCAACTTAACCTAAGGTTTTTACAACAAATAAATAACTGTAATAATGTGAACATCGACACGACGCGACTCTCAGCTCGTGTTTAACCAAAACCCATTAACTCCTTCACCCCACTGTCACTGTGTGACTTCCCGTCACACTGAATCACTGTGTAACTTAACCTATGGTTTTACAACAAATAAATAACTGTAATAATGTGAACAACGACACGACGCGACTCTCAGCTCGTGTTTAACCAAAACCCAATAACTCCTTCACCCCACTGTCACTGTGTAACTTCCTGTCACACTGAATCACTGTGTAACCTCCCGTCACACTGAATCACTGTGTAAAGTACCTATACACACACACTCCAGCTATGAAACATGGCCTTAGCTGTATCCAATGGTGTGTCATCCACTCAGCTCACGCTCACACCGTCAGCTCCCACAGCCGCTCACACCGTCACCTCCACCACAGCTGCTCACACCGTCAGCTCCACCACAGCTGCTCACACCGTCAGCTCCACCCCGCTCCAAAACCCTATAAATAACATATAGCAATGAGCATTCAAGCTATAACAGATAAATAATCAATCCCCTCTACATCCCCACCAATACACTTCCCCGTACATACCTTTAAAAGGGTTGATGGACACAACTCCCCACACGTGCTACCAGCTGGAGACGTGGACAGAGAGAGAGAGCTAATATGGCCACCTTCCTCCCTGTTCGCCTTTCTCGCCTGACGTCACCAGCGATCGCGGGCACAAAAGTATTGTTGGAAACTATATCTAGTGATTAAGAACTGAGGAGTGAAGGAAAATGACGAGCATTTAATTACTCGACATTTATATATTACTTTACCCCCCCCCCCACTCAACGTAAACTCATCGTCAATCATGAGTCAAAAGGTTTAACCCATTTTCTCGCGTTACATATATATATATATATATATATATATATATATATATATATATTATATATATATATATATATATATAATATATTAATATATATATATATATATGTAAATATATATATATATATATATATATATATATATATATATATATATATATATATATATATATATATATAATATATATATACAAACGTGTCTAGGGGGAAAAAAGTGCTTAGGACTAGTAAACTGCCTTGCAACTTCTAAGCAACATTTATAAACTATTATTACCCTAGGATATTGCCTAGAACAAAAGTAACTTATGGCACATTTGAAATGTAATTTATTTTTCCTTAAGACCTCAGACCTACCTAAACAAAGGGAGAATAGAACAGACAGCAACAAGGCCAAACGGGGCTGCCTGTGTGACTACTTTCTACCACTATCCTCAAGGCAGGAGTCGGAAATATGTGTTCATGTTTCTAAAAAGGTTAACGTATTGTTTTCCCCCGTTCTATATTGTTTAGGAAACACTGTGAACAGTATGTCAAATGATATCAAAGTTACAATTTGGAAGCGCCGCAACATCAAATCATTGCTGCTTCAAAATAATATATATATATATATATATTATATATATATATATATATATATATATATATATATATATATATATATATATATATATATATATATATATATATGTATATTATATATATATATATATCTTTATTTATTTATTTATTTTCCCCCGCAGCCTATCGACTCTGCGGAACTACTGAATAAGGCGCCTTCATCCCCGGGGCGAGAGCTTTGTTCTTCTTTGTTGAACTTTCCAGGAAAACTGTCACCATATCTGTCACAAATATAAACTCATCCATACGATATTTTATGATAAGTTTATTGCCGGTAATGTCGTTGAGGAGAATATCCCTACGCTTGTGTTGGCTTGTCTTGTTAGATATGGACTGAAAGCAGTAGTAGTATTCCCAAAGCGTGTATCATAGTTATGGCAATTATGTGTCAGCTCATGAATATCATAAATATATGTCATACGTCATATATCATAAGTTTGAAATCTACTTGAACAACGGCTGAACCAGGGGTGCAAAAACAGGGGAGCACAGGTAAATTTGGAGGGGTGTAAGGGCGAACCACCACCTGCAGGCGTTCGAGCAACAGTTCCTTCTTCCACCCCCTGGTTTCCTGTTCGTGGCTTCGAGCATGACTGGTTCGGTCACCAGTAAAGGTCTTCACCACGTCCCGACCTCTGCTTCAAACCACCAAGTCTCGAAGCCCTCTGGTCTGAGTGGAGGTAACGAGGCGCCTGGCCCCGGCTGTCCAGGGAGAAGAGTTCCCGACGCAACACGGGAAGTTGCTCTCTCTCTCCACCTCTGCTGTGTACACTTCATCGTCCCCTGCTGCCCAAGTCAACTACCCTTCCCGTCTGCCGTCGTCCCTGTGTCCAGTGCTCAGCGACCTATGGTTGACGGGAAGGGTGTTGCTAACCAGGTAGCAGGGGCGTGAGTCTATTTGAGGTGTTGGGTGTATATAGTTTGAGCGAGACACCAGTAAATCTCCTCAATTTTAAGTGTTGTGTTTACATCACCCTTACGGCCCTCCCCCTATCTCAGCTTCGTCGTATCTTGGAATCCTTGGGCTAGCCAAAGCCATGTAAAGAGGTCTGCCAAAGTCCGACCTGAAATTCATTCTCTCGCGTCATGACGTCACCGCGAGTCCACAGTAGGTAGGAGCTGCCATTCGGCATGTATCATAATGTATCTTACAGCATCTAATGGTTAGCTAAAGTATTACAGATATTTTTGGAGTACGCAAAACAAAAAATTCTTTCATCTACGACATCCATCACCGAATAAAGTAGTGGTGGTGATGAATGAGAAACATTTGAAATTAGAGGCGTTGTTTGTGTGTAAAAAGCTTGGTCAGCTTCGTACCTCAATGAAATGATGACTGCTGTTAAGTTCTTTTGTTCAAAATCATGTATAAACGGCCTAATAATGACGACTTTATCTGATAATGAATTATAAGCACTTTTGCTTTGAGCGTTATCTTCCCTCAGCAAGCTGCTCCGCGTTTGCAATCACTTAGGGCCGTACTTTTAAAATCTTTCGCCAGGGCTGGCGAAAGCGTTCGCCAGGCGCTCAGTGATTTCTTACTTTTAAACGCCACGAGCGCTCCGCCAGGCGCTGCTCCGCCAGGGCTGGCGAAGGAGAAGTATTGGAATAGCCTGGCGAACGTGAGTTCTGGTGAGACGTCCCTCTCACCGGGCGATCAACATTTTTTGCATTCAGTTTATACTTTTTACAATACTACTAAGCATTTCATGAGATAGGAAACCTATTGCGACGGTAAATATGTGTAAGGCAAGTTCTTTCATGGAAAATAAGTCATGTATATTATTTTCAAAACACCATCGAGGTTCCAACGCAGCTGACAGCACCAGACACCTCCACCCCCCCCCTCCCCGAGGTGAGTGTATTTTGCCTTTTCGTCCAATATATATTGGTTTAGGGACCATATTGCACAATATAATGTATACATTGGATGTTTTGGTGATGGCGTATTTACACTAAGCTATAGCAGAGGCCTCTCACCCTCATAAGAATTTCAGTGAGACGTGACTGATATCATTGTGCTCCCGCCACTAAAATATTTTATTTCTGTTGTATATCAGATAGAATTGAATGTGTTATTTTGTACAATGTCAGGTTATGTTTTGGTGATGGCTTCTTTACATTGAGCTATGTCAGAGACCCTCATACATTACACGTGAGACGTGCTTATAATAGTGTTCTCCCGACACTAAATTAGTTTTATTTGGTAAATTTTTACACTAGGACCAGAATTCTCTACCTTGAGAGTATGGCTTTTAAAAATTCCTGAACATC
>JACEEZ010001747.1:0-51546 GCA_016584305.1 Chionoecetes opilio
TTTCCTTCCCCCCCCTCCTTTTTTTTCCCCTTCCTTTCTCCCTTTCCCCCCTTTAAGTGCCCTAATGGCCGTTTCTTCCCTTTCCAGCCTCTCCCCTTTCCCCCATCACCTTTTTGCTGCATAATTCCCTCTTTTAAACCGCATCAAAAAAAGAGTTCCCCAATCCTGTCGCACGGGGGTCCTCGTTCCCCCCCCCCCTTTTATTCCCCCCCTTTTTCCCCCCTACCCCCCCCCCCCTTCTCTTCCCGCATGTTACCTAGTCCCTGTTACTCTTCCATTAATTACCTGACCTCCCAATCCCCCGGGAATAACTTACCAAAGGAAGACTTTGTGTGTTGTGTGGTTGTGTTTGTGTTTGTCTTGTGCGTGTGTGGTGTGGGGTGTGTGTGTGGTGGTGGGGTGTGGTGTGTGGTGTGTGTGTGTGTGTTTGTGTGGTGTGTGTGTGTGTGGTGTGTGTGAAAATACGACCTAAACCAAAATTAAAAAATTCTCCGATATTGTTTATTAACCCCCAGGGGCTTGTCCACCGAGCTGGCTCGCGATCGCCAGTTTCACCCTGCATTGCGGCTTGGGTCATTATTACCGATTTTTGGGCAATGTGGGCCCTCACACCCCCCACACCCCCATCCCCTTGCTCGGGGGGGACAGTAACCCCCCCAAATTTTGTCGAGTGAAAAATCCCCGGGTGCGCGAGGTTTCGAACGCCTACCCAAAAGAGTAGAGACCAGAAGTTTCAACCTGACCACGCGCGTCAGGTGTGTATGTGTTGTTATGTGTGGATGGTTTGTGTGTGTGTGTTTGTGTGTTTTTTGGTGTTGTAAAAAATACTGACCAAAACCTAACTAATAAATATTCTCCGATACATGTGGTGTGTGTGTGTGTGTTATGGAGTGTGTGTGGTGTGTGTGGGGTTGTGTGTGTTGTGGTGTGGTGGTCTGTGTGTGTGTGTGTGTGTGTTTGTGTGTGTGGTGTGGTGTGTTGTGTGTTGTGTGTGTGTGTGTGTGTGTTTTAAAAGCCACCTAGACTGAAATTTTCCCAAAGTGGTTTGTCGGTTTCCAATCTCGGGGGAAGAGATTTTTGAGGTAAACTTTTTTTTTTACAAGACATTACCCACTGACACGAGACATGAGGTTACACGTGACCTCGCAACTCATTTTGACTCCACAAGCTGACCTGATTTTTTGTTTCATTCGTACCACTTCATTCTGACTCTAAAACCCGATTTATTTGTTTTTTATTATTTTTTATTTTGTGTTTTGTGGGTCAGTCTCCTCTCTTCTCCTCTCTCTCTCTCTCTTCCTCCGTCCTCCTCCCTTTTCCTCTCCTCTCTCTCTCACACACACACACCCCACACAATCACCGCGCTCCTTTAAAACCCAAAAATTCAAATCCCCACAAATAAATCATTCCCCAAAAGAATTTACTCGCTCCAAAAACTCCCCACAATAAAATTTTTTACTTACCACTCCTATTCTGGCCTTTTTGTTTTTAAAAGAGAGAGGAGGGGGGAAAAGAAAAGAGAGAGAGAGAGAGAGAGAGGGGAGAGAGAGAGGGAGAGAGAGGGATAGAGAGAGAGAGAGAGGAAAAGGGGTAAGGGGGGAAAGGGGAACCGGGGGAAAGGAAAAAAAGCAGATTCGAAAAAAAATAATATGACAATATTTTTATGCTTTTATTTAGGATTTGTAACTTTTTTTTTTCTTTTTTTTTTTTTTCTCCTCTCTCTTTTCTCTCTCCTCCTCTTTTCCCCTCTCCCCTCTTTTTCCCTCTCCCCTCCTCTCCCCTTCTCCCCCTCTCTCTCTCTCTCTCTCTTTTGTCTTTTTTCTGTTTTCCCCGGTGTGTGTGTGTTTTAGGGAATCCAACCCCAAAGGGCAGGGAGCCCCCTGGGGGCGGGATAAAAAAAATCAGGGTAGAAAACGATTTCAAAAAAAAATTTAAAGTAGTCGTCCAGACCTTTTCATCATCCTATTTAAGGGCCCAATAAAATAAATACCCATTGGACGAGTATATAAACAAACTTTCGTCACTTTTTGTACCCCGCCCAAGCCTTTTTAAAAATAATCCGCAATCAAAATCTAAAAATTTCCCCCGAGTTCTCAAAACGCACTAAAGATTTGCGGGACGCCTCAGGCTCGGCTCCGTGACGTACCTCGGGGAGGATCCTTTTTCCCCGCCCCGATCAGGGGCCCAAGAAAACCAGAGATAAATAAATAGTCCTTAAAGATTTTTGGGTGTTTCTGATAGTTTGGGTTTTGCTATATCCCACTGCATGCATCCTTTTTTGGGTGCGAAAGGGACAGCTGTTTTTTTTCAGAAAATTTTTGCACAAAAAAGGAGGGGCGTGTGTGGGAAAGGGGAGGGGCGGAAGTGGGGGTTGGGGGTGATTCACGCCTTATATTGTTTTGGGGGCGAAAGTTGTGTTGAAAAAACGGTGGTAGTGAGGGTAGCGAGGGAAACCACCACGACTTGGAGGCTTTGCCTCTTAACAAGCCCCAAAAAAACCAAAGTAAAACCAGGTTTGGGGGGCTGGGCGTGCCCTGTGGGAGGGGACCCGTAGTGGGGTGGTTTGTCACACTTTTCTCCCCTTCCCCCCCGCATTTTTCCCCAAACTCTTTTTCTTTTAAGTTAAGGGTAGAAAGGGGTTTTCCGAGAAATGCCCTTTTTGACTGTAGCTCCAAAACAAAACCAAATAGGTTTTCTCAAAAGAAACCTTCTTTGTAAATTTCCCACACACCCCAGGTTTTAACCTTTTTTAAAACCAAACCCCATTTTTTTGGAGAATGCCGGGGCCCCTCCTGTGAACCTCGGGCTCTGCTAACACCTTTTTAATTTTCACCTCGTCTCGGGCTAAAACATATGGGACCCCAAATGACAACCCTGAGGTCTTTTTTCCTCATAGATACGCGCCCCAAGCGTCATTTCTTTCGGGTAAATTTGAGAAATCGTACTCAAAAATCGGGTCACAGCGACAATTCACTGTCTGACCCCGAAGTCAATCGCTCCATAAATAACTTTTTTGCCGACAGGTTTCGACAGAGTGCCCTCCCGGGCGTCCCTGTTTGACGCATAAATAAAAGTCTTAGCCCTTTTGGGATGGAAGTTTTTGTTTTTGGGGGGGGGGGTCGCTTTTTAAAAAGTCGTTTTTTTTAAAAATTAAATTTTTTTTTGGGGATTGGGTTTTTTTGAATGTACTTTTCAACATAATTAGGAAAAAAAAAAATGGGTCGGGACGACTATTTTAAGTTAAAAAAAAAGGGCCCAGGGGGTTTTTGGTCTTAAAGGTGAAGAGGGGGGGTAAATTTTATCCGGGGGTCAATTTTTACTGTGCGTGTTGTGTGTGGGGGTTTTTGTGTAGGGTTGTATTTTTATGGTGTTTTGTGTGTGTGTGTGTTATGTGTGTGTGTGTGGGGTAAGCGAAAAAGGGATAAAAATTTTAACGACTTTTTAAGGTACAAGTAAAACGACTAAATTTTTTGTCGCCCGACGCACCCTGGTATACCCGCCCCAAAGGTTTAAATTTTTGGGGGAAAAAAAAAGAAAAAAAAAAAAGGGTTTAAAAGACGTCAACATTTCTCCCCCAAATTTTCCCCAGAAAAAACCACCTTTTTTTTTTTTTCTTTTTTTTTATGAGGCTGCCATTTTTTTTTTAGGAGTAATTTTTTTTTGTATTCCCAAACCCCGTATATTTTTTGTAGGGGCGAATTTCACAGTGTTTTTTCTCCCCTTCAGTCCATTATGATGCCAGTTTTTGGGGGGGGGGACGTTTGAGATGAATCATAAACCAAACTTTTAATTTTTTTGAGGAAAAATGCTGAAATTTTTTTTTCTCGCCCCGTGTCCTTTTTAAAGTGCGTTTTGTCTAAAATTCCGGCCAGCTACCCCTTTTTTGGTGGGGGGAGAGAGAGAGAGAGAAGGAGGAAGAGAGAGAGAGAGAGAGAGAAGAGAGAGGAAAAGAGAGAAGGGGAGAGAGGGGAGAGAGAGGGGGAGAAGAGAGAGAGGCTTTGGTGTGTGCAAAGAGCCCGGGTTTTTTTAATGGCCAATTAATAAGTTTTTTTCGGGGCCCCGGAAAACCCTTTTTCACCCCCTCACCCCCGTCAGCCCCTTTTTTTCCTTTTTTTCCCTTTTCCCTTTTTTCTTCCTTCTCCTTTCCTTCCTTTTTCTTCCCAGTTTTTTTGTCTTCCCTCCCCGTTTTTACCCTTTTTTATTTCCTCTTCCTGTTCTTCTCTTCTTCTCATCCTGTTTTTCCCGTTCTTTTCCCTTTTTTCTTCCCCTGCTTTTTTTTTTCCCGCTCTTCCTTTCTTCTTCCTTGTTTTTTTCTCGCTCCTTCTCTCCTGTTCCTTTCCCTTTTTGTTCTCTCTCCCGGTTTCCTGGCCTTTTCCCCCCTTACCTCTTCTTTTTTTTTTACCCTTTTAGTTTTCTTAATTTTTTGGGCATTTTTTTTTTGTCCTTTTTGTCTTTTTTTTTTCTTCATTTCATCTTATTTTTTTGTGTGATTAATCTTCTTCCTCTAATTTCTGTATTGCATCTCTTGCTCTTTTTTTCCTTATTTTATTTATTTCATTCTCTTTTCTTCTTTCTTGCTTTCTTTCTCATTATGTTGAGTTATCTTCGTTGTTCGTTACATTTCATCTTATTTTTATTTTTTCTCAAATTTCTTTATTGCATAATATATATCCTTTCTTTCTTTCTTTCTCTCTTTTCTCTCCTCTCTCGTCTCCTCCTCTCTCTCTCTCTCTCTCCTGCTCTCTCTCCTTCTCTCTCTCTCTCCTCTCTCTCTCTCTCTCTCTCTCTCTCTCTCTCTCTCTCTCTCTCTCTCTCTTCTCTCCCTCCTCTCTCTGTAGACTCTCCTCTTCGCTCCCCCTCGTCACTCCGTCCCTTCGATCCCCTTCTCTCGACGTCCGCTGATAGTTTCAATAAGTTGATTTTGACGTGCAAAGTCTGATACTGGATAAGCTTCTTGGGAGGCGATCCGAGGTGTTTGAGGCCTAGGTGTCTGAGTGGTTGAGGGGCAAAGGATTCGATAGCTCTTAGGAGGGGTGTTGGGGGGAAGGGTGTGTAGGGTGTAATGGCTGACAGGAGTAAGGCATGTAAGAAGCGCTAAGGTTTAAGGGATAAGTCTCTAAGGGCAGGGTATGAGGGTAGGATAAGTGGTTGTCTGAAATATGAGGGGAATTGCAAAGATAATGTAGAGTGAGTGTGAGAGTAGGAGAAGGAAAGGAAGGAAAGGAAGGAAGGAAGGAAGGAAGGAAGGAGGAAGGAAAGGAAGGAAGGAGGATGGATGGCAGATGGAGAAGGAAAGAAGGAAGGAAGAAGGAAGAAAGAAATGGAGTGTGAGGGAGTAAGGAGGAAGAAGGAAGGAAGGAGGAAGGAGGAGGAGAGGATGGAGGAAGGGAAGGGAAGAGGAAGGAAGGATGGAAGGAGGAAAAGAATGGAGTGTGAGAGGAAGGAAGGAGAGGAGGAAGGAGGGAGGCAGGAAGAAGGAAAGGAAGGTAGGAGGAAGAGAAGAGGAGAAGGAGGAGAAGAGAGAGAGAGAGAAGAGAGAGACTTGAGAGAGAGAGAGAAGGAGAGAGAGAGAGAGAGAGATCTTTTGATATTAAAAGAAGCGAGTAAAATCGAGATTGACTTTAGAAATACTTTCAGAAATAAATGGTAAAAGTTTTTTTTTCCACTAAAAACTGTTTCATCGTCACTATTTCTTTTTTTTTTCGTTCATTTTTTTTCCTCACTTTTTCTATTTTTTATTTTTTATTTTGAGCATTTTAATTCATTCACCCATAATCACTGTTTTTTTTTGGTAAAAATGTATCATTATTTTTACTTGTGCAGAATTTCTTCCCCCTTATGAATGTTCTTGTAGGATTCTTATATTTTCCCCCGTGATGGAAAAAAGGGTTTTAAATTATTTTTTTTTGTCTGAGAAGAAGTAAGGGGATAGGAGGGTTGTATTAAGGAGTTGGGATTTGTGAGGGGGAAGCGGGAGGAGGGAAAAAAAACTTTAAACTTAAAAAATTTAAAAAAAAAACTTTGGAACTTAAAAAAAAAATTTAAACTTGGGAAATTTAAAACCCAAAAAGGAAAGAATTTAAACGGAGGAAAAACAAGAAGTGGAAGAAAGAGGAGGAGGAGGAAAGGGGGAGGGGGGAGGAGGGGGGAGGAGGGGGAGGAGGGGGGAGACCAAAATAACTTCGTTTCGTGACCCCGAAAAATATTAAAAACAAAACCCCCTTTTTTTGCTGATTTACCTGTTTTTTGCTTCTTTTTCTTTTTTCTTTCTTTTCTTTTTTTCTTTTTTTTCCTTTTTTCTTTCCCTTTTTTTTCTTTTTTTTCTTTCTTTTTTTCTCTTTCTTTCTCTCTTTTTTTCTTTTTTTTTTCTCTCCCCTTTTTTTTTCTCTTTCTTTCCCTATTTTTTCTTCTTTTTATATTTTTTCTCTGTCTTTCTCTTTCCCCTCTCCTTTCTTTTATTCTCCTTCCTTTTTCTCTTCTCTTCTCTCTTCCCCTCTTCTCTTCCCCTTCGTCCTCTCCCCCTCCTCTCCTCTCTCTTCTCTCTCTCCTCTCTCTCTCCCCTCTCCATATCCCCAAAACCCTTCTGTTATTTCCCCCCATCACCCTTTGAAACTTATTAAAACCGCTATTTTTTTTTCCCCCCCCCCAAGTCCTCTTTCCCCCCCTCATCTTTTGACCAAACTTCGTTCCCCTCGTTTCCCCCCGGCCCCCGTCCAAAGGGCTCATTTTACAAAGGGGAAAAGGGAAAGGCACTTGGCTATTTTAACCCTTTCCCCTTGCCGTCCTTTTATCTGGTTCCTCCTTTTTAAACCTGCAAACGTTTTGATAGGGCGAAAAAAAAGCCCTATAATCCGTTTAAAAATGAGAATGGAATTTAGTGGGGTGGGCTGGGTAATGACTGACTGCTGAATGACTGAGAAAAGAGAAAAAGAGAGAGAGGGGAGGGGGGGGGAGAGGAAAAGAGAGGGATTGAAAATTTAAATTTTTTCCCTAAAATTTTCATAAAGAAGAAAATTTAAGGGTCAATCCCTTTAAAAGGGGAAACCCCAAAAAATATTCCCAAGGGGTAGTTTACCCCAAAGTTTACCGTGTGTCAATTTTGGTTTCCTTTGGGGTTGCTAAATTTTTGTTACTTTCTTCCCAAATTTAAAAACCTAACAGTAGAACCCAAAAAAGGATTTTTAAAAGGGGAATTTTACCTTAATGTGTTTTATTTTGTTTTTTTAGATTTTCTAAAAATTTTAAATTTTTGTATTTTTTTAGGCAGTGAATTTGTACACAGTAAGTTAAAATTTATTTTATAAAATTTTTGGTTTCCCAGGGGGGGGGGGGGGGGTTGTGGTTTTTGAAAAGGATTTGTATAAAATTTGTAAAGATATTTAAGTGTTCAAAAGGGGGGACACAGTGGCATTTTAAATGTTCAAGGCTGGGGGCATGTGATATTTAAGTGTTTTAAAGGGGGGACCCCGTGTGCTATTTAAGTGTTCAAAGGCTGGGACACAGTGTGCTATTTAAGTGTTCAAAGGCTGGGACACAGTGGGGGTGTGCTATTTTAAAATGTTTAAAGGCTTTGGGGCACGTGTGCATTTAAGTTTAAAAAGGCCTTGGGGCCCCAGTGTGCTATTTTAAGGGGTCAAAGGGGTGGGCACAGTGGCTATTTTAAATGTTCAAAGGCTGGACCAGGTTTTATTTTTTTAAGGGGTTTAAAGGTGGGGCACAGGGTGAATTTTTGTATTTGTCCCAATGTTGGTAATCATTTTTTTGTGCTAATGTGGGTAATCATTTTTTTGGTGTGTTAATGTTAATCTTTTTTTTGTGTGTGTGCTAATATTATAATTACTTTTCAGGTAAGTGTCGTGAGGCTGAGGTGAAGCTGGGATCTGGGCGCGACTCAGGTTTGGTTCCCGTCCCAAAGGTTGGAAATGTGTTTTTTTTCGTTGGGGCCCATAGCGGTTTGGCTATTATTTTTTTTTCCTTTAGGGCTCCCCGGGGTTTTGGGCCCCGCACCCTTCGGGGGGGCTGGATGTTTTCCCTTTAAATTTACCGATTTTCCCCCCCCTTTTCATTTTCTGGTAAAAATGAATAATTAATTAAAGGGAAAATTTTTTTTTCGATCTGGTTTAATAAAAGAAACTCCCGAGCACAAAAAGACAGTCCTGGTCAAAGTTTCTTTGGGAATACCCAAAAGTTTCATTTACCAATGTGAGGGTATACTGAGGGAATTGTAACCAAACCGTCAACCCGTTTAAAATTTCCTTGGGTTTGGGTACCGTCAATATCAAAATAGTCGCCACTGCATTAAAAGTTCGCCAGGCCCATAAATTACGAAACTAAGCATAATACCGCTTTTATTGGCCCCTGAAGAGGCATCCAAAAGTTTGTCTTTGCCAAGCTCCCCTCCCCTCAATGGCACCTATTTTCCCGCCGAATTTATTCTTTTGGGACTAAATGGGTTGGGGGAATCTGGGCAATTTTTAGGCTTGTAAACTGTTTTCCCCCACGAAAGGGGGGCCAAAGGGCTAAGTGCTATTGGCTTGTAAAAATGGGTTTTCTTTCCCCGAAGGGGAAGGGGGGCTACAGGCGCAAAGGAAGAAATTTGGGACCCGAAGGTTATATTTGTCCCCTTAAATCATTTTTTGCGGGAAATCACTATCTGAGAAAAAAATAAGATTTTTTTTATGCCCAAAAGTTTTTTATTTACAGATTTACGCGTAAAACTGCTTTTTGTCCAAGCGAGGGGGAAACGAGCTCCAGCGTGGCCACCGAGATGATTTAAGGCCGGGGGAACGCCCGTGGGCGTCACACCATAAAGGTACAACCCCCCTCCGCTCCCCCCTACAAAGTTTATCTACCTAATATAATGTTTATCACGTAAAAAGATAAACTGTTATCTTCGAATTTTTGTTCTATAATATTATCCCATAAAAACCGTAAACACACAAAGAAATGCTTTTATAATTTTTCAGAAATTGCATGAATTTAAAAACTAGCCATTTAATATTTTGTGAAAAAACCCTTTTTACATGGAGAATATCAATAGAAGCGGAATTTAATTAGCTTTTCCATTGCTTTTTTTTCCCTTTTTCCCGGGATAAATTAAAGAACCATGGCATAAATTAGCGTTAACTAAATATAATAACATCAGGGAAAATTCAGGTAATTTAGCCCGGAAAAATTTTACCTCGATTCATGATTTATTATTTAGTTACGCTAATTTATGCAGGGTTCTAATTCTTTATCAAATTATTAATTATTTAATTTAGTATCTTAATCTTAAGTATATTTTGTAATCTTAGGTAATATTTTGTAATCTTAAGAAATATTTTCTAAATATTTTTCCGCACTCGTATTTATCATATGAAAGTTGGAATATAGATTTTCTTGTTGTTTTCCACTTTCCAAAATGACTTTCCAAAAAAGCTCATTAATTCAGTGCTGAGACAAGCTTGACGTCACTCACTAAGAGAGAGAGAGAGAGAAGAGAGAGAGGAGAGAGAAGGGGAGAGGAGGAGAGAAAGAGAGAGGAAAAGAGAGAAAGGAAGGAAAAGGGGGTAAATAAGGAGCCAATGTGAGGGAAGGAAGTGAAGAAGATGAAGCGAAAGGAGATGAGAGAAATGAAGGATATATATCAGAAAATAAGACGAAAGAGACTAAAGGAAGTGAAACAGCAAGATCAATAGACTTAAATAGTGTCTATTAATCTTGGGAAAGAGTAGGAAAGGAAGGAAAGACGCAAGGAATATAAAGGAAAAAAGAGAGTAGGGTAAGGAAGATAAGGAAGGTTAATGAGAAAGATAAGTAGAAAGTTGATGGGAATATGAATGAGAGTGTGGGAAGAGGTCCAGGGGAGGAAGGAGGTAGATAGAGAGGAAGGGGAAAATACAGAGAGAGAGAGAGAGAAGAGAGAAGGAGAGAGGAGAGAGAGAGAGAGAGAGAGAGAGAGAGAAGGAGAGAGAGAGGGGGATGGGCAGGAGGGGAGAGGAGAGAGAGAGAGAGAAGGAGAGAGAGAGATAACATGATTAAGGAACAGGAGGTAAAAAGCGTGAAGGAGATAGGAGGAGGAAGAAAAGGAGAGTGGAAGGGAGGGAGGGAGAAGGGAGGAAGAGGGGGGAAGGGAGGGAGGGATGCATAAAGGGCGGATGTTTAAAAGCTTCACAACTTTCTCTGAGTGTCATCAGTGGGAAACAGGAAGTAAAGTACCGTTAGTGGTCAAGAGGTCACTGGAGTACACCACGTGCTCCATGCAGCTGGAGTAGTGACTCATTCATTAAATGCATAGTACACTGCTGGAGTACTCACCCATTAATACAAGCGTGGGAACCAGGAAGTAAAGTACCGTTAGTGGTCAAGAGGTCACTGGGGTACACCACGTGCTCCATGCAGCTGGAGTAGTGACTCATTCATTAAATGCATAGTACACTGCCGGAGTACACACCTATTAATAAAAGCGTGGGAACCAGGAAGTAAAGTACCGTTAGAGGTCAAGAGGTCACTGTGGGAACCAGGAAGTAAAATACCGTTAGAGGTCAAGAGGTCAAATAAAATACCGTTAGAGGTCAAGGTCACTGGAGTACACCACGTGCTCCATTCATAATGAGCGTGAGAACCAGGAAGTAAAATACCGTTAGAGGTTAAGAGGTCAAATAAAAGTACCGTTAGAGGTCAAGAGGTCAAATGGTCGCATATGGCTCATCTACATCTACTGAGGTGGAAGAATATAATGAGGGAGAAGAGGAGGAGGAGGAGGAAAGTTTAGAAATAGGATGACATGGAAAAGAGATAAATCAAGCGTGTATTTGCGTGGATCTGTTTGTTTAACTGTCGCCTCCATGGTGCAGTGGCTAGCGTGCCTGGCTACGAATCTGCGGGCCCTGGTTCGATACTGGGCCAGGGCAAGTCGGTGACCAGCCTACCCAGCTGTTCTTCCTTCCTTTCGGGGTTGATAAATGGGTACCTGGGGTAACCTGGGGAAGGTAACTGTGGTAACCCGGGAGTCACACTAGCCCTGTGTCCCGGGGTAACGGGTTCTCACCCACCACAGGCTCTAAGGGCTAATGCCACGGAGATGAGCACCGCATGCCACGCGCAGCTTAGCGTATGCTCCCATCTTTACCTTACTTTACTCCTTTCACTACAATATATATATTATTTTACTTGTTGATATTGCAACAGCAGGTATATTAACCTTTTCTCTCCCCCCTCTTCTCTCATCTCACAGCTCCTACGCTCTCTTTCTCTCCGCTCTCGTCATCACCTTATCTCGTCCTCACTTCTCTCTCAGTCTCCTCTTCCCCTCTCTCTCTCTCTGCCTCTCGTCTTTTCTTCTCTCTCCTCTCTCCTCCTTCTCTAATCTCTCTCTCTCTCTCTCCCCTCTTGCAACAGCAGGCCCCCACATGAAGAGTTTTTAATTAATGACATCCTTTTGAAAAATAAGACTTTCGTGTGGGTGTTATCGGATTTTTTGTATGTTTGTGTTGATAATTATTGGTGAATTCAACTTAATGGTGGTCTTTTTTTTTTTTTTTTATATATTTTTTTTTTTGTTTTTTTTTTTTTTTTTTTTAAACGAAATACATTGAATACAGAAGGGGAATTGATG
Organism: Chionoecetes opilio; assembly: GCA_016584305.1. Classification (NCBI taxonomy): domain Eukaryota; kingdom Metazoa; phylum Arthropoda; class Malacostraca; order Decapoda; family Majidae; genus Chionoecetes; species Chionoecetes opilio. The sequence goes on from JACEEZ010001747.1 coordinate 11,600, forward strand.
TGCTAAAGTCCTGACTGGGACGCCAAGGCCCTATCTCTAGCAGTATTATATTTTATTAATATCAAATAATTATGTACAAATAATATGGAAAAAGTACCAGCAATTCTCTACATAAATTAATACTTGATAACAACTATACGCTAATACAAATAATTAAGAAAGTATACTAATGCATTGATACACATATATTTTAAAGAAATTATACTAATATTAACCACAAAAAATCTTATTATACAAATGTTTAGTAAATGATTTTTATTGCATGTTTTATTTGCGTTTAGTTCGCTTGCAGCCAGCCATTTACCCCGATTTGAAGGGCCCGTGCATGGAAGTGGTGAGATGCAGGTCGGTCTGGCGCACCAAGGTGTTCCATAGTCGACCATAGCGTGGTAGGAAGGAGGAGGAAATGTTCCGTCCTCGCAAAGGGCACAGTCACTTGATGGTCAAATTTGTTGTAGGCCGCACCCCCCGGGTAGAAGGGGAAGGCCTGGCCCGTGGGTGGAGGGCGCAAGCTCGGGCTAGTTGTAGGAGCTGCATCCTGGGGGAGCCTTTACATGACGCACATCAGCTCCACGTCACCCCGCCTGCGGGAAAGAGGTTGAAATGATCTGTGCAGCAGCCTCAGGGGCTTTCAGCGGGCCAGCCGCGGGGCTCTGGCTTGAACCCGGTCAAGGAGGCGGGTGTATAACGGGGGGCAGGAGGACCATGCGAGGAGCGAGTATTCCATCAGGGACGGACTTGTGACTTGTGAGTGTGCCGACTCCCTGAGCGTCCGGGAGGTGCGCGACGCGTCGGATGCAGCTCAGTTTCCAGGCAGCATCCTTGGCGACCTTCTTGACGTGGCTGGTGTATGTGAGGCCCAGAGTCGAACTCCACCCCTAGAATGTTGACTCTCCTGGGGGTGTATTTTTCTGCCTTCCAGGAGAATGGCGTGTTGGTCCCAGTTGACTGCATCTTGCCTGCGGGAGAGGAGGAGGGGTTTGGGGGTCTTGTCGGGTGCAAAGGTGACTTGCCACATTCTCTGCCCCAGGAGGCGATGCTCTGCAGTCCCTGGTTGATACGAATGACTGTGTTGTGGCGGTCACTCCTCTCACAGGTAAATGTGAGAAATACAGTCGTCTGCGTACGCTCTTGCCTCAGGAATCAGCTGCAGGATGTCGTTGAAAGTAAACGTTCCATAGTAATGGCCCGAGTACACTTCCTTGAGGGACCTGGCTTTGATAGCATTTTCAGAGAGGTGTGACCATTCACCACCACGCGCAGAGTTCTTTTCGTGGAGGTAATCTTGCAGGAGTGTAACAGGTCCCCGCAGATCCCCAGGGTTCTCAGCTTGTTAGTGATGCCCTGATGCCACACCCTATCAAAGGCACCCGCGATGTCAAGGCGACGACGAAGGTGTTTCGCCCCGATTAGGGAGTGGTTCCAGGCTGCTGAGTGCAGGAGAAGAAGGTCTGCTGCAGATCTCCTCTGTCGGAAGCCGAATTGCCGTGAATTTAGCAAACGGTGAGCGTCAAAAAATGTAGTGATTTTGGAGGCAATGATGGACTCAAGAACTTTCCCAAAAACGGAAAGGAGGGAAATGGGGCGGTAGTTCTGAGGATCGCCTCCCGCTCTTCTTTTTGTGATAGCACCCGACTCTCGCCACTTTCCACTCAGATGCCACTGCTGAGATGAAAGGCACTCCCAGAAGATGGTAGCAAGAGGCACAGCAAGTTGTGAGGCACATCTTTTAAGCAGGGGAGGGCTGATACTATCTGGTCCCAGCGCTTCTTTGATCAACTTGTTGAAGTTGTTGGAACACCTCCTCCGTGGTAATGGTGATGTTCCCTAGGGCGGCCTTGGTTAGAACCGGAACTGTAGGAGGTTTTACGTTCTGGGTCAGGAACTGTCTCTTGGAGGAGAAGTGGGCAAACCAACACCTGAGCTTTAAAACCCCCGGGAAAGAGTACCCTCTCTCCCCTCTCTCTCTCTCTCCCCTCTCTCTCTCCCCCTCTTCTCCTCTCTCTCTCCCCTCTCTCTCCCTCCTCTCATCTCTCTCTCGTCTCCCCTCCTCTCTTCCCTCTCTCCTCTCCCCGCTCTCTCTCTCTCGCTTCTCTCCTCTCTCTCCCCTCTCCTCTCCGTTCTTCTCTCTCTCACCCTCTCTCTCCTCCCCTCGTATCTCTCTCTCTTTCCCCTTTTCTCCCTTCCACACCCTTATTCTTCCTCCTTTCCCCACATCCTCTCTCTCTCCTCTCCTCTCTCTCTCTTCTCTCTTCTTTCCCTCCTCTCCTCTCCCTCGTTTTTCTCTCTCCTCTACCCTCCTCTCTCTCCTCTCTCTTCTCTCTCCCTTCCTTCCTTCCTCCTTCCTCACCTACAACCCCCCCTCTTCTCCTCCTCCCAACACAAAACCTTTCCCCTCCCCAATCCCCCGTACGTATCCCCCTTTCCCCCTCATCCCTTTCCCGTTTAGTCCCCCTACCCCAACTTGTCTCCTCCTCTCTTCTCAATTTTCCCCCTTCCTAACTAATTCCTCCCCTCCACACGTATCCCTTTCTTCGTCCTTTCCCTAACACACTTTTTCCTCCGCTACGAAAATACATTATTCCTCAAGTATAACCCTTTTAGATAAAAACCCCTTGGGATAATATAAATTATGACTTCTTATGTTGCTTTTCCCTTATCCGTCTGCAATCAAAAAATTCCTCATTCTCGTCAATATTATCACATAACCTTATCCCCAAAACAATGAAAAAGTTACTCAGAGTTTAATTTTTACAAAACGGCAGTAACCTGTATTAGGTAATATAGGGTAGAAATAAAGACCATGCACTTCCTCGGCTCCCTCTCCTGTCCGCCTCCCTCCTCTTTTCCTCCTTCACCGCGCGCCGGCGCTCTCAGCAACTATTCCCTCTAAACCTTTTTTCTTTTATCTACACCCCTCCACCCATACGCATTACTACACCTACACCGGCAACACACACGTCCTCCTCATATAGGTATTTCTTTATGAATTTGCTTGTTATATGATGTTGCCTTTTCCTACACGAGTACTTAGTGGGGTAGGTTTGGTGATTTTGGTTCAGTTATAAGTGTTAATGGTTTATGTGCTTCCTAAGGGTACTAAGGGTTTTCTAAGGGTTCTCCAAGGGTTCAAGGGTATGGGGAATGTTCATGATGATATGGTAGTGTTTATTGAGTTAGAAATATGAGTAGTTAGTGTGTTAGTGCGTGTGTATGAGTGTAAGTGAACTTTTTTCTCCGTATTCTGTGATTCTTTTACCATAGATAAAAGTGAAGTCGCCAGTTCTACGTTTCTTTGTTATTTACAGACGTGTGGTGGCGTTAATACTTACATTTGTACATCCATGATTTCAGGACAGTTAGAAGGGGCTATCTGGAAAGTCTGTTATTTTGTGTCTTCATCTGTGTCATATTAGGGCTATAAATGAACAAATTACAAAAATAAAACCGAGTGGCGACCTCACCTACTACAGTAAAGTCGCCAGCTAGTATTTTAACCCAACAGTTGAGTCGCCACTCTGGGGAATTCAGGGAAATTAGAGGTAAAGTGAAACAAGTCTCTATATATATTAGCTGCGGAAGATGCTTGGATATATAAAAATTCCTCTGCCAACGTGAAAACAAATTCTATTCAAGTTTGAAAGATCTGGCAAGTCTTGTGTCCTGTCGCCCGAAAGGTGATTAGCTGCTGTCTGTCGTCGTGCGAAGAAAAACGTGAGAAGCAAAATGCGCAACAGTTATATTTGCAGATACAAAGCATAAAACAACGCTGAAACAGGGTAGGTTATACAGTCATCATATAAACTACTGTGTAACATCTTCAGTGGCACATAAAAATCAGTAGTTATGCTATAATTCGTAATATTTGGCGCCTGGCGACTTCACTGCAGGTGGCGACTTCACTGTTATCTACGGTAGCGAAGATACTTGCTACATTACTTAATGAAGTGTGTTTATTTTTTGGCGTTTACTTTAATGGTGGTGATTTAAGGTGTTAATTTAAAGGTGGTACTTTATTCTGGTTGACTTGTGGTAGTAGTGTTGGGTGCGGGAATGAGTATTATATAGTTCTTTTGTTATATAAATGAGGTACCTAGTGTTTGTTTGGGTATTACGGTTGTGGGTAAAAAAAGAAATAATAGGAGTGACGGTAATTATGAAATAGAAAACGGAGACGAAGCATTCCAGACGTTCTTACCTCCTCCCTCCCCTTCCCCCGCCTCCCCCGCCTTCTCCCCCATTCCCCCTCCCCCCCTCCCTCACTGTCTCTCGCACTGCTTGCTTCCTCCCCCTTCCTCCCAACAACCTTACCACCATTTCCACCCCATTCCCCCTGCCTCCCTCACTGTCTCTCTCTCTCCATCCACCATACTACCTACCTCCCTTCCTTACATCATTCCCTCATTTCAATTTCCCTCATTACATCACGTTACCTCCTTCACCCGCCTCCCCCACTGCCTCCCTCCCTCACTGCCTCTCCCGCCTTCCCCTGCCTTCTACGCTACCTGGCCTACCACACCACCTTCCCCCGCCACCTCGCACTTGTCCTGCCATTATTACACCACGTTACCTCCTTCACACCCCCCCATTCCCCCGCCTCCCCCACTGCCTCCCTCCCTCCCTGCCTCTCCTCCCTCCCTTCCTTCCCCCTCCCTTCCTTCCCCCTCCGCCTCGCCCTGCCCGACCATCACGTGACTTCTCGGCGTCCATCGCAGGTTCGCATCATCGTCGCGTCGTCAGTAGCTCCTCCACCTTCTTCCACCCTTCTTCCATTTCCATTATCCTCCTTGTTTCCATCCGTTTTTCCTTGCCATCAGCACCACTATTTATGTTTGTACTCCTCCACCGAAAGTTATTTAGGAGTTATTGGTCCCGAGTTATATATAGATTGCTTACCTCATGAGTTTGTTATCACCACACGCCAACACATTGCCACGCTCTCCCTTCCACGCCAACACACCCACGCCAACACACCCACCCACACCCACACACACACACACCCTTCCTCCCACACCAACACCACACTCCTCACCCACGCCATCAAAACACACCCACACTTTCCTTCCACACTAACACACACACTCTTTCCCACCCACACTCACACCCACACACACGCCCACGCCAACACACACACTCCCTCCCTCCCACACCCACGCCAACACACCCACGCCTTACTCACTTGTTATAGAGTATGACAAGTGCTTGTGGGCCCTTCGGACCCATGTATTGATGTTTGTAGTAATATACGTATATTAGACAACATGTGATTGCAAACTCCAATCGTGTTGTTGCTGTCGTTGGTCACTGGTCAAAGTGCCTCGGGGTAGACCACGTTCCGTGTGATTCCAACCCTTTGTGTTCCGTGTGATTCCAACCCTTTGTGTTCCGTGTGATTCCAACCCTTTGTGTTCCGTGTGATTCCAACCCTGTGTTCCGTGTGATTCCAACCCTATGTGTTCCGTGTGATTCCAACCCTATGTGTTCCGTGTGATTCCAACCCTATGTGTTCCGTGTGATTCCAACCCTATGTGTTCCGTGTGATTCCAACCCTATGTGTTCCGTGTGATTCCAACACTTTGTGTACCGTGTGATTCCAACACACGCACACAAACGTAAGTCCATGAGTCTACCGAGTTTGTGGAATGTGGCAAGACATACCGCAGAGTTCATTCCTGTAATCTAATCTTTGAAAAGTGTTTTTAGCCCAAAATCCAGCCTTCAAAATTATTCAATCGACATGGGACCAAGCCGCTTACCACCTACGATTTATTTGCGATTTTTTGAGCCTACTCTCATCAAAATTGAATTTACAGTTTCGGCTACCCAAAACAGACACGCAGACAGACACACAGACACACGGCTACTCCTATAGTATATTAGATGTCAGGTTTCGCTTCCAAACACACCCACAACACACGCCCACACCCCCCCGTACCCCCCCACACCCCCCCACACACACACGCCCTCCCTCACCTCCCCCCACACACCTACTCGTTATAGAGTATGATGTCAGGCTTCCACACGCGCTGGTAGGGCACGCGGATCACCTTGATGCCGCCGAAGTCCGTGGCGTTCCAGGTGAGGTGCGCGTCACGCCACACCTGTGTTAGCCAGCAGTTGGTGGTCAGGATCTGGTTCTTCTCGTCCTGCGGGGGGAAGACGAGGGGGAGATGGTGGTGGATTAAAGCGTGTTTTCGCGACGTTCACCACCCTGGTCCAGTCCAGTCTATACCGTTCCAGGCTGGAGTGATGCTCGCGAAAATACATCGAGACTGGCCCCGTCCCATTCGTCGTTCCTATTGGCTGGGGGATCGAGTGGGCGGTCCTCCGGGCAGAAATGCACACATTTTAAAAAAAGCGCGCGTTTTATTTACTTGACTTCTCAATGGGGAGTCAAGTTGCAGGGATGACTATGAAAAAATGAATGATGAAATTTCATTTCATTTACCGTTAATAACACTATCTATAGTCGCCACTGCACTAATGTCGCAGGGGGGCATATATTACGAGTTTTAGCATCACTACAGATCACATCACGTACACAGTACGTAGTTTACATTATCTACATAACACTATAGCTGCGGTACCTGTCTTCAGTGACACATACAAGTCTGTAGTGATGCTAAAATTCGTAATATATGTCGCCTGGTGACATTAGTGCAGTGGCGACTATAGTGTTGTTGACGGAACATTAATTTCCCAAGATGTTGTTTCAGCAAATTGCGAATATTGTAATTTTTCGTGAAATTACTTTAGTCTTATGGTCGGCCATCATGGTGTTTCATGTCTTATCAGCAGCACGAGAAGCTCCTGGTCGTCTTCCCCGCTGACTGTAGTGCGCATGCGCCCGTTCTCCCCACACTGGTCCAACCTGGTCCTGCTCGCTGGCCTGGCCCAGTCTCGCCCTTTCCAGCCCGGTTCAATCCGCCTCGCGAAAACGGTGGCCGCCCGTGACTAGTCCAGTCCAGAGCGGTCGCGAAAACGCGTTATTAGTGTACAGGATGGGAAATTGAATATAAAATTGAAGGAGGGTACAAGAAAGAAACAGAAACACAATTGAAAAAAAATATATATGATGATTATGAGGAGGAGGCAGCTTAGTGTACAGGCTGGCAAATTGAATAGAAAATTGAAGGAAAAGTGTACAGGGCAGTTACGTAATTGTACAGAAAATTGAATGAGGGTACATGATAGAAATAGTTAAATAAGGGAGGAGGAGGAGGAGGAGGAGGTAGCTTAGTGTGCAGGATAGCTAAATGAACACAACATTGAAGGCTAGTACGTGACAGAAATAGTTAAGGGAGGAGGAGGAGGCAGATTAGTGTGCAGGATAGCTAAATGAACAGAACATTGAAGGCTAGTACGTATAATAGTTAAGGGAGGAGGAGGAGGCAGATTAGTCACTGTTTAGGATGGCAAATTGAACGGAAAGTTGCAAGGGAAGGATTGAAGGGGAAAATTGTGCATGAGAGGAATAAGGAAATTAAGGGAAAAAAAAGAAATATGAAAGAGGATGTGAAAAAAGGAGAAAAATAGTAAAATAAGGAAAAATGAAAGGACAGAAAATTCCAGGAGAGTACATGGGAGAAATAGTCAAATCAAGAAAAAAGAAAATATGTAGAAGGAGGAGGAGGAGGATTCGTGTACAGGATGGTAAATTGAACTGCAAATTGAAGGAGAAGTATACAGGATAGTTACCTCATTGAACAAGGGTACATGAGATACATAGTGAAATTAGTAACAAAAGAAAAGGAATTATGAAGGAGGAGGTGAGAAAAGTGTACGTGACAGTTACCTAATTGTACAGAAAATTGAAGGAGAGTATGAGAGAAATAAGGAAAATAAGGAAAACAAATATGAAGGAGGAGGAGAAGGAGAAGAGGAAGAGGAGAAGAGGAAGAGGAGAAGAGAAGGAGAGGAGGAGGAGGAGAGGAGGAGGAGGAGGAGGATAATTAGTGTACATGATGGGAAACAATTGAACAGAAAATTGAATAAGGTAGCGTGAACTAAAATAAATTTATGGAAAACAGAAATGCGGAAGAGGAGTGTGTGGGAAAGTGTTTAAGACAGCAAGTGGAACAGAAGATTGGAAGCAAATGTACAGACCAGTTATCTATGAAGCAAAATGTAGCAAGACAGTTATCTAATTGAACAAAATGGACAGGACATTTATCTAATTGCAGCAAAATGTACAGGACAAGTTAATTATCTAATGAAGCAAATGTACAGGAACCAGTTATCTAATTGAAGCAAATGTACAGACAGTTATCTAATTGAAGCAAAATGTACAGCACGGTTTCTATTGAGGCAAAATGTACAGACAGTTACTATTGAAGCTAAATGTACAGACAGTTTATCTAATTGAAGAAGGGTACAAGAGAGAAAAAGAAAAATATGAAAAAATGGGAAAATGAAGGAAGTGATAAAAGTTTACAGGATAGTAAATGAAATAATGTTATTGTAAAAGAGAGAAGTCAGGAAAATAATGAAAAAAGAAAATATGATGAAGGAGTAGGATAGAAAAGTTTACAGGATGGCAAATTGAAGGAGGCTAAATGAGATCCATTGTAAAATATGGGAACACAAAATATAAAGGAGGAGGAGGAGGAGGAGGAGGAGGAGGAGGAGGAGGAGGAAAAAGAATATGGCGAAGTGGATTAGAAGAAGAGGGATTTAGGGGAGGAGGGAGAGGGAGGAGAAAGAAAAACAAAGAAGAGGAGGAGGAGGCAAGAAGAGGAAAGAAAAACGAGGAGGAGGAGGAGGAAAGAAAAACAAAGAAGAGGAGGAGGAGGAAAGAAAAACGAGGAGGAGGAGGAGGAAGACTAATAGTAAGAGAGACAAGAAGTGGTGGAAGAATGCCAGTGTAGGAGGAGAGTAAACCCGAATAAAAAATGTAAATAGAAGAATACGTAGAAGATTATGATGAGCAAGAAACAGGTAATAGATGAATAGATAGATAAATAATAAGGAATAGATAATATATAATAATAATAATACATGAGTAAGAAATGTGTAGGAAGAGGAAAAACACGAAGACCATTTAGAAAGTGAAACATAATATTAATGGGCAAGAAATAGTTAGTGAAACAGTGACATTTTTGAGGTGGAGAAATAAAATGAGAGAAGAAGAGGAGAGGAGGAGGAGGAGGAAGGAGGAGGAGGTAGGAGGAGGAGGAGGAGGGGAAAGTTTAGAAATAGGATGACAAGGAAAGAGATCAGTCAAGCGTGTATTTGCGTGGGTCTGTTTGTTGAAGTCTGTCCTTCACTCCTTTCACGACAATTTTTATTTATTTTCTACTATTTGATATTGCGAACACGGTATAAATGAAATGAAAGGTACGTGATCTCTCTCTCTCTCTCTCTCCGTCTCTCTCTCATTCTCTCTCTCTCATCTCTCTTCTCAATCTCCTCTCTCCGCCCCTCTCCTCTTCTCCTCTCTCTCTCTCTCTCCGTCTATCTCCTCATCTCTCTCGCCGGCCCATCTCTCTCCATCCTGGTCTTTCCTCTCATCTCTCTCTCTCGTCGTTCATCGTCTCCCCCCCTTCTCAATCCTCTCTATCTCTCTATTGCAAAACAGCAGACCCACATGAATAAGAGTTTTTATTAATGACATCCATGAAAAATAATGACTATCGTGTGGGTGTTCTCGTATTTGTTGTGTTTTGTGTTGGATATTATTGATGAATTTAACTGTAATGTGGGGTCTCTCTCTCGCTCTCCTCTTCTTCTCCCTCTCTCTCCTCTCTCATCTCCGCTCTCCTCTAAATCTCTCTCTCCCTCTCCATCCCTTCCTCATCCTCATCTCTTCTCTCTCTCTCTCAGGCTCTCACTCTCTCTCCTCTCTTCTCTCTCTCCTCTCTCTCTCTCCCTCCTCTTCCTCTCTCTCGCAATCTCCTCTCCGTCTCTCTCTCTTCTCTCTCCTGCTCCCTCTTCTCTCTCCGTCTCTATCTCTCGTCAGATCTTCTCTCTCTCTCTCTCCGTCTCTCTCTCGTCTCTCTCATCTCTCTCTCTCTCTCTCTCTCTCTCTCTCTCTCTCTCTCTCTCTCATAATAATTCAATATTCACCATTTTTTAGCCTATAAATTTTCAATGATCTCTTTCTCTTGTCATACTGGACCCGCCTCCTCCTCCTCCTCCTCCTCCTCCTCCTCCTCCTCCTCCTCCTCCTCCTCCTCCTCCTCCTCCTCCCTCCTCCTCCTCCTCCTCCAGTTCATGGCTAGCCACTTAGGACAGAACGTCTCCTTCTCTTTGATGTGGATTGGGTCAAGAATATAAACCTGACCTTGCCGTTTCCTCAGTTTTCCCCTTAAGGTGGCATTTGGGGTTCCATTGCTCTTTCGCTTCCTTCCTCCCTTCCTTTCTCCCCATCATCCTTCGAATTTCCTTTCTGTTTATTTTCTGTTTTCCATTATTCTACATTCATACGGATTACTTCCCTTCCTTCCTTCCTTCATTTCTTCCTTCCTTCCTTCCTTTATTTCTACTTTCTCTTCATACTGATTACTTTCCTTCCTGTCCTTCCTTTCCTTCCTTGTTTTTACACTTCCCGCCAATAGTAACATTCCATCTTGTCTTGTGTGTTGCCTCACCTAGACTATGCGGACACATTTCATTACCAGAAGTTTAAAAGTAGAAGTGCGGAAGTTATGTCTAAAGCTTTGATCTGTCTCTAGTCAGGCCTCACTAGAACTATGCGGTTCATTTTGTCTCCATAGTACAGGATGGATATATCTTGTTAGAACAGGGCCGAGAGGATGACCAAAATGATACAAGGGATTGCTAACGTTAGTTATGAGAAGAGATTTGAAGTTATTAAAGTTACACCCACTTCGATAGACGCAAGTAGGGGCGTTCTGATTAGAAGTTTTTAAGTGGATAAGGGATTTAATAAAAGAGAGAGGAAAAGTTTCTTACGGCTTTTACCAGGGAGAACAAGAAGTAACGGATTCAAGCTGGAAAAGCGTAGATTTAGAAAGGAAATAGGGAACACTGGTTTCACAAATAGGGTGGTGAATGAATGAAATGGTCTCAGTAGACAGTAGTTAGTGCGGAGTTCATTAGGAGCTTTTAAAGAGGAGCTGGATAGGTTCATGGATGGGGATGAAAGGTGGATGTAGGTAGTGTTAGGTGACAGGAACTACCACGTGTAGGCTTCGCGGCCTCTTGTAGCTTCCTTATTTTCTTATGTTCTTCATACTTTCTTCAGATCCCTGATTTTTCCCTTTCTTCAAAACTTTCCTAACTTATTTATTTCCTACTTTTGTTACTTCCTTCCTTCCTTCTTCAGTTATTAATTCCTTCATTTCTCTGCTTTCTTATCTATAGTCAGTGTATAATTGAGTTAGATTTTTTATATTATCCTCGTATCCTTACAATTTTTTTCGCCGTCTCTTTCCTTCACATTTTATTATTTGTTTGTTTGTCTTGATAAACTTCTCTTCCTCTTCCTCACTCCTTCCTTTGTCAATCATTTCCTTTCCTTCTTATTACTTCTCTTTGTTTATTCTCTTGTCTCCTTCCTCCCTCTTTATCCCCTATCAATCAATCATTGGGGGCATACGCCGGGGGGCGCGTCGCCTCGCCCACCCTACGACGCCACTCCCGGGGGTCACCACGCGCGAGTTCCCCATGCATGGCTCTTTCGCCTACCAAGCGCTCTCGACAAAAACATCAACTTGCCCCAGCCAAGAGCGCTTGTGGGCGCCCTTGGCCTCCTCCACGCCGGATTTGTCTCTTACAGATACAACCCGATGGGAAGGATCGTTTCAGAGTAGCGTGCCCATGCCCATATAGCCGAAGTTGGGCGCGACGGACTATGCAGGTAATAGGCCTCGATTCAGTCTCAACGGTGCATCGCTGATTTTGACACGTAATCATCCCACGATACCCCCTGAACTCTACGAAGACACTTATTACCAAAGGCATTGCTTCGTCTCTTCAGTCACTATTAGTGTCCAGTCTCACACCATAGAGTAGACAGGGATCACAAGCGTTTGAAGATCCGGATCTTTGGTCCTCCTGCACCAGGTACCGCAACGCCAAATACTCCCGCTGAGCGAGTCCATAACACCGTGGGGCTATGCCAATCCGCGTAAGACTGCTTGACGTGACCCGCCGTCCTTATGGACTGCGCTACCCAAGGTATTGTAAAACTTTCCAAGATCTAAATGTCCTCGCCACACGCATGAACAGACTGTACTGCTTCTATCTAGTAAGTCTCAAAACACATGGACATTGTCCTTGAGCCAGGAGACCTCAAGTCAGGCTTTGCCTCCTCGTGCAGCGCTCGAGAGCATCATCAGGACCTCCAGCCACTCAGCAAAGATTACTGCATCATCGGCGAAAACACGATCATGATCTTGGTGTTGCCGACGGATCTCCACCACACTTTTATCTACCACCTTGTCCAATACCCAGCCTACCATCCGTTGAAAAGGATGTGGCAGGACGCACCCTTGCCTCCTCACTGTATTCACAGGAAAGAAGCCGGATACATCCTGCCCCAACACTTCACAGCACCGCTCATCCCATAATACAGACCAGTTATCAAACAATAGTCCTTGCAGGAATCCTCGAAGTCGCAGAAGACCAGCGTGACTCACGATGCACTGAGTCAAACGCCTTCTTGAGATCAACCATAGTCCTGCAAGCATCCCTTTCGAAACTCACGTCCGTCGTCCACTCAGGACACGCCACCAATGCACGCATTTTTCCCTGTGGCGTCTTATTTCTCGCATTCTTTTGTATTTTCACCCTCACTCTTTCCTCCTTTCTTTGTATATTCTTCCTTTCTTTGTTTATCCTCACTTTCCTATTTCTTTTTTGGGGGGCAGATATTTTATTTCGGGCTCCTTATTTATTTATATCTTTCATTATTTCCTGTTTATTTTCGACAACTTTTCTTGTTTTTCCCTTTTTGATGATTGTATGTATGTCTTTTCTCCTCTTTCTATTCCTTCCTGTTTCTTGTCTCTGTCTCTTCTAAATCTTTCGTCAAGCAAGAACGCGTTTAGGTCTGTCTATGTATCTTCACAAAGCGGGCGCCGTGTTTTTGTCGTCCAAGCATCGTCTTGGTATCGAAGACGGTTTTTTTCTCGCATTGGAAACGGATTGTTTCTGCGACAAAAACACAACAAGCTTGGTAGGGCCGAAATAATAATCATCCAAAACATTGCAAACATATCACAAAGGCAGTATAACGACATTTCAGCAGATGTTATTGGAGTGGTCTTCGTAATCCAAGACGGTGCTTGGACGACACAAACACGCTTATGTTTTCTCTCTTCTTATTCTTCNGCCAAACAATGGCCTGTATACCATAGGCCCTACATTGTGCCCGGGAAATGGGCCCAAAATGTGAAATGGGGGACCCCATAGGGCCACACTGGCGCCAGCGGCCCCATCGGCCGCCGACCCAATGCGTGCCGTCGGGCCCCATACGGCCGCCGACCCAATGCGGCCAGCCGTACCCAATGCGGCCGCGGGCCCCATAGCCGCCGACCACATGTGCGCCAGCCGCCAATGCGGCCGCTGCCCATACTGCCGCCGACTTCCAATGCGGCTCGCAGCCCACTGCGCCGCGGCCCCATACGCCGCCGACCAATGCTGCGCGGGTCCCCATACGCCGCCGACCCATTCGGCCGCTGTCCCCATACTTTGTCTCCGCCAATGCGGCCGCGACCAATTCGGTGCCGAACCCAATGCTGGCCGCGTTGCCCCATACGGGCCGCCGACCCATCGTCCGCCGACCCACTGCGGACCGCGGCCCCATACGCCTGCCGACCCATCGGCGGCCTAACCCAATGCGCCCGGTCCATAATGGTGCCGTGCCGGACCGCATGCTGGCATGTCGCGGACCCCATCGTTGCCGACCCAATCGGCGGCCGACCCAATTCGCCGCGGGCCCCATACGCCGCCGACCCAATGCGCCGCGCCCCATCGACCGCCGACCCAATCGGTCGTCCCAACGCCTCGCCCATGCTTGCGGGCCCCTACTTCTGGTCGACCCAATGCTGCCGCCGACCCTGGACCCACCGACCCAATCTTCCGCCGACTCAATCGGCGCCCTTAATAATTATTGGTGAATTTAACTTAATGTGTCTCATCTCTCTCTCGATCTCTCGTCTCTCTCTCTCTCTCTCTCTCTCTCGTTCTCTCTCTCTCTCTCTCTCTCTCTTCTCTCTCTCTCTCTCTCTCTCTCTCTCTCTCTCTCCTCTCTATTGCAACAGCAGGACCCACATGAAGAGTTTTATTAATGACATCCTTGAAAAATAATGACTATCGTGTGGGTGTTATCGGGTTTGTTGTAATGTTTGTGTTGATAATTATTGGTGAATTTAACTTAATGGGTCTCTCTCTCGCTCTCTCTCCTCTCCCCCTTTCTCTTCCTTCCCCTCTCTCTCTCTCTCTCTCTCTTCTCTCTTCTCTGCTTCTCCCCTCTCTTCTCCTCTCTCTCTCTCTCTCTCTCCTCTCCTCCTCTCTCTCTCTCTTTTCCTTCTCTCTCTCTCTCTCTCTCTAATAATCATTCAGATATGCACCATTTTTTTTAGCTTATAAATCTCCATGATCTCTTTCTCTTGTCATTACTGGCCTCCTCCTCCTCCTCCTCCTCCTCCTCCTCCCCTCCTCCTCTTCCTCCTCCTCCTCTTCCTCCTCCTCCTCCTCCAGTTAATGGCTAGCCACTTAGGACAGAACGCCTTCCTTTCTCTTTGATGGATTGGGTCAAGGAATATAAACCTGACCTTCCGTTTCTCGTTTCTCCTTAAGGGTGGCATTTGGTTCCATTGCTCTTTCCTTCCTTCCTTCCTTCCTCACCCATCCTCCTTCGATTTCCTTCCTGTGTATTTTCAGTTTTCCATTATTCCTACATTCATACGGATTACTTCCCTTCCTTCCTTCCTTCATTTCTTCCTTCCTTCCTTCTTTTATTTCTACGTTCTGCTTCATACTGATTACTTCCTTCCTTCCTTCCTTCCTTCCTTCCTTCCTTCCTTGTTTACACTTCCCGCCAATAATAACATTCCATCTTGTCGTGTGTGTTGCCTCACCTAGACTATGCGGACACATATTCATTACCAGAAGTGTTAAAAGTAGAAGTGCGGAAGTTATTCTAAAGTTTTATCTGGCTCTAGTCAGACCTCACCTAGACTATGCGGTTCAGTTTTGGTCTCCATATTACAGGATGGATATAGATAGCCTTGTTAGAAACAGTGCAGAGAAGGATGACCAAAATGATACAAGGGATGCGTAACTTTAGTTATGAGAAGAGATTGAAGTTATTAAAGTTACACCCACTCGAGAGACGCAGAGTAAGGGGCGTTCTGATAGAAGTTTTTAAGTGGATAAAGGGATTTAATAAAAGAGAAGTAGGAAAAGTGCTTACGGCTTTTAACCAGGGTAGAACAAGAAGTAACGGATTCAAGCTGGAAAAGCGTAGATTTAGAAAGGAAATAGGGAAAAACTGGTTCACAAATAGGGTGGTGAATGAAGGGGAAGGGGTCTCAGTAGACAGGTAGTTAGTGCAGAGTCATTAGGGAGCTTTAAAGAGGAGCTGGATAGGTTCATGGATGGGGATGAAAGGTGGATGTAGGTAGTGTTAGGTGACAGGAACTACCACGTGTAGGCCTCGCGGCCTCTTGTAGCTTCCTTATTTCCTTATGTTCTTATGTTCTTATGTCCTTCATACTTTCTTCAGATCCCTGATTTTTCCCTTTCTTCAAAACTTTCCCAACTTATTTATTTCCTACTTTTGTGACTTCCTTCCTTCCTTCTTCAGTTATTAATTCCTTCATTTCTCTGCTTTCTTATCTATAGTCACTTTATTCAGTGTATAATTGAGTTAGATTTTTTATTATCCTCGTAGCCTTACAATTGTTTTCGCCGTCTCTTTCCTTCACATTTTATTACTTGTTTGTTTGTGTTTGTTTGTCTATTGTTTGTTTGTGTTGGTATCGTCTTCCTGAGTCCTTCCTTTGTCAATCCTTTCCTTGCCTTCTCATTGCTTGTCTTTGTTGATTCTGTTGTCTCCTTCCTCCCTCTTTATCACCTGTGGCGTCTTATTTCTCATCATTCTTTTGTATTTTCACCCTCACTCCTTTCTCCTTTCTTTGGTATTTTCCTCTTTTTCTTTGTTTTATCCTCACTCCTATTTCTTTTTTTGGGGCAGATATTTATTTCGCTTCCTTATTTATTTAAGTCTTTTCATTATTTCCTGTTTTATTTTTCGACACTTTTCTTGTTTCCATTTTGATGATTTTGTGTATTTCTTTTCTCCTCTTTCTATTCCTTCCTCTTTCTCTGTCTCTTAATCTTCGTCAATCAAGAAGCGTTTAGGTATGTCTATGTATTCTGCACAAGAGCCGTATTTTTGTCGTCCAAGCATCGTCTTGGTACGAAGACCGTTTTTTCTCGCAATTGAAAACGGATTGGTTTTTCTGCGACAAAACACAACAAGCTTGGTAGGGGCCGAAATAATAATCAGTCCAAAACATTGCAAACAATATCACAAAGCAGTATAACACACATTTCAGCAAGTGTTATTGGAGTGGTCTTCGTAATCCAAGACGGTGCTTGGACGACAAAAACACGGCTTATGTTTCTCCTCTTCTTATTCTTCCTTCTCTTCCTCTTCCTCCTTTCCATCTTCCTCTTCTTCATTCTCTCTTTCTTATTTCTTCTCTTCCTCTTCATTTCTTTTCCATCCTCAGTGTCTTTTTCTTGTATTTGTGTCTACTCCTTCATCCTCGTCTTCCTTGTAGTCCTCTTCCTTCTCTTCTACTTCCTCCTCCTCCTCCTCCTCCTCCTCCCCTCCTCCCCTCCTCCCCTCTCCTCCTCCTCCTCTCCTCCTCTTCATCTAGACTTTTCAATAACACCTTTAGTATTCTACTCAAAAGGGCGTAAATGTAAAGGGATCAACTCCATTCTCTCTCTCTCTCTCCTCTCTCTCTCTCTCTCTCCTCCTCCCCTCTCTCTCTCCGCTCTCTTCCTCTCTCTCCTCTCTCTCTTTTCTCTCTCCTCTCTCTCTCCCCCATTTCTCTCTCCTCTCTCTCTCCTCTCCTCTCTCCCCCCTCTTCCTACATTTTCTTCTTCCCTTCCCCACACTTTATTCTTCCTCCTCTTCTACATTCCCCCTCTCTCTCTCTCTCTCTCTCTCTCCTCTCTCTCTTCTCTCTCTCTCTCTTCTCCCTCTCTCCTCTCTCCTCTCTCTCTCCCCTCCCTCTCTCCCCTCCCCTCCTCTCTCTCCTCGTTTCTCTCTCTCCTCTCTCTCTCTTCTTCCTCTCTCTCCCTCTCACTCATCTCTCCTCTCTCTCTCTCTCTCTTTTTCCTTCCTTCCCCTTTCCCCCAACCAAAAAACACACCTTTCTCTCCCCCTCCCAACACAACACAAACACTTCCTCCTCCCAACCCCAGTACGTATTAGCCCCCTACCCCTGTTACCTAGTTTAGTCCCCCTAACACCAAATTATAGTCCTCGCATAGCTACTTTTACATGTTGTCCTCTATCGCTACTATAATCTCCTCTCTCCACACGTATAGCCTATTACGCTACGTAACATTTCCCTAACAACACTCATTATCACTAAAAAAGAAAAGTAACATTAATTAAACTACAATATAACTGGATAGATAAAAAAGGGGGGATAGATAGAATTTAAAGTAATGACTTCTGGCCCTGTTCTTTTCTGCCTTGACTCTGTGCGCGGAATCAAGAAATAATGTACCTCAACTCTACATTATTTCACTAAGCTTATAACCCCATAGGATGAAAAAAAAGATGTTAAATCGTAGTTACTTTTGGGAGCGAAGTGCAGAACAGTGTCTTAGGATAATAAAGAGATAGAAGAGAGTAAGGAACCATGCACTCGTCCCTCTGGCCTTCCCCCGCCTCCCTCCCTCCTGGGCCTTTGCTCACCGCGGGGGCGCGGGGGTCCTCTCAAGCAAAGTATTCTCGTCTAAACCTTTTTTTTTCTGTGTTATCTGACCACCGGCCCTTCCTACCTCCCTTCCCTCCTGCAAAAAGTACCTGAAGTTGCCTCGGGTACCGCGGGAGCACCCTCCTCCTCTATAGGTTTTCTTTTTTACTTACTTTGTTATTCTTTTGGGAAATTTTCCTCGAGTGCTTAGCGGGGTAGGTTTTGGTGATTTTGGTTCATTATAAGTGTTAATGGTTTATTTGTTTCTTAAGGCTTTAAGGGTTATACAAGGGTTCAAGGTATGAGGGTGTTTAAAGATGGTATGGTAGTGTTTATTGAGTTTAAAATATGATAGTTAGTGTGTTATTTTGTGTGTATGAGTGGGAAGTGAACTTTTTTCTCCGTATTCTGTGTTCTTTTTCGCAAGATACTTGCCCACATTACTTAATTAAGTGTTGATGCCATAGGGACGGGTGACCGTACTTCCTGCTCGTCCCCCGCCGCGGCACCCCTGCGGGAAAAGATTGGATGGTTTTACATATTGGTGGTGGTGGTGTTTGGGGTTTGGTTTTTGTTTGGGTTTTGGGGGGTGAGGGGTAGGTATGGTGGTGATGAAGTGGTGGTATGTGAACAATAGTGGTAGTGGTGGTGGGGGAGGTTTGTGGTGGGGTGGTGGTGGTGGGGGTAGTGGTGGACCATGTGGTAGTGGTGTGTGGGGGTTTTTTGTGGTGGTGGTGTGGTGTGGTGGTAATGGTATTGGTTTAACCATAGTGGTTTTGGTGGTGGGGAGTTGTGGTGTGGTGGTGAAATAGTGGTAGTTGTGGTTGGGTGGGGGCTGTTTTTGGTGGTGGTTGGTGGTGGTGACTAGTGGTTTTGGTGGTGGGGGGGGAGGTTGTGGTGGTGTGAACAATGTGGTATGGTGGTGGGGGGGGAGGTTTTGGGTTGGTGGTGGTGGGAAAAATGTAGTGGTGTGGGGGAGGTTGTGGTGGGGGTGGGGGTTTTGGTTTTTGGTGGTNTTTTAAAAAGTGGTTAGTGCTCTAGGTATGGTTTTCTAAGGTTCTCAAGGTTCAAGGGTAAGGGGAATGTTCATGATGATAGTAGTGTTATTGAGTTAGAAAATATAGTATGGTGTAGTGCGTGTGTATGAGTGTAAGTGAACTTTTTCTCCGTATTCTTGATTCTTCAGCGAAGATACTTGCTACATTACTTAATTAAGTATGTTTATTTTTGGCGTTTACTTTAATGGTGGTGATTTAAGGTGTTTATTTTAAAGGTTGGTACTTATTCTGGTTGACGTGTGGTAGTGTTGGGTGCGGGAAGAGTATTATATAGTTCTTTTGTTATATAAATGAGGTACCTAGTGTTTGTTTGGGTATTACGGTTGTGGTAAAAAAAGAAATAATATGAGTGACGGTAATTATGAAATAGAAAACGGAGACGAAGCATTTTAGAAGTTCTTACCTCTCCCCCCCTTCCCCCGCCCCCCCTCCCCTTCTCCCCCTCCCTCACTGTCTCGCACTGCTTGCTTCCCCCATCCCCCCAAAACAACCTTACCACCATTTCACCCCCATTCCCCTGCCTCTCCTCTCTCTCTCTCTCTCTCTCTCTCTCTCTCTCTCCATACATGCTACCTACCTCCCTTCCTTACATCATTCCCTCATTTCAATTTCCCTCATTACATCACGTTACCTCCTTCACCCGCCTCCCCCACTGCCTCTCCCGCCTTCCCCACTGCCTCCCTCCCTCACTGCCTCTCCTGCCTTCCCCTGCCTTCTACCCTCCCCCGCCACCTCGCACTTGTCCTGCCATTATTACACCACGTTACCTCCTTCACCCCCCATTCCCCGTCTCCCCCATTGCCTCCCTCCCTTCCTTCCCCCTCTGCCTCGCCCTGCCCGACCATCACGTGACTTCGGCGTCTCTCGCAGGCTCTCATCATCGTCGCGTCGTCAGTAGCTCCTCCACCTTCTTCCACCCTTCTTCCATTGCCATTATCCTCCTTGCTTCCATCCGTTTTTCCTTGCCATCAGCACCACTATTTATGTTTGTACTACTCCACCGAAAGTTATTTAGGAGTTATTGGTCCCGAGTTATATAGATTGCTTACCTCATGCGTTTATCACCACACGCCAACACATTGCCACGCTCTCCCTTCCACACCAACACACCCATGCCACACACACACACACACACACCCTTCCTCTCACACCAACACACACACTCCAACACCCCCATACCACCCACTCCTCACCCCCACTTTCCTTCCACACCAACACACACTTTCCCACCCACACTCACACCCACACACACACCCACGCCAACACACACACTCCTCCTTCCACACCCACACTCACACCCACACACACACCCACCCCAACACACACTCCCTCCTTCCCACACCCACACTCACACCCACGCTAACACACACCCCACTCCCTCCTTCCCACACCCACACTCACACCAAAACACACTCCCTCCTTCCCACACCCACACTCCCTCCTTCCCACACTCACACCCACACACACCCACGCTAACACACACACACTCCCTCCTTCCCACACCCACACACACACCCACGCCAACACACACTCCCCCTTCCCACACCCACACTCACACCCACACACCCACGCCAACACACACATTCCCTCCTTCCCAACTCACACCACTCCCTCCTTCCCACACTCACACCCACGCTAACACACACACACTCCCTCCTTCCCACACCCACACACACACCCACCCCAACACACACACTCCCTCCTTCCCACACCCACACTCACACCCACACACACACCCACGCCACACACACATTCCCTCCTTCCCACACCCACGCCAACACACCCACGCCTTACTCAGTTGTTATAGAATATGATGTCAGGCTTCGCTTCCAAACACACGCCCACACCTCCCCACACCACACGCCCCCCCCCCCCCCCACCACTCACTTGTTATAGAGTATGATGTCAGGCTTCCACACGCGCTGGTAGGGCACGCGGATCACCTTGATGCCGCCGAAGTCCGTGGCGTTCCAGGTGAGGTGCGCGTCACGCCACACCTGTGTTAGCCAGCAGTTGGTGGTCAGGATCTGGTTCTTCTCGTCTGCGGGGGAAGACGAGGGGGAGATGGTGGTGGATTAAAACGCGTTTTCGCGACGTTCACCACCCTGGTCCAGTCCAGTCTATACCGTTCCAGGCTGGACTGATGCTCGCTAAAATACATCGAGACTGGCCCCGTCCCATTCGTCGTTCCTATGGCTGGGGGGTCGAGTGGGCGGTCCTCTGGGCAGAAATGCACACATTTTTAAAAAGCGCTCGTTTATTTATTTGACTTCTCAATGGAAGTAAAGTTGCAGGGATTAATTATGAAAAATGAATGATGAAATTTCATTTCATTTACCGTTAATAACACTATCTATAGTCGCCACTGCACTAATGTCGCAGGGGGGCATATATTACGAGTTTTAGCATCACTACAGATCACATCACGTACACAGTACGTAGTTTACATTATCTACATAGCACTATAGCTAAGGTACATGTCTTCAGTGACACATACAAGTCTGTAGTGATGCTAAAATTCGTAATATATGTCGCCTGGTGACATTAGTGCAGTGGCCACTATAGTGTTGTTGACGGTACATTAATTTCCCAAGATGTTGTTTCAGCAAATTGCGAATATTGTCATTTTTCGTGAAATTACTTTAGTCTTATGGTCGGCCATCATGGTGTTTCATGTCTTATCAGCAGCACGAGAAGCTCCTGGTCGTCTTCCCCGCTGACTGTAGTGCGCATGCGCCAGTTCTCCACACACTGGCAAAGACGGTATACTAAAGAAAGACTGGAAAGCTTCAAAATAAGGTGTAGTAAAGGCTAACTGGTTACTCTTTAGTTCTTTCGTCCACTAGATGAGGGCGTTAGCGTCAATAAAGCTATGACTATTCTAAAGACACGAAGTGTGAATTGTACAATGCAGATATGTAGATTAAGGAACATGTTTTACTACATTGCCTGGAAATCAACATATACGGATGAAGTCGTTGATGTTACAACACCGTGTAAAGGAAACCAAAACAGTCATTTGGAATTTCTTAATTTACGTAAAACAAATAGGAACAACAAAATCAGTGGATCTTTTTCAGATATGTCAAAATAGACACCAAGGAACTATATTGTGGGCAGAAATTAGATAAATTCCGTAATTAAACACTTTAGGTGGTGCCGTTGCAAAATCAGTAGTCAGTACCTCCTGTGCAATCATCATCTCGCGTGGTTGTTTACAATTTTACATCTTTGAATCAACTCGGACGTCCGTCGTCCAGTCGTCCACTCGTCCACTCTTTGAGCTACCGTGGTGGTGGCAAGACGTGTATGCTCCTGTTCCTCCACCGAAATATTACCGCTACTACCGCTTCCCTGACCACGACACTACACTACGTTGTACTGTGTGCCTGGTTATACATATATGACACCAATTTCACTTAATATATCTAATATTTTCCCTGAAATAATAGAAAATAAAAGGCTAGCAATATCTGGAACCACTGAGGTAGTTTTTCGTCCACTCAATAGATGGCGCTCTAAACACAAGAATCGGGTGCTATCTGGCATCGTTCTGGCTACACTTATTTGTTATGTTGGATAGGAATATTTCCCGTCTTTCTTTAGTATACAGTCTTTGACACTGGTCCAACCTGGTCCTGCTCGCTGGCCTGGCCCAGTCTAGCCCGTTCCAGCCTGGTTCAATCCGCCTCGCGAAAACAGTGGCCGCTCGGGACTAGTCCAGTCCAGACCGGGCCAGAGCGGTCGCGAAAACGCGCTATTAGTGTACAGGATGGGAAATTGGATAGAAAATTGAAGGAAAAGTGTACAGGACAGTTACGTAATTGAACAGGGAATTGAATGAGGGTACATGATAGAAATAGTTAAATAAGGGAGGAGGAGGAGGAGGAGGAGGTAGCTTAGTGTGCAGGATAGCTAAATGAACAGAACATTGAAGGCTAGTACGTGACAGAAATAGTTAAGGGAGGAGGAGGAGGCAGATTAGTCACTGTTTAGGATGGCAAATTGAACGGAAAGTTGCAAGGGAAGGATTGAAGGGGAAAATTGTGCATGAGAGGAATAAGGAAATTAAGGGAAAAAAAAAGAAATATGAAAGAGGATGTGAAAAAAGGAGAAAAATAGTAAAATAAGGAAAAATGAAAGGACAGAAAATTCCAGGAGAGTACATGGGAGAAATAGTCAAATCAAGAAAAAAGAAAATATGTAGAAGGAGGAGGAGGAGGATTCGTGTACAGGATGGTAAATTGAACTGCAAATTGAAGGAGAAGTATACAGGATAATTACCTCATTGAACAAGGGTACATGAGATACATAGTGAAATTAGTAACAAAAGAAAAGGAATTATGAAGGAGGAGGTGAGAAAAGTGTACATGACAGTTACCTAATTGAACAGAACATTGAAGGAGGGTGTGAGAGAAATAAGGAAAATAAGGAAAACAAATATGAAGGAGGAGGAGGAGGAGGAGGAGGAGGATTACATAGGATTACATAGGAGTAACAGACACCAGGAGACCTATTGGTCCATAGCGAGGGTATCTGTTGAACTACATACTACTAACTATCAACTACTTGTAAGAAAACAGTTGGAAAATGATACCATGTCCCTAAAGAGGATAGGAACATGGAAATTTCATAGTGCAGAATGATAGGATATGAAAAATACTAACTACAACTACCACTACCACTACAACTAATCGATACGGGGGACTAGATACGAATTCACACTATCAATACCCATTTACTTTACAGTGCGCGTCAAGTCTGTTTTTGAATGTAGTTATTGTGTTGGCTCCGACAACATTTGCTGGTAACTTGTTCCATCGATCAACGACTCTAACATTGAAATAATTTTTACGGAGATCGGTGATGCAACGTTGACCGTTTAGTTTTAAACCATTATTTCTTGTTGTCACTTGAGTTGAAAGCTCGAATAGGTCCTCTTGATTAATGACATCAAAACCTTTTAGGATCTTAAAGGTTTCTATCAAGTCCCCACGGATTCTACGATCCTTTAAGGAAAACATATTAAGTTTCCGCAGTCTCTCTTCATAAGATGAATTCGCAGAGATGGAATTTGTTTGGGTTGCTCTTCTTTGCACTGATTCCAATTTGGCTTGATCTTTTACGAAACAGGGCGACCAGAATTGAACGGCATATTCCAAGTGCGGCCTAACCAAGGACGTGTATAATTGTGTCATTACTTTCGGAGTTTTATGTTCAAAGTTACGTTTAATAAAGCCCAACATCATATTTGCCTTTTTACTGGCAGCTAGGCAATGCGAACTGGTTTCAGATCATTACTGATGATGACACCTAGATCCTTTTCCTGCTGTACTTCAGTTAACGATTTATTTTGCGTTTGATAGTTATATTTGAGGTTATCGTTGCCTATATGCATTACTTTACATTTATCGGAATTGAATTTTAATAGCCATTTATCACTCCAATCTGATAGTTTGTCGAGATCACTTTGCATGAGTTCGCAGTTTTCTCTAGTATATGCTTTACCGCCTAATTTGGTGTCATCTGCAAATTTTGATATTTTAGATACAAGTCCGCAGTCCAGATCGTTGATATATATCAGAAAAAGAGTAGGACCCAAGACCGAGCCCTGAGGCACCCCACTAGTGACATCTAACCAATCAGATGCCTCACCATTTATTACTACCAGTTGTTTACGATTTGAAAGCCAATCGCCAATCCATGAACATAATTGCTCTCCTATGCCATGTGCCCTTAGCTTGGTCAACAGTCGCTTATGTGGAACTGTATCGAAGGCTTTCTGAAAATCAAGGTATATTACATCCGAGGGAATTTTAGCGTCCAGTTTGAATAAATGACATTAAAAAAATCCAGTAGGTTTGTTAAGCAGGATCTCTTATTCGAAATCCATGCTGGGAGTTTAGTTTTAAATTTTTAAAACACAACACAACACAGACACAGAAAACAGACACAGACCCAGACACAGACACCCCACACACCACCCACAAAACCCGACCCCCTGCCCACCCAGCAGTAAAAGGGGCCCGGGGTTTGTTTACCCGGGGGTTTGTAACCTGCTCCCGGGGTGCGGGGCTTGGGGCCAACACAAAGCACTAAGGATGAATGAAAAAAATGTTGATATGGAGACTGGGCCACACGAGCGTTGCTCGGCCCCTTTGTAAAATACAACTAGTGAAATCCCACACACACACAAAACCACACACACACACACACACACACACACACACACACCCACACACACAAAAAAAACCACACACAAAACCCCAAAACCCCCACACACAAAAACACACACACACACCCCCTTTATTTACTACAACACAAAAAATTTAAAAACTAAATTTGCCCACCCCCCCTTTTTATTTCTCTTACTGACTAAATTTTTATTTTTAAAAGGGACGGGGATCTGGCAACTAAGCGGGTTTTTTGTTACTTCATATTTTTTTTTCCCCTTTTGGCCAGTCCTTTGTGATGTCAAAAAAAAAACCTAGAAAACCCTTAAACCCCAAAAAGTAATTTCCAGGGAAATTTTGGGGTTACCATTAGACGTTTTTTTAAGTGAATTTTAAGCAATATTTTTACCCTATGCCCTGTTTAAACCCTTGTCCCCCAAAATAATTTGGAAATATTTATTTTACTTTTTCGAAATTTTTTAATGGCTAAAACAGACGATTTTATATAGAAAGGGAAAGTTTTTGGGTTTTGTGAAGGAGTTAATAGAAAAATAAAAAAAATACTCACCTGGTATCCTCGAAAGGGCCAGGAAAGCCCACATTTTTAAAAACTGCCGTCAAAGGGGGAAAAAAACCCACGTTCATATCGCCGACGACCTGTAGATGCCGTGCGAGACCCACGTCACCCGCCGTTTGGCTGTGATGAGACTTGGTGTTGATGGGGGGCCGGGGGATTACTGGGCCCGCGCTGAGGGAGGGGAGGGGGGTAGAAGGAAGGTTTTAAAGTTATAAGGGGGTTTTGGGTGAGGTGGGAGTGGGGCTAAAGGAAGAAAAGAAAGTAAAGGAAAGGTGGTAGGTGGTGATCCCGGGGAAGATAAGGAAGGTAGATTACTTATTTAGGAAGTGGGAAGGAAGAAATTGTCTTTTAGTTAAGAGGTTGAGGGGGTGGTGTAGGAAGATAAAGAAAGTATGTAGATAAGTTTTTTAAGGAGGTTGGTAAAAATAGATGTTGGGGAAGAAGGGGGCCCTGAAAAAGGAAAAAATTAGTAGAAAAGAGGAAATTTGGGTTAGTGAGGGGGGAAGTTTAAAGGGGAAAGAAATATAGTTTTTTTTTTTAAACGAGGCCAAAATCCTCCCCCCTTGCTGCTTAAATGACTGATTTTTAAGCAGGGGGAAGGGAAAAATCAATTCTTTTTTATTTAAAAGTTTTATTTCACATATTTAAACCCATATTATAAAGGTACACAAAGGCATGTTTTAAGAATGAGCCCTTAAAGATAGAGGGGAAATTTTCCCCACCCTTTTAAAAAAAAATTTAGCTAAAAATTTCGGGTTTTTTTTAAAGGAGGTAGGACTGGCAATTTTCCCCCTTTTTTGGCATAAATCAATAAATCAAGGAGGAGGAAGAGAGTATGTTAGGGAAGGATAAAAGGGGTGAACAAAAGGGGTTATGGAGGCAGGTTTGGGAAAGGGAAAGGGGGAAGAGGAGGTGGTGATGCAGGAAGAAAAAGGAAGGTCGGAGGGGTGAATGGTGAGCGGGAAAGATAAAGGGGGAGATTATTTTTTTAAAAGGAAAAGGTGGGAAAGGGAAAAGAGATGTTAGGGAAGGATTTGGAGGGTGTAACCAAGGGGGGAAAAAGAAGAAAACGAGAGATATGGGTTTTGCTAGAATGAGGGAAGAGGAGGAGGAGGAAGAGAAGGAAGGAAAGAAGAAAGGAAGGAAGGAAAAGAAAAAGAAAAAAAGGGAAAAAACATGGGCTTTATCAGAATGAGTGAAGGGGGGAGGAGGAGGAAGCAAAAGGAAGATACAAAAGGGGAAAAAAAAAGAAAAAAAGAAAAGGGAGAAACAGGGGTTTTGTAAAGAATGGGGAAGGGGAAAGGGGAAGGAAAGAAAAAAGGGAAAGGAAAAGAAAAAAAAAGAAAAGGAAAAAAAATGGGCTTTTTCAGAATGAGGAAAAAAGGGGGAGGGGGAAAGAAGAAAAATAAAAGAAGGAAAAAGGAAAAAGAAAAAGATTCAAAAGGAAAAAACGAGGGGGAAGAGAGGGAGAGAAAGAAAAAACAGAACCCTTTTGTGGAACGTTTGTCTTTCGCAGTTTTGTTTTACTTGGGCGAAAAGACTGAGTGCGGGTTTTAGAAATAGGTTTAAGAGTTTTTAAAGAAAAAAATTCCCACCCTTTTCTTTCTTTCTTAAACTTTTCCCGGGGAGTGGAGACTTAATGATTTTATAAAAAGAGGCAAGAGGGGGAAAAAAGGGGAGGATTTTATGGTAGTGGGGGTGGGTAGTAGGGGTTTAGTTGGTGGTAGTGGTGGTTGGTAGAGGTAGTTGGTGTGGGGGTTTAGTGGTGTAGTAGGTATTTGGTGGTAGTGGTGGTAGGGGTTTGGTGGTCGTGGTGGTAGGTAGTAGTGGTGGGAAGAAGTGGGTTTAGTTGGTGGTAGGGGGTATGGTAGTGGTGGGGGTTAGTAGGTATTTGGTGGTAATATGGTGGTAGGAAGTAGTGGTAGTTGAAATTTTGGTGGTAGTGGTGGTGGTAGTAGTTTTTAGTAGAATAGGTATTTTTTTTGGTAATGATGGGGGTTAGGTAGTAGGGTAGTTGTAGTAGGTATTTGGGTGGTAGGGGTAGTGATAGATTTGGTGGTGTGGGGTATGGTAGTAGTATTTTGGGGGTTTGGTGGTGTAGTATTTAAGGTAGGGGGGGTTTAGGTAGTAGTAGTAGTAGGTAGTTGGTGGTAGTAGAAGGGGGTGGTAGTGGGGGTAGGAGTAGTGGTAGAGTATGGGGATTTTGGGGTAAATGATGGTAGTAGGTAGTAGGGGTGTTGTAGTTGGTGGTAGTGGTGGGTTAGGGGTAGTGTAGTTGCGGGTAGGGGGTGGTAGTGGTAGTTGGGGTTTAGTGGGGAAAGGTATTAAGGTAGTGTAGTAGGTAGTTGGTGGTAGTGGGGGGGAGGTAGTAGTTGTAGTAAAAATTTTGGTGGTAGGTAGTAGGGGGTATTTGTAGTGGGTAGTTGATGGTAGGGGGTTAGTATTTAGTTGGGGGGGTTTGTAGTGTTGGTGGTGGGGGATTGGTAGTTGGTGGTAGGGGTTTGGTAGTTGTGTTCGGAAAATGGAGGGAAAAAAAAAAAAGGGGAAAAAGGGAGGAAATTACCATAAAAAACAAAGAGAATTTAAATTAATCGGGAAGGTGGGGTTTGGTGAAAATTTTTTGGAAAATTGAAAAAAAAAATTTAGAAAAGTGAGGAAATTTACAGGAAAATAAAAAAAAGGGAGAGAAAAAGAAGGGGAAAAAGAGGTAAAATACATGAAAATAAAGATTTTTTTAATGAGGGGCAACTGTAGAAGAAAAATAAAAAGAAGGGGGGTGGAGGAGGAAAAGATGATGGTGACATGGTAATAATAGGGACAGTATTACTACGTACATACCTAAATCAAATGGAAAATTTCGATAAACATGGAAACGGGCATTTTAAATAGTCTACCTTTAAAATCGTGCCCTTGGGTCAACTTTCATTTATACCCCCATTATTTTTTAGTTTTTCTATGTATTCTTTCTAGTATTTCATTTATTCAAAATTTTTTTTCCTTTATTTTTTTAGTCAGTGCAGCTTATTCCCCCTCCATTCCTAAAAAAAAAACTTTTCCCAAAAAAATTAAAATCTAAAAAAAAACCCCCCCTTCTTCTCTCTCTTTTCCCTCTCTCTCTTCTCCTTTTCCCCTCCCCCTTTTTTTTTTATTTTCCTCTCTCCCCCTCTCCCCTCCCCCCCCCTTCCTACATTTTTCCCCCAACTTTCCACACACATTTTTTTCTTCCCCCAAACCTTCCTAACCCCCTTTTTTTCTTTCTCTCTCTCTTTTCTCTCTCTCTCCTCTCTCTCTCTCCTCTTTTTTCTCTCTCTCCCCTTTCTTTTCCCCTCCCCTCCTCTCTCTCTCTCTCTTTTCCTTCCTTTTTCCACACACATACAAACAAACACAAACCTTTTCTCCTCCTCACACCACCCCCCCCCCTTTCCCTCCTCCCAATACCCCCATTGCGGAAATTTACCCCTCCTACCCCTTTTTTTCCCCAGTTTGGGTCCCCCCTAAAACCACAACTATAGTCCGCACGTTTATTTTTATTAATTTTGCCCCTCAAATCGCTACCTATAAATCCCCTCTCTCCACACTATACCCCTTTTAAATCCTACGAAAACATTTCCCAAAACACCACCCCATTATCAGCTACAAAAAAAAAGTACTTTAATTTAAAAACTAAAATATAACTATAGTAAAAATAAGGGAGGGATGGGTAGATAAAGTAATGATTTTTCTGGCATTTTGTTTTTTTCCCTTAAACTCGTGCCCCGGAAATTCAAAAAAATAATGTCCCTAAAAATCTCTTACAATTATTATCACAAAAAACGCTTGTAACAAAAACATAGGAAAAAAAAAAAGATGTTTTAAAATCAGTAGTAACGTTTTGGTGGGGGGAAAGAAGGGGCAGTTAACAGTGTATATAGGATTAAAAAAAAGAGATGGAGAGAGATTTAAAGGAACCAGCACTCCCCCTCCCCCTCTGGCCTCCCTTTCCCGCCTCCCTCCCCCCTTTGCCTCGCTTTCACCAGCGCGGCGCGGGTCTCAAGAAAAGGGATTCTCGCACTACCCTTTTTTTTCTGTGTTATCTGACCACCGGCCCTTCCTACCTGCCCCTTCCCCCCCTACACCAGACCTGACGAGGCCTAGAATACTTCGGCAGCACACACAACCTCCTCATATAGGTATTTCTTTATGAATTTTTTGTTATAGAGTTGCCTTTTCCTAAAACGAGGTTAGGGGGGGTGGGTTTGGTTTTTTGGGTTTCCCGTTAAAAATTTTTAAGGTTTTATGTGCTTCCTAAGGGTAAAAGGGGTTTTTCAAAAGGGTTCTCCAAGGGTTAAAGGGAAAGGGGAATGTTCATGTTGAAAAGGTAGTGTTTATTGGGGTTAAAAAAATAGGGATATTTGTGTGTTATTTGCGTGTGTTTTGAGTGTAATTGAACTTTTTTCCCCTTTATTCTGTGATTTTTTAAAAGCGAAGTTTACTTGCTACATTACTTAATTAAGTTTTTTTTTTTTGGCTTTTTACTTTAATGGTGGTGATTTAATTTTTTATTTTAAAAGGTTTGGAAACTTTTTTTCCTGGGTTGCGTTTTGAGTGTTTGGGTGGGGGAAATAAAGTTTTTATTTTATTTTCTTTTTTTATATAAATGAGGGTACCTAGTGTTTTTTTTGGGGTAAGGGGTTTTTGGGTAAAAAAAAAAATTAAATGATTTGGAGGGTTTAATTATGAAAAAAAAACCGGAGACAAGCATTTTAAAAGTTCTTACCCCCTTCCCCCCCTTTCCCCGCCCCCCCTTCCCCTCCCCCCCCCCCCTCCCTCATGTCCCCGCACTGCTTGTTCCCCCCCCATCCCCCCAACAACCTTACCACCATTTCCCCATCCCCCTTCCCCCTGCCTCTCCCTCTCTCTCCCCTCTCTCTCTCTCTCTCTCTCTCCTCTCTCCTCCCTTCCCTTCCTTACATCTTTCCCTCTTTAAATTTTCCCTCATACATCACTTTCCCATCCTTCACCCGCCCCCCCCCCCTGCCTCCCCCCCGCCCTTCCCCCACCCCCTCCCTCCCTCACTGCCCCTCTCCTCCCTTCCCCCTGCCTTTACCCCCCCCCCCAAACCTCCACGGTCCTGCCATTATTCCCCCACGTTCCCCTCCTTCCCCCCCTTTCCCCGGGCTCCCCCATTGCCTCCCCCCCTTCCCTTTCCCCCCCTTTGCCTCGCCCTCCCCGGACCATCACGTGATTTTCGGGCCCTCTCGCAGGCTTTTAATCATCGTCGCGTCGTCAGTAGTCCTCCCCCTTCTTCACCCTTTTTTCCATTGCCTTATCCTCCTTGCTTCCATCCGTTTTTCCCTTTGCCATCAGCACCACTTTTTATGGGGTACTACCCCCACCGAAAGTTTTTAGGAGTTTTTGGGTTTCCCGAGTTATATAGTTTGTTTAAACCTCATGCTTTTATCCCCAACACCCAAACATTGCCACGCTCCCCCTTTTCCACACCAAAACACCCAGCCAACACACACCACACACCCCTTCCTCTCAAAAACCAACACACACACTCCAACCCCCCCCCTACCACCCCACTCCTCACCCACATTTTCCTTCCACCCCCAAAACCACCACTTTCCCACCCACACTCACACCCACACACCACCCACGCCAAACAAAACACTCCCCCTTTCCCCACACCCACACTCAAACCCACACACACACCCACCCAACAAAAATTCCCCCCTTTTCCCACC
The DNA here is from genome assembly GCA_016584305.1 of Chionoecetes opilio. Taxonomy (NCBI): domain Eukaryota; kingdom Metazoa; phylum Arthropoda; class Malacostraca; order Decapoda; family Majidae; genus Chionoecetes; species Chionoecetes opilio. The sequence goes on from JACEEZ010001747.1 coordinate 43,046, forward strand.
CCCACACTCACACCCCCCGCAAAACCACACCCCACATTTCCCTCCTTCCCACACCCACCACCCCACCCAAACCAAAACTCCCTCCCCCCCAAAACCCCCCACACCCCCCTTCCCACACTCACACCCACACCACCCACGCTAACACACCACACCCCTCCTTCCCAAAAACCCAAAAACACACCCACGCCAACACCCCCCCCTTTTCCCCCAAAACCCACACTCACCCCCAAAACACACCCACCCCAAAACACCACTTTCCCTTTCCCTTCCCACCTCCACCACCCCCTCCGCCCACAACCACCCCCACGTAACACACACACCTCCCCCCCTTCCCCAACACCCACAAAACAAAACCCCCCCCAAACACCCCACACTCCCTCCTTCCCACACCCACACTCACACCCAAAAACCCCAAAAAACCCCAAAAACACCACATTCCCTCCTTCCCAACCCACCCCAAACCCAACCCCCCCGCCTTACTCATTGTTATAGAATAGATGTCGGTTTCGCTTCCAAACACACGCCCACCCCCTTTCCCCAACCACACGCCCCCCCCCCCCCCCCCCCCCACTCACTTGTTTTTAAGATAAAATTTTCAGGTTTCCCACACGGGGCTGTAGGGCACGCGGATCACCTTGTCCGCCAAAGTCCGTGGCTTTCCCGGGGGTGAGGTGCGCGTCAGGCCACCCCTGTGTTAGCCCAGTTTGGTGGTCAGGTTTGGGTTTTTCCTTCTCTTTCCGGGGGGGGAAAGCCGAGGGGGAGAGGGTTTGTGGATTAAAGCGCTTTTTCCCGCGACGTTCCCCCCACCCTGGCCCCAGTCCAGTCTATCCCGGGTTCCAGGCTGGACTGTTTGCTCGCTAAAATACATCGAGGGGGGCCCCCCTTCCCATTCGTCTTTCCCTATTGGCGGGGGGAGGGTTTGGGCGGTTTCCCCTGGGGAGAAAAAGCCCCAAAAATTTTTTAAAAAACGCTCGTTTTTTTTATTTGACTTCTCAATGGGGAAATAAAGGTTTCAGGGGTGACTATGAAAAAAAAATGATTTAAATTTATTTCATTTTCCTTAATAAAACTATCCCAAGTCGCCACTGCACTAATGTCGCAGGGGGGCATATATTACGAGGGGTTTTTGCATCCCTTAAAAATCACATCACTACACAGTACGAGTTTACTTACCCACCCTAGCACTAAGCTAAGGAAAATTTTCTTCAGTGGGCACATACAAGTCTTATTTATGCTAAAATTGTAATATATGTCGCCTGGTGACATTATTTCAGTGGCCCCCCCATTGTTTGTTTTACGGGACATTTAAATTTTCCCCAAAATGTTGTTTCCAAAAGCGAATATTGTCCCTTTTTTTGTGAAATTACTTTAAATCTTTTTGGGCGGGGCCCTCATGGTGTTTCATGTCTTATCACAGGGACGAGAAACTCCCGGGGTTTTTCCCCCCCTGACTGTAGTGGCATGCGCCATTCTCCACACATGGCAAAGACGGTAACTAAAGAAAAATGGAAAAACTTCAAAAAAAGGGGTAGAAAGGCAAAAATGGTTACTCTTTTTTCTTTTGTCCACTAGAAAGAGGGCTTTTTTGCGTAATAAAGCTAAAGATATTTTTAAAAACACGAAGTGGAAATTTTACAATGCAGATATTTAGATTAAGGAACTGTTTTTTCCCACATTGCCTGGAAATCAACATATAGGGGAAGTCGTTTTATGTTACAACACCGTTTTAAAGGAAAAACCCAAAAAAGTCATTTTGGGGTTTCCTTTAATTTTCGTTTAAAAAAAAATAGGCAACAAAATCAGTGGAAACTTTTTTAGATAAAGTCAAAAAAAAGACACCAAGGAACTATATTTTGGGCCGAAAAATTAAAATAAAAAACCCTAATTAAACACTTTAGGTGGGGCCGTTGCAAAATCAGTATTTATTTCCCCCTGTGGGAATCATCATCTCGCCCTGGTTTTGTTTTTCCCAAATTTTTCATCTTTGAATCAACTCCCGGGCGTTTCCCTCGTCCAGTCGTCCACTCGTCCACTCTTTTGACTACCGGGGGTGGTGGCAAGACGTGTTTGCTCCCGTTCCTCCCACCGAAATATTACCGGGTTTCTACCGCTTCCCTGACCACGGGCACTACACTACGTTGACTGGGGGCCTGGTTTATACAAAATTTTGACCCCCAATTTCCCTTAATATATCTAAAATTTTTCCCCGAAATAATAGGGAAAAAAAAAAAGGTTTGCAAATCTGGAAAACCCCTGAGGTAGTTTTTTTCTCCCCCTCAATAGATGGGGCTTTAAAAAACCCAAAAATCGGGTGCTTCTGGCATCGTTTTGGTACATTATTTTTTTTATGTTGGATAGGGGAAAATTTCCCGTCTTTTTTTTAGTATAAGTCCTTTTACCCCTGGTCCAACCCGGTCCTGCTCGCTGGGCCCCGGCCCAGTCCCAACCCGTTCCAGCCTGGTTCCCAAACCGCCTGCGAAAAACAGTGGCCGCTCGGGAAATAGGGCCATTTCCCCCCCGGGGCCCGAGCGGTCGCGAAAACGGCTATTTGTACAGGATGGGAAAATTTGGGTAGAAAATTGAAGGAAAAGGTACAGGACAAATTACGTAAATTAACAGGGGAAATTTAATGAGGGTACATGATAGGGAAAAAGTTAAATAAGGGAGGAAAGGGGGAGGGGAGGAGGTTTGCTTAGTGTGAAAGGGGAAACTAAATGAACAGAAAATTTTAAAAGGTAGTACGTGAACCCGAAAAAGTTAAAGGGGGGAGGAGGAGGCAGATTAGTCACTTTTTAGGATGGCAAATTTAACGGAAAAATTTTCAAGGGAAGGGTTGAAAGGGGGAAAAATTTTGATTTGGGGGAATAAGGGGAAAATTTAAAGGGAAAAAAAAAAAAAATATGAAAGAGGATGTGAAAAAAGGAGAAAAAAAAGTAAAAAAAGAAAAAAAGAAAGGACAAAATTTCCCGGGGAGTAATGGGAGAAATAGTCAAATCAAGAAAAAAAAAAATATGTGAAGGAGGGGGGAGGAGGATTCGTTTTTACGGATTGGGAAAATTTAAAAATGCAAATTTAAGGAGAAGTTCCAAAGGGTAATTACCCCATTGAACAAGGGGTACCTGGGTACATAGTGGGAAATTTTGTAACAAAAAAAGGGAAATTTTAAAGGGGGAGGTGAGAAAAATTACTGACAGTTCCTAATTTAACCGAACCCTTGGGAGGGGTGAGAGAAATAAGGAAAATAAGGAAAAAAAATATGGGGGGGAAAGGGGGAGGGGGGGGGGAGGGGGAGGAGGAGGGTACATTTGGATTTCATAGGAGTAAAAGAAACCAGGGACCCATTGGTCCATAGCGAGGGAAACTGTTGAACTACATATACTAAATATCAAAATACTTGTAAGAAAAAAAGTTGGGAAAAAGATACCCCTGTCCCTAAAGAGGATGGAACATGGAAATTTCATAGTGCAGGAAAGATAGGATATAAAAAAACTAAATACAACCCACCACTACCACTAAATAATCGATACGGGGGGTGATACCCAATTCACACTTTTCAATTTCCCATTTTTCTTTTCAGTGCGCCCTCAAGGGCCCGTTTTTGGGAAAGTAGGGTTTTTGTGTTGGCTCCACAAAATTTGCGTAAATTTTTCCCCGATCAACGCTCCTTTAAAATTGAAATAATTTTTTCGGGGATCGGTTTATGCAAAAGTTTTCCGTTTTGTTTTTTAAACCCTTTTTTCTTGTTGTCCCCTTGAGTTGAAAGCTCGAATAGGTCCTCTTGATTTAAAGACATCAAAACCTTTTTAGGATCTTAAAGGTTTCTTCAAGTCCCCCCCGGATTCTACGATCCTTTAAGGAAAACATATTAATTTTCCCCAGTCTCTTTTCATAAGATGAAAATTTTGCAGAGATGGGAATTTTTTTGGGGTTTCCCCTTTTTGACTTTTTCCAATTTTTGGGTTGATCTTTTTCGAAAAAGGGCGACCAAAAATTGAACGGCATTTTTCCCCAAATGCGGCCCAAACCCAAGGGGGCGGTATAATTGGGGCCCTTTAAATTTCGGGGTTTTATGTTCAAAGTTACGTTTAATAAAGCCCAACCCTTTTAAATTTTCCTTTTTCTGGCAGCTAGGGGAATGCGAACTGGTTTCAGATCATTTTGATGATGACACCTAAAATCCTTTTTTTTTGCCCTTTTCTTCAGTTAACGATTTTTTTTGGGGTTTTTATAGTTATATTTTTAAAGGTTTTCGTTGCCCATATGATTTCTTTTTAAAATTTTTCGGAATTGAATTTTTAAAAGCCTTTTTCAAATCCAATCTGATGTTTGTCGAGATCAATTTTGCATGAGTTTGCAGTTTTCTCTAGTATTGCTTTAAACCCCCTAATTTGGGGTCATCTGCAAATTTTTTATATTTTAGTTTCAAGTCCGCAGTCCAGATCCCTTGATATATATCAGAAAAAAAAGTTTGGACCCAAGACCCAAACCCTTTAGGCAACCCCCCTAGTGACATCTAACCAATCAGATGCCTCACCATTTTTTACTACCATTTTTTTACGATTTGAAACCCAAACCCAATCCCTGAACATAAAATTTCTCTCCTTTCCATGTGCCCCTTTGCTTGGGCAACAGTCGCTTATGTGGAACTTTTTTCGGGGGGGCTTTCTGAAAAAACAAGGTATATTAAAAATCCGAGGGAATTTTTGGGTCCCCGGTTTTTAAAAAAATGACATTAAAAAAACCAGAGGTTTGTTAAGCAGGGTCTCTTATTTTGAAATCCATGCTGGGAGTTTAGTATTTGAGTTATTTTCCCTCGAGAAAAAACACTATTTTATCCCGCAATATTTTTTTTCAATAAATTTAACAATACGGACGTTTTGGACAAATTTGGGGGAAAAATTACTTGCGAGGCCCTTTCTCCCTTTCTTTAATACGGTTTTAACCCTTAGTAATTTCCCCAACCCAGGGAAAATTTTTTTCACTTTGGGGTTTTTTTGAAAATAATCCCTTTTAAAGGGAGCGAAAAATTTTACGTGAATTCGCGAAGTAGTTTCCCCCCCAGATTTCTTCCCCCCCCACGGATTTTGCTGGGTCAAATTTTAGCAAATACTTTGATATTTTTGTCTACTGTTATCTCTCCCCTTTTTCCAGTCTAAAACCCTTTCGATTTCCCGCATACATTTTATGGGTTTTGGTAATGGGTTTTTGTCTTCTTTTAAAAAAATACCGCTTTAAAAGGGGTTCATTGAGTACGAAACCCCCTACTTTATTATCATTTACCAAAATATTATTATCTTTCAGTGGTCCCAAAACTTGTTTTTAAAGGTTTTTTTACTTCGAACGTATTTAAAGAAACCCTTTTTGGGTTTGATTTTTGGGTCCCTTTTCAATTTTTTTCTTATACTCGCGCTTTTTGACCCTTTAAATTTGTCCTTTGCAGCGAAACCCTTTTTACGTCCCTTGTATTCTCTAGAATGCAGTCGCATTTATCGTTTGTAAACTTTAACGCCGGCGCTTTCTGCCCAAAGATTTGTTGGATCTCATTATTCATCCAACTGGGGGCTGTTTAGGTTTTTCAAAAAGTTTTCTTACCCGGGAACATGTTTTTTTCCAAACCCCCGATTTGGGTTTATTAGTTTAATACATTACCATTTTTCGGGGTTTTTACCATTTAGGGAGGTCAATCCATTAACTTCGCTTTGTCCCTGCTGACTTCGTGAAAAACTTCTTTTTTATAATTTTTGGGGGCTAAAAACCGATTTTTTAGGGGGAGTTAATTGCAATTTATGCCCCCAACTTGGGTTAGCCCCGTGATTTATGTTTGCCCAAAAGTTTTACCTATATCGCCCGGAATCAATCAGAAACCCCAAAAGTCGGTATGAAAACTAAATTAGGTACTAATTTTCCCCTTTTAGGGGTCACGGACCAAATGTTTAAATATTTTTCGTTCACCATATCAAGCAATCGCATACCTTCTCTATCACAGAATTTATTATTCCAGTTTATTTGAAAGGAAAGGGTTAAAAAACTCCCAAAAATTGCATCTTTTTTTTTTGTTCACCAAAAGACTTTATCTCGCGTACAGGAGGCAATCTACTTCCGCATTTGATTTTGGGGGGACGATATTTGTCCCCCAAAATTAGCAATTTAACCCCTTTGGGTTAAACTTTGCGTGAAATGATCATAAGGGTCTTTGTTTACTTTATCGATTTCGATTGGTTTCCCAAATTTTTTTTTAATGTAAAGAATGAACCTTTCCCCCTGCTTATGCGGGCGACAATTTAGGGGAATTTTTATAGCCTGGAATGGCTATTTCATAAAAAATGTTTTTCTTTGTTTGGGCCCAACTCTCAGGGGAACTGACGATATTCTGGCGTTTCGGCAACAACGTTTTGCTAATAATTCGTTTCGCTTTAAAAAATGCTTCTGGCATTTGTGTAGAAATAATTTAAGTTCCTTGGGTAGTTTTTGGTAACTTGCGGGGAAAGGGGTTTTTCCCGGCCCGGGGGGTCTACGGTCCCCTTTTTAGGGCGCTTGGGTTAAGTTACTTTGATTAGTATTTGGGGGAAAAAGGGGGGTGACCCAGCGTTTTTGGGGGGGGTAAAAAAGGGGTTTTAAAGGGGATGCGCCCAAACCCCCGTCCGCTCGTCGTTTTTTTTATCGGGAAAAGAAAAATTTTTTCATTAGCAGACGTCCTAATTTGTCCCTGGGCCCACGGGGCTGAGGGGGGGGTCCGTCCCTCCCCAAATGGTGGAAACCTCAACGGGGTTCCATCAAAGGAAATTCATCAGGAACGGAGGAGGAGGAGGAGGAGGAGGAGGAAGAAAAAGAATGTGGCGAAGTGGATTAGATGAAGAGGGATTAGGGGAGGAGGAGGAGGAAAGAAAAACAAGGAGGAGGAGGAGGAAAGAAAAACAAGGAGGAGGAGGAAAGAAAAACAAAGAAGAGGAGGAGGAGGAGGAAAGAAGGAGGAAAGAAAAACGACGAGGAGGAGGAGGAGGAAAAATAAGTCAGGAGGAAAGAATAGAGAGAGACAAGAAGTGGTGGAAGAATGCCAGTGTGGGAGGAGAGTAAACAAGAATAAAAAATGTAAATAGAAGAATACGTAGAAGATTATGATGAGCAAGAAACAGGTAATAGATGAATAGATAGATAAATAATAAGGAATAGATAATATATAATAATAATACATGAGTAAGAAATGTTTAGGAAGAGGAAAAACACGAAGAGACCATTTAGAAAGTGAAACATAATATTAATGGGCAAGAAATAGTTAGTGAAACAGTGACATTTTTAGGAGGTGGAAGAATATAATGAGGAAAGAGGGGGAGGAGAGGAGGAGGAGGAAAGTTTAGAAATAGGATGACATGGACAAGAGATCAGTCAAGCGTGTATTTGCGTGGGTCTGTTTGGTGAAGTCTGTCCTTCACTACTTTCACTACAATTTATTTTATTTTCTACTATTTGATATTGCAACAGCAGGTATAAATGAAATGAAAGTACGTGATCTCTCTCTCTCTCTCCTCTCTTCTCCCTCCCCTCTCGTCCTCGTCTCTCTCTCTCTCCTCTCCCCTCTCGTTTTCTCTTCTCTCTCTCTCTTCTCTCTTCTCCCCTCTCTCTCTCTCTCTCCTCTCCCCTCCTCTCTCTCTCTCTTCTCTCTCTATTGCAACAGCAGGACCCACATGAAGAGTTTTATTTAAAGACATCCTTGTAAAATAAAGACTATCGTGTGGGTGTTATCGGCTTTGTTTGTGTTTGTGTTGATAATTATTGGTGAATTTAACTTAATGTGGTCTCTCTCTCTCTCTCCTCTCCTCTCTCTCCTCTCCTCCTCTCTTCCTCCTCGTCTCTCTCCTTTTCGTCCTCTCTTCTTTTCCTCTTCTCCCCCTCTCCCCCTCTCTCTCTCCTTTTCTCTCTCTCTCCCCTCTCCCCTCTCTCTCTCATAACTTCAAAATATGCACCCTTTTTTTTTTAGCCTATACATTTTCATGATCTCTTTCTCTTGTCATACTGGCTCCTCCTCCTCCTCCTCCTCCTCCTCCTCCTCCTCCTCCTCCTCCTCCTCCCCTCCTCCTCCTCCTCCTCCTCCTCCTCCTCCGTTTTAAAGGCTACCACTTAGGACAGAACCCTTCCTTTCTCTTTGTTGGATTGGGTCAAGGAATATAAACCTACCTTCCCGTTTCTTCTCGTTTTCCCCTTAAGGTGGCATTTGGTTCCATTGCTCTTTCCTTCCTTCCTCCTTCCTTCCTCACCCTCCTCCTTCGATTTCCTTCTGGTTTTTTTCTGTTTTCCATTTCCACATTCATACGGGTTACTTCCCTTTCCTTTCCCTTCCTTTCCTTTTTCCTTCCTTCCTTCCTTATTTCTACGTTTTGCTTCATACTGATTACTTCTCCTTCCTTTCCCTTCCTTCCTCTTCCCTTTCCTTGTTTCACTTCCCGCCCTGATTTTTTTTCATTCCCATCTTTTGGGGTTTCTGTTTTATCTGGCTCTAGTTAGGG
>JACEEZ010001748.1:0-13503 GCA_016584305.1 Chionoecetes opilio
TCCACCCCCCCCCAGGGAAAACCCCTTTGGGAAAAAGGGTTTTTTCCCCGGGCCTCAAGAATCCGCATTGAGGACCCCCCCCCGCGGAAAGGGGCTGGTGGTTTTTTTATCGGCGGGGGGGGTTTTTGGCGGAAAACCCCTGGAAAAAAGGAAAACCGGGGGGCATTCTGGATATCCCCCGGGGGATAAAAAGGAAAGGGGGGTGCAACTGGGCCCTTGAGAAACTGATTTCCCCCGGCGGGCCTCATAAAAGAAGGTACACTAGGAACAGGGTAAATTTTTTTTTTTTTGGGGGTTCCCTTTTTTTTTTTTGATTTGAAAAAGGGGGGATTTTTTTAAATGAGCACAACGCTACATTTTTTTTTGCTCTGCAGCCTCCTCGTCCCCCCCCTTGGATTTTCCCCCCGGGCCGGGCCCCTTGGGATTCCGAAAAACAAAAAAAAAAGTTTTTTTTTCCCCCCCCCCCCCCCCCCCCTCTTCTTCAAGCTAATCCCGTCTTGGAAAAATTTTGTAGCTTTTAAAATATTTTTCCCTTTTTTTTTTGAACACCCCTTCTTTTATAGTTTTTTAAATGCAAGGCCCCTTTTTTAAAAGGTTTTTTTTTTATTTTTTGGGGGCCCATGGGGGTTTTTTTTTTTTTTTTTACAGAAAACCCCAAAACGCACCCCCTTGGTAGGGTAATGTAAAATCCGGAACTTTTTAGTGGGAAAGGGAAACCCCCGTTCCCCCTTTTTTCCCCCGCCATCCCTACTAAAATGGGTTTTTTAAATTTTTTAAATTTTTATTCCTAAGTCCCCCCCTTTTTGTTGGGGTTTTTTGTCCCTTTGGGAGAGGAAAAATGCCCCTTTTTTCGGGGCCCTTTTGGGAAAATGGATTAGTCTTTCCCCCCTGGAAAAATGCACGCCCAAGGGGGGCCCTGGTACCATCAATAACAACTATAGTTCCCCCCCCCCCCCCGCCAGGCGAATATTTAACGTGGTTTTTTTTTAAGCAAACTCTAACAGACTTTTTGTAAAAGTGGCCCCCTGAAACACAGGTACAATAATATAAACTTATGTGTAAACCCCTTTTTAGTGGCACAAAAACAATCCGTAGTGGGGACTTTAAAAATTCGTAATATTGGCCCCTGGCACTGTAGTGGTTTTATATTTGAGGGTGAAGGGTCCCCCCGCAATGTAGCACGGCTTTTTCCCCCACCCTTTTGGTTTTCCAGGGAAATGTTTGTTTGTCAAAATGTCCCCCCCCCTCCAACCACTTTTTGTTTTGGCATAGTAAAAATAAAATTTTTTTTGGGTGAATTTGAAAATATTTTTAGGAAAATAACGTAATGCAAAGTAATAGTTATGGAAATTGGAAGCTTTATCCCAATCATTATTTTAGATTTTAAGAACCTCATTCGGAAAATTTTAAAGTTATTCTGTCCCATATTATAGTTTTTTTGTTGGGTTTTTTTACTTTAATGCAAAATCCCTACATTTAAAAAATTAATAATAGTAATTCATGGCACAAAGAATTTTCCCCAAACCCGATTTAATTTATCATAGGGGTTTTTTTTTTTTTTTTTTTCCTTTTTTCTCACTCAGTCCTTTTTTTTTTTCTCATGTTTTTTAAGTTTTTTTTGTTGAAAGTTTTTGGAGCTTTTTTCAGAAGTTTTTTATTTTTTCTTTATTGAGTAAGCTGCCCTGATTGGCTTATTTTTGTACATTTGGAAATTTTAAAATTTTTGAATAAAGATGATGGAGAAAAATTAATGCAACACTTTTAATAAGAGAGGAAAATAATATTTACATCAAAAAAAAAATATAATTTTTTTTAATACTATTTTAGGAAGGAAAAAACAATACAGTCCTTAAAAACAAGGGTAATAGCAAGGTGGGGGGGCTTTGCCGAGTGGCTTTGGGTGGATCAAGGCGTATTTATCCATAAGGCCCTTGACTGGGCCCCGAAGTCCCCTAGGGGCCCCCGGCAGGGGGCTAGGGGGCTTTGCCAAATTTTTTTTTTTTTTTGGCCTTTGAAGCAACTGAAAAATCGGTGGAAATAAAATTTCTTCATGAGACCCCTCAAATTTGGGAAATTAGAGTTATGTAACTGGTGTTTCCCCCCATGCCTGCCCCGTAACCCAGGGCCCAGGCCCGTCAGGTTGGTAGTTTGGGGTGAAAACTTTGAAGTTGCCCCCAGGGAGCCCCAAAACACCCGGGAAAGCACCTCCCCGGGGCCCGCCCCCATGGGTTAAAAATGGCCCCCCTGGGTGGGGGTTTATGCTGCGTCCGTGCTGAAAATGGTGACACCTTTTCCCCCCCTGGGCCCCCCCCTTCAATGGGCCCCCCTACAGATACATATCCTGCTTTAACGGTGGCCCCGACCCCTACAAGTTTTGGTTTTTTGGGGTTGAAATTTATTGTTGGATTTTGGGGTTTTTGTTTTTTGTTTATGAAACCTTTTTTTGTAATGATAAAATATAACCCAAGTTATGTTATATGTCCCCCTTTTTGTAACAGAAAAACTCCCTTAATTGTCCCCCGACTTTTTTTTGGATTTAAACGGTGACAAATTTTGAAACTTAAACTTTTATTTTTTGCCAACTGGGCCCCACCTCCTTTGGGGAATTTTAAAACACTTTTTTTTTTTTTTTCCAGAACTTTGGCGAAAGAAAACCTCCTTTAAAGTCCCCCCTTGAATAAAAAATCATGTACGTCTTGTACTCCCAAATTTTTTTCCGCAGGACCCCTTTCATGAAATTCAAAAATGAACAATTGGTATGACTTAATTCCTTTTTTTATAGTGTTTTGGAATGTAAAACTTAGGTTTGGTTTTTTTTTGGTAACCCCCTTCAAAAGGTTAATTGCTGCCTTCCAATCGGAAAATCTTTTTTTTGAAAAAAGACAGCCCCACACGAAAACCCCAAACTTTTACATTCGTAAACTTTTTTGTTTTTTTTTCTGACACTTTGGGAATCCGCCCCCCCTGGAATTGTTTTTTTTTTTCCTGTATGTTATTTTTTATTATTTAAGTTTGGGAAAATGAATTTGGCAAACATGGGAAACCCTTTCCTTTTTAAAGCATTTCCCCTGCTAGCCCTTGCTTTTTTTTTTGCTGCCTGGAATGTTACCTGAGGTGATGTGGAAACCCCGGGCCACAGCGACCCCCCAAACCCTTCACAAAACTATCGTCCCAACACCATATTCAAACCCACCCCCGCCCCCTGCAACCCAATGTCCCCCCAGGGCCCCCATATAATTACAAATTTTTTTTGCATCACTACAGACTTGTTTTGTACCACTTGAAAAGGCCTTGCACAGTAGTTTTTATATTTATGTTAACCTGGGCTTCCCCGTGGCACAAAATACAAGTCCTGTAGTGATGGCCCTAAAATTTATAATATAAAAATTGGGTGGCCCCTGGGCCGACATTATGGAAATGGGCGACTATAGGGTTTTTTTTGTTTGGCCGGTAACAAAGGTGGAAATCAGGAAAGCTGGATTTGAGTGCTTTCCTTGACATTCATGACTTAACTAAGAAAAAGAGGGGCACAAAATAATTTTTTTTTATTTCCCAAACAACACCCCGTTTGATCAACTGTTTTTTTTGAACACTACTAACCCGTCAATTTAACCCCTGGTTCCGCCCCTCTCCACTAATTTGGGCCCCGCCAGGGCTAATTTTTTATAGGCGGAATAATTACAATTCCCACATTCACCCAACAGAAACCTTTTGTAAGTGGCCCACTAAAGACAGGTACATAATAATAAAATACTGTTGCAATGTGCATGCCCCTCCTCTAGTGGGCACGTACAAAATCTGTAGTGAATTTGCCTAAAATTTTGGTAATATAAAATTGTGCCCCGGCGACATTAACGCAAGTGGGCGACTATAGGTTTTTATTGACAGTACAGGCTATGAAAAAATGGAAGGATGATAACTTTGTTAATTTTTTTTTCCTCTTCCCACTTTGGTATTTTTTTTCACTTCCCTTGATTCACTAACCCTAAAATTTTTTTTAAATCTAAGGTCCTGCCATAATGGAAGCCAACGGCCCCCCTCCCTGCCCCCTTTTTTAATTTTTTTTCCCCTTTTCATTGTTTTGGGTTTTTGGTTATCACACCAATCCAAGTTCCCCCTTTTTTAAAACCTTAACCCCTTTTTTGCTCCTTATAAAGTAAAAATAATAAAAAAAATCCTTTATTGAATTTCTTTTCCTCTCCCAAATTTTGTTCAACCCCCCCACCCTTTTTTGTCTTTTAATATTGAAAGATAAAAAGTTTTTATGAAATAAATCAAAATACCTCATTTCCCCCCAAAGCTAATTTAACCTTTGGAAAGAAACCTCCCTTCCCTCTGATTTTGAACCATTGAAAAATAGCCCCCTTCCCCCCCCAAAGTTTTTTCCACAGGGCTTTCTTTTCCCTGGGTTTTTTTTTAAAAACTTCCAAGTGGCCCTTCTCCCAATGGCCCGGTTTTAATTTTTTTTTTTTTGTGTTTCTTTCTTCAAATGGGTTTTTTTTTTTTTTTTTTTTTTTTTTTTTATTAAAATCCTTCCCCTTTTTTTTGTAAATAAGTTTAATCCCTGGGAAAGCCCCCTGTTTTATAATAAAAAACTTTTTTTGTTTCCTTCTTTCCCATTGTTGTTTTCATCCTTTTTTTTTTCCTTCCTCCCCCCTCCCTTCCCCTATCCCCCCCCTTTTTTATTTCTAGTCCCTTTTAAATCCTATCCTCTAATTCCCCTCCCCGTCCCCTTTTTTCCCTCCTCCTCTCCTCTTTTCCCCTCTTCTCCCCTGTTTTCCCGTTGGCCTGTCCCCTCCCCCTACCTGTGTTTTTTCCAAAATTTTTCTTAAACCCTACCCTTTTTTTTTAAACTTTTAAAAAACCCTTGGCCTTAAAAATATGCGGAAATTTTTTTTTTTTTTCTTTTTTTTTTTCTCCCACAATCATAAAATTAAATTTTCATTTTTAACAGTAAGTTTTAAGTATGTTGGCCCCTTTTCCCCTTTTTTTTTTTCCCCCTTTAATGTTTTTGCTTTACTTTTTTTTATTGGGGAAGCCTGTTTTTTGCCCCCCACCCCTTAAATTTTATTTCCCGGTTTTTAATGAAAAAGTTAAATTTATGGGTTTTTTTTTTTCCTTTTCTTTCCCTGTCTTCGCTTGTAGAACTTGGCCTTGGTTAACTAAAACTACCTGGTTTTTTTCAGGAAATTTTTTTGTCCATGGGTTGGAAAAATTTAAATTAACCTTGAACTGTAAAAAATCTTTTAAATTTTCCTTGGAAAAACTTTAAAAAAAATGGGATAACTTTTTTTTTTTTTTCCTGCGCCCTAAATTTTTCTTTAATATCCCCACAGATAATTAGGTTTTTTTTTTTTTATTTTTTAACAGGAAAAACCTACGCACGTGTAAAGGTTTTCGTGGGCCTTCTTTAAGCTTTTTTAGTTTTAATTGTTTTTTTTTTGGTGATTGAAAGGGAATGCTTCAAAGTTGTTTCCCCCCGTCCCCCTTAAAATACTTTTTAACCCCTTTTTTTAAAAAATTAATGTAAAAATTTTTGGTTGTTTTTAATGACAAGAAGCATGGTACTGGGAAATGTGCGAACCAATGAAATAGGACCCCAGACCTGGTAAGATAAACCACGAGGTTTTTGGTTTATTTTTTTTATTAAGTCCACTGGGTGGGAAATAAATAAGGGGAAAAAACAAAATAAAAAAACCCGACCCTAGGGAAAAACGGTTTTTTATCAGAAATTATTCTACAGAAGAAAGTATGTTTGCGAAAAATAATATAAAATGAAAAAAAAAAAAAAAATTAATATCTTTTTTTTTTTAACCGTAAATTAACAAACCTGACCGACTTTAGTGGATTGTCCCCCCCCCCAGCGCAAAATATTTAAGAAAATAGCAAAATACTATGTGTTTTTTTCAAGTCCCACGAAATGATACACAAAAAAAAGTTTTTGATATCATTAATATAATCTAACCCCTGTTTTTTAGGGTTTAATGCCCTGTAATCTGGAGTAAATAAATTTTTTTTTTTTTGGTTTTAAAATTTTTTTTTTTTTTTCGGGAACGACAGGGGGGGAATTCCGGCCAATGGTTAAAAACTAAACTAAAGCAGATCAAAGTTTGGGTACCAAAAAGAATATTTTTGAATTTTGTTTTTCCCCTTTAAAAAAACTAAATGAACCGATTTGCACAAAATGGGGGGAAGGACACAAATTTCGGAAACCCTTTAAACTTTCCCTTGTTTTTTAAATTAAATTCGCCACCCGGGTTTTTAACAAAAAAAATTTGGTTGCTTCGAAACTGTTTTCAGGAAAGCTCCGAAGCCGGGGGAAAAAACAGGTTAAGAAATTTTTAAAGATACAAAGTTAACTAAAAAGGTGGGGATATTTTTTACAAGGGTTATAACAAAAAAATAGGAAGGTAAAGCCACGTAAAATTATGAGAAAAGTTTTAAATGTAATATAAGTTGAAAAAAAATTTTGGCGAAAATGTTTTAATATTTTTAAGGGAAAATGGTTGCGAAAAAAAGTGTAAAAAAGGTTTTTTTTAGGAACAATTTTTGGGGGGGGAAGGTAGTTTGGGGTAAAAACAGTGGGGTGGTTTTTTTTTTTATGAGTTTTCCATTTATTGTTGAGGTGAAAAGGAAACCCCTAACCAAGGTTTGGTGAGGAAAAACATTTGTGGGACAGTAATTTTTTTTTTAAAAGGTTGAGGCAGGGTGGCCAGGTAGTTTTAGAGGGGAGGAAACAGTGTGGGGGCAGGTTAAGGGTTAGGGGTTTTTAGTTATAGAGGTGAAGGGAAAAAGGGTTTACGGTAGTTTTATAGAAAGGTGAGGAAACAGTGGTGAAAAAGGTATTTTTTTTTAAAAGAGGTGGGCAACAGTTTGGCAGGGTAAAATTTTATGAGGGGGTGAAAGGGAAAACCCGTGGTGGCCAGGTAGTTTTTATAGAGGTGAAGGAACAGGCCTTGACGGTTAAGTTTTTTTATAGAGGTGAAAGGAAAAAAAGTTGGGGGACAGGTAAATGTTATGAGTGAGGAACAGTTGGGGGGACAAAGGGAAATTATTAGAGGTTTGGGGAAAAAAATGGTGGGACCAGGTATTATAAGAGTGGGAAAACGTTGGTGGCAAGAGTTTTTAAGGGGAAAACAGGGTGGCAGGTAAGTTAAGAGGTGGGGAACACAGTTGGGGGACGGTAGGGTTTTTCAAGAGGTGGAGGAAAAAGGGTGGCCAGGTTGTTTAAAAGGTGAGGAACAGTGGGTGAACAGGTAGTTTTTTAGAGGTTGGGGAACAGTTGACAGGTAAGTTTTATAAAAGTGGGAACAGGTGGGGCAGGTAGTTTATTAAAGGGGGGAGGAACCAGTGGGTTTACAGGTTAGTTTTTTAAAGTGAGGAAAAAGTGGGGTTTTTACAAGGGGGATTTAAGAGGTGAGGGAACAGGTTGGCAGGTAAGTTTTTTAAGAGGTGAGGAAACAGGTGGGCCAAGTAGGGTTTATAAGTGAAGGGGAAAAAAGTTGGGTGGACAGGTTAGTTTTATAGAGGTTGGGAACAGTGTTGGAAACCAGGTATTTTATAGAGGGTGAAAGGAACAGTGTGACAGGTATTTTTTTTTTAGAGTGGGGAACAGTGGTGGCAAGGTATTTTATAGAGGTGAAGGAACAGTGTGGCCCGGTTAGTTTTATAGAGGTTTGGGGGGAAAAGTGGGGTGGCAAAGGTAGTTTTTAAGAGGTGGGAAAAAGGTGGGGGACCAAGGTTAGTTTTTTAATGAGGTGAGGGGAAAAGTGGGGGCCCGAGTTTTATAGAGGTTTGGGGGAAAACAGTGGTGGGCCAGGGTTAAGTTTTTATAAGGTGAGGGGGAAACATGTGTGACCCAGGTATTTTAATAGAGGTGGGAAACAGTGGTTTGGAAAAGGTAAAATTTATAGAGGTGGGGGAAACAGTGGTGGCAGGTAAGTTTTTAAAAAGGTGGGGAAACAGTGGGGGCAGGTAGTTTTTATAGAGGTTGAGGTTGAGGGAACAGGGTGACAGGTAGTTTATGAAGGGTAAAGGAAAACACGGCTGAAACTGGTAGTTATGGTTTTATGAGGTGCTGGGTACATATCTGGTGGGAGGTAAAGCATGTTAGACGAATGAAAAATGGAACAGTGGGTAACAATACAAGTTTTTTTTTTTTACGGCCTGAGGAGTTGAGGAACCATCCCTAGTGGGGGGGCTGTGTTTTTGGGTTACCAATTATGGGGCCCCTTTGGTTTACTATCAATCCAGGAGGTTTATAATGCGGGAACTAACCACGGTTTTAGGGTTCCTCCCGGCCTTCTTGTAGCCCTTTTTTCCCTTATGTTTTCTGATTTTGGGGTTTTTTTTTTTTAGTACGGCTGAGGAACCCTTCTCTTTCTTTCGCGGGGGGTTCAATTTGGGGGTACTTTCCCCTAGGGCAGGGGCATTTTTTTTTTTTTTAAACAGCAACTGGGCGAACCACAATGTTTCCTTTCCCCGTTGGGAATGGAAAACTGTCCCCCCCAGTAAGGACATTTTTTTTAAAACTACTGGCGGGCAAGAATAATTTTTTATTCATAAAAAATCCTTCCTGGATGCAAATGACCTCATCCCATGTCCTGTTGGTTTGTAGGATCCAGAAGGTGCTTTTCTTTTTTACTGCGCATAAAGAAAAATTTCCATTATTTTAATATATATTTTTTTTTTTCTTTTTTAATTACAATATAATCTTTGTGGCCCCCCCCATAAAAAACCCCCGTTCGATTGTTTGCCCTAGTGAAAATGTGTTTGGTGGGTCACACTGGAAAAGATTCCATAAGCCACAGCATGGAAAGGGAGGGGAGGGGTTCCCCCCCAAAACATACGAAAAGGAAGATAATACCAAAAAAACCCTGTAGTTTTAACAAGCTATTGCCTACTACCACCCTTCTGGATATCCAAGGAATGTCCGCCCGCAAGATTGGCTTTAAAAAAATTCTCTGCTATAGGGGGCTTATGTTCTTTTCCTTATTGGTTTTAATGTATAGCCTATAGACCTAAATTCCCGTTTTTTTGTTTTTCTGAAATGGGTGGATCGCTTTTTTTGCCGCCAGTCCATCGCATGTTTTATTATTTTCATATTAACCCCCCATGTTAAGGAACGTTTTTGCTAGAGCTAATAACTCAGCTCAGAAAGGAATCCCATATTTTCAATACTTGCGTAGCTACATTCACCCTTATATTTGCTAAACTGTTAAATTAGGAGGGGTACATTTTTCTTTTTTCTGGCTTTATTTTTTTTTCTCTCCTCTCTTCAGTTATTAGCTTATTTTTTTTTTTGTACCGACATTTTTTTTATCTCTTTTCAGCCATTTAATATGTTTTTTTTTTTTTTTCCCTGTTGTTTTTTATTTTTTTTTATTTAGTTATTTCGAAAGCCCATAATGTTTTTTTTTTTTCCCTCTCTGCTCTCTTTTTAAATAATCCCCTCCTCCGTATTCCACCCATTTCATTTGGGGTATTCCTAATCCCTGTCCATTTTTATAATATTTTCTTTCTGTCCACTTCTAATATCTCGAATTAAATTGTTTTTTTTTTCCATTTTTTTTATTCATCTTGTTGTGTTTCGTCCCTCATGTTTTTGGCCCAAAGTTTTTAAAAGATTGTGTCCCCCATCCTAAAGCTAATATCAACGTGGACTTGGTTGTTTGTCAGGAAAAGACGAGTTCCAATTTTTTTTTTTTTTTTGTTATCTCTTTTTTTTTCTTCTTTTCTTTTTTTGTTGCCCTTGGCCAGTCCACCCCCTTTTTGTGATTTTTTAAAAAAATATAATAAAAAAAAATAGAAATCCGTGAGGCCGCCAAACAAGCTTCCTCCCTCCCACTTGCAAGCCATTTTAAAGCCTATTAAAGTAATTTTTTCCCATATCCCTTTGAAAAGTTTAGCTGAAGCGATGACGTCCTTTTCCTGGCCCCTCCAAAACAAAGTATGTAGCCCTCATTTTTTTTTTTTATCTTATACATATTCTATGGTGATAAGAGAAAAATTTATTGTAACTAATACCTTTGAACGGAAAATTAACAATAAGAAAAATAAGGAAACTAACAAAGAGGCCGCGAGACCTACACGTGGGGTAATTTTTAGTGTTAATTTACGCCTTTAGTGGCTTTTAGTGTTTATCTACGGAAACAATCTTGGGGAACTCTTTCCCCTTGGGGGTATTTTCCCCCTCGGGAATTCTTAATTTTTTTTTTTGTATCTTTGAAAATGACCCCCTCAAACGATCGAGGCCCGGTTCCCCCGTTTTTTTTTTGTTGAAAACCAAACGTCCGTCCCCCCCAAACCCCCCGCGGGTAACGCCCAAATGAAATTGAACAGGGGACAACTCAATCCTCCGGTTTACATTTAAAAATGAATGAAAGAAAATTTTAAAGTTTTTACATTGTTTTATGAATTAATAATGAAAAATTTTAAAAATAAATGAATTGGGTTTAAACCCCTTTGGAAAAAAAAAACCCCTAACCCTTAATTTTTTCCATTGTAAAAATTTTGGTACCAATTAGACGATTTTTTTGAGTGACTAAAAAGCCAGATTTTTTTTATAGATATGAAAAACCCCGTTTTTTAATTACCTTGTTCCAATTAGCTTAATTTTGGTAAAAAATAAAGCTACTTTTTTTTTTTTTTTAATTTTTTAATGGCTAACCAACGAAGTTTTTTAAATTTTTAATCAATGGAAAAGATCTGGGCGGGGAATGAGGGGGTTTTTAAGGTGGATAGACAAAAATCACTAAACTGTACTACCATCAAACACCTTTTTTTTTGGGCCCCTGATTAACCATACGCCCCCACCCTTTTACGCCCTATTTTTAAATTTACGCTTTTTAAAAATTAACGCCTTATCTTATTTTTTTACGCCTACCTTACATTTTTATTAACCTTAACGCTAACCTTACGTCCTGTTTTTTTTTAACAAAAACTTTTTCGTGATGTGGTTTTTAGATAAAATTTTTTTTTTATGGAATTTTTTTTTGAATTTTTCTAGTCCCCTTTAATGGCCAAGACGTTCCCCCTGTTTTTTCACCCCACACTGCCAAATCCACAGGAGTGAAGGATTTTTTTTTTACCGTTCCCCCCCGTCCCCCTACTAGGATACCGAGGTCCCAGAAAACAACCCTACCTACCTACATTAGCAAAAAAATAAACAACACACCACACACAACCACACACCACACACAAAAACACACACAAAACACACCACACCCCACAGGGATTTTGTTTAGAATTTCCCAAAAAAAGGATTGCCACGATGTTTTTTTTTTTTTTTCCCCATCACGAGTCCCACTCACGACAGCCCCCGAAAAAAGGAGTTTTAAGTCCCCACGCTTTAAGTCGATTTTTTAAGTTCCAAGGTTTCAAGTCACTTCCCCCCGGGAAACCCAAACTCATCCTGCCGTGGTGGTAAGCCTAAAATACAATAATAGGGGAAAAGCCCTCAATCATATAGGTTTCCCCATTAATATAGACGCCTCCCTCATGGTATCTGTGGGAAAAGGGAAACCTGAATCGCCCTCGTTCCCCCCGATGACCTGAAAACCTTTTTTAAAATAAAACTTACCTCGGCCCATTCATGAACCCTCCACTTTACGAAACGTTTTCGGCAAAAAAAAGTGCGAAATGTAGAAAATACGAAAAAACTATATCTTATCAAAACTTTTCCCGTATAGTTTTTTCCCCTTTGAGGCCCCCAGACGTTTTTTTTTTTCCATTGTAATTTTTAGAAAATAAGAACATAAAAAAAATAAGGGAAGCTACAAAAAAGGCCCCCCGAGGCCTACACGTTGGGTAGTTTTTTTTTTCCCTTGTAACCTAAACACTACCTACAAATCCACCCCCTTTCCTCCCCCCATCCCATGAAACCTATCCCCGCCCCCTCTTTTTAAAGCTCCCCAATGACTCCCGCCACTAACTACCTGTCCCCCCCCCACTGAAGTCCCATTCCAACCATTCACCACCCTAATTTGTGAACCAGTTTTTTTTTTTTCCCTATTTTTTCCTTTCTAAATCTAACTCCCTTCCAGCTTGAAAATATCCGTTACTTCCTTTTTCTTACCCCTGGTTAATAGCCGTAAGAACTTTTTTTCCCCTACCTCTCCTTTATTAAATCCCCTTTATTTCCCCTTAAAAAACTTTTTTTATCAGATCGCCCCTTAAGGCCGGTTTTCCCCACTAGCCCCGCTTTTGTACGGCCCGCCCCGTACAACAACAATGACCGTTCCACAATGACGTTCCCACAAAAAAGTCCCGACCACAACCGCCCGTAAAACCGCTTGTAAAACGGCCCCCTGCCGTACAAAGTTTTTAAAATCAAGGTCATCTCTCCCCCCGCTCGGCGGTGGTCCCCCCCGCTTTGAGCGGAGGTGTGCAAAACCTGTGGGCCCCCAGTTTTACCACAAATACCACTCAAGCGGTTTGATGATGGGTGGACGTCCATTATTGGGCCGGGTGTTACGGCAAACGGCGGCCCGTAGGCGGGCTAGTGGAACCGGCCCCTTTACTCCTGCGTCCCCCCCCTCTCGAGTGAGTGTAACTTTTATAACTTCAATCTCCTTTCTCTCATAACTAAAAGTTTTACGCATCCCTTGAAATAATTTTTTGGTCATCCTTCCTCTGCACTGATTCCTAAGAAGGCTATATCCCATCCTGTAATATGGAAGACCAAAACTGAACCGCATAGTCCCCCCCTAGGTTGAGGTCAGACTAGAGCCAGATAAAGCCTTTAGAATAACTTCCGCACTTCTTACTTTTTAACACTTCTTGGTAATGAATCCTAACACTCCTAACGATTTTTTTTAGTGGAATATAAAAGGAAATATTTTTTATAGATATGAGCTGTTTTTTAGTATCCTTGTCCCACTAGCTAATTTGGTATATTTTTTTAGTTTTATTTTTTTTTTCGTATATTTTTATGGCCTATAACAACAGAACGATTTTTTTTTAAATGGTTAGCCAAGGAAAGATCTGGGCGTGAAGAGGTTTAATCTAGAATTGAGTCCCAATAGGGAGTTTTAGAACAAAGGAGGAAGGAATAAGGAGGTTTAGACAATTTTTATGGGAATGGGGGAAATGAAAGGTGGATGTAGGTAGTGGTTAAGTAACAAGAACTACCACGTTCCCTAGGTCCCTCACGGCCTCTACAGTAATATTGTAGCTTTCCTTAATGTTTTTTCAAAACTTGGCACTATATTTTTACCTTTTTCCACACCTGATTCCACCGCTGGGTAATTACAATCGGTAATCCTTCGTGGTTACCCCATCCCGTTCCCTTAGCTTATGGCAACTACGAAGGAGGATACCGGACGGTGGTCCCCCTCCCTACCGTGCTGTACATCGTCCCCCCCGCTTTTTTCTTGGGAATGGTTTTTGGCGGGCTCGTCCGGCCGGCTGTTTTTTCCTGTGCCACATAGTAAACGTGGGTGGCTCAGACCCTTCAAGTCCCTAAAACGTCGTAAAATTATATTATTGTAAATCCACTTTTCC
>JACEEZ010001749.1:0-17642 GCA_016584305.1 Chionoecetes opilio
TGGTCAGCTTCACACCCCCACTGAGCGCTTCACCCACTGGGTACAGCAGTGTATGCCTATCCTCCCATTGACGAAACCGCACCCTCTCTTGACGAAGTCAGAGAGGCTGTAGCAAAGTTGAAGGGTGGAAAGGCAGCAGGTGTTTTTTAATATCAGTGCGGAGCTCCTCAAAGCTGGGGGTGAGGCCATGATCCGCGGGTTGCATGCTGTCCTGACTGCCGTGTGGCAATCAGGTACCATTCCTCCTGACTGGAGAAGGGGGCTGGTCGTCCCTATCTGGAAAGGGAAAGGGGACCGTCAGGACTGCAACAATTACCGCGGTATTACACTGCTCAGCGTACCAGGCAAGGTGCTTGCCCATCTATTGCTGACACGAATTCGCAGTCATCTGGTGAAGCATCAGAGACCTCAGCAGTCTGGGTTCACGTCTGGTAAGTCAACAACGGACCGTATCCTAGCGCTTCGTGTCCTGGTGGAACGCCGACGTGAGTTTCGACAGGGGATGCTTGCAGCCTATGTTGATCTCAAGAAGGCGTTTGACTCAGTGCATCGTGAGTCACTCTGGGATCTTCTGCGACTTCGAGGGATTCCTGCAAGGACTATTGGTTTGAAAACTGGTCTGTATTCTGGGACTGCGAGTGCTGTGAAGTGTGGGGCAGGTGTATCCAGCTTCTTTCCTGTGAATACAGGAGTGAGGCAAGGGTACGTCCTTGCCCCATCACTTTTCAACGCTTGTATGGACTGGGTATTGGACAAGGTTGTAGATCAAAGTGATTGTGGAGCATCCATCGGCAACACCAAGATCACTGATCTTGTTTTTGCCGATGATGCAGTTATCTTTGCTGAGTCACTGGAGGTCCTGGTGATGGCTCTCGAGGCGCTGCACGAGGAGGCAAAGCCTTTGGGACTTGAGGTCTCCTGGCTCAAGACCAAGGTCCAGGTATTTGGAGACTTACTAGATGAAGGAGTACAGTCTGTTCATGCGTGTGGCGAGGACATTGAGATTTTGGAAAGTTTTACATACCTTGGTAGCGCAGTCCATAATGACGGCGGGTCACGTCAAGAAGTCTTACGGCGGATTGGCATAGCCCACGGTGTTATGGACTCGCTCAGCGGGAGTATTTGGCGTTGTCGGTACCTCTGCAGGAGGACAAAGATCCGGATCTTCAAGTCGCTTGTGCTCCGTGTCTTACTCTATGGCTGTGAGACATGGACACTAAATAGTGACTTGAAGAGACGAATCAATGCCTTTGGTAATAAGTGTCTTCGCAGAATCATGGGGTATCGCTGGGATGATTACGTGTCAAATCAGCGATTGCACCGTGAGACTGAATCGAGGCCTATTACCTGCATAGCCCGTCAGCGCCAACTTCGGCTATATGGGCATGTGGCACGCTACCCTGAAACCGATCCTTCCCATCGGGTTGTATCTGTAAGAGGGCAATCCGGCGTGGAGGAGGCCAAGGGGGCGCCCACAAGGCTCGTGGCTGGGGCAAGTTGATGTTTTCTTGTCGAGAGCTGCTTGGTATGGGAAAGGAGCCTGCATGGGAACTCGCGCGTGGTGACCCCCGGGAGTGGCGTCGTAGGGTGGGTGAGGCGACGCGCCCCCCGGCGTATGCCCCCAATGATTGATTGATTAAGATCCTTCGGAATGATGTTTTCTTTGCCCTTTCTGGTCTAGATCCTCGGAAGGCTTACTGTCCTGACGGAGTCCCTCCTATTGTTCTCAAAAACTGTGCTTCTGTGCTTGCACCCTTGCCTGGTCAAACTTTTCCATCTTTGTCTATCTACTTCCACCTTTCCTTCTTGCTGGAAGTTTGCTCACATCCAACCTGTTCCTAAGAAGGGTGACCGTTCTAATCCTTCAAACTACCGTCCTATAGCTTTGACTTCCCTTTGCCTTTCTAAAGTTTTTGAATCTATACTTATAAGAAGATTCTTAAGCATCTATCTGCTCACAATCTTCTATCTGATCGTCAGTACGCTTTTCCGTAAAGGGCGATCTACAGGCGATCTTCTAGCTTTCCTACTGAATTTTGGTCATCCCCCCTTGGGGGTTTCGTTGTAACTTTTGCTGTTGCCCTTAAACATATCAAAAGCTTTTGATAGAGTGTTGCACAAATTTTTAATTTCCAAACTACCCTCATTCGGTTTCTATCCTTCTCTCTGTACCTTCATTTAAGTTTCCTTTAAAAACCATTCTATTGCAGCTACTGTAGACAGACATTGTTCTTCTCCTAAATCATCAATAGGGGTGTTCCCCAGGGTTCTGTCCTATCACCCACTCTCCTTCTATTATTCATTAATGATCTTCTAAGTCTAACTCAAAGCCCTTATCCACTCCTAGCTGATGATTCTATCCTGCAATTTTCAACGTCGTTTATTAGACTTCCAACTCAACAGGAACTAAGTGATTCAGGGAGGATGCCCCCCGAGCGCCTAACTTCTGATCTTTCTATAATTTCTGTTTGGGGCAAAGAAACCTTGTTTTGTTCAATGCCCCAAAAACCCAATTTCTTCCCCTATCTACTCGACAAACCTTCCAGATAACTACCCCCTCTTCTTAAATGACACTCAACTGTCTCCTTCTTCTACAATGAACATTCTATGTCTATCCTTTACTAAAAATCTGAACTGGAAATCTACATCTCATTCATGCTAAAACAGCTTCTAAGAAGTTAGGTGTGCTGTGGCGTCGGGTCCTTTTTATTTTCCCTCCCAATTGCTTGCTCTCTACAGGGGCCTTTATCCGCCCATGTATGGAGTATGTCTCACATGTTTGGGGAGGATCCACTCATACAGCTCTCCTAAACAGGGTTGAGCCAAAAGCTTTTCGTCTGATCAACTCCTCTCCTCTGACTGACTGTCTTCAATCTTTAAATCACCGCCGCAATGATTCTTCTTTTGCTCTTTCTACCGTTATTTTCATGCTCATGCTCTTCTGAACTTGCTAACTGCATGCCTCCCCCACTCCCCTCGGCCTCGCTGCACAAGTTTTAAATGGATTTATTATAGTAAAAAATTGAAACATAAAAAAGGGAATTTTACATTAATATTTGGTAAAAATTTTTCCCTGGACCTTGATGACCTGCCTCGGCATGGAAAAAATCATGGAATCAATCATGGAATTCTGCAGGAATTATGATGACAGAGACACCCTGTTCGATTTTTGTGAGACCCCTTTTCTTGTCATATGACTCTCCCGTCATATGCTTCGAAGCCATTCGCGAAAATCGGGGGGTGGTGTCAAAGGGGGGGTTTTAAAAAATACTGTGACGCGTAAAAGGGAGCGTGGCTGGGGGGTGGAGCGGAAACCCCCCACGTCAACGTCTGGCTCCACTGAATGGCTGAGCTGCACACAACCTGTCTTACACACCAAGTACTACTCCCGGCACGCGATAAAACCCGTAAAAAATTTACTGCGTTCTTTGCGAAACAAAGAAAATAATGTTACATTTTTTCCATGTAACATTTTTGGGGGCAAGAAGTGTCACAATTTTTTGCGCCCCACTGTAGTAAGATTGGGACCTTATGCGAAGGCAAAGAATGACCGATAAAACTAAGATTAAAATCGCTGACGGCAACAGCAGAAATTCTTCTTCAATGAAGAGCCTTCAGGCTGAGATCACTGCAGTTTTCAGGGCAGTCTATATTAATAAGCACTGAGTAAAAGAAGACAGGATGAAGTTGAAGGAAATCCAAAAAGACGTAAAACAGAAAAATGAAGAAAAAAAGGAGGAAGAAAAGACAACCTTTTTTATGGAAGGTTTTGAAAGAAAGAGTGAGAAAGTGGTCTAGAGTATACAGTAAAAAGACTAAAGGAAAATGGGGTGAGGAAAAAGGATGCAAAAAGAGAAATGAAAGTGATGTATACAAATATAGATTGAATTATACAAAGAAGGCTAGAACTAAAAGATTACTTATTAAACAAAGTTCCAGACATAGTATGTTTAACAAACTAAATTAGTAAAAGAAGATCAAGTGATATTAAGCAACAAATACAACATGTTTAGAAGGGACAGAAGTGGTAGAAGAGGTGGTGGAGTTATGATACTGACAAAGTTAGGGTTGAAGGTAAGAAATGTGGAGTATGGAGAAGGAAGAGCTGAAGTAGTGAGTGTACAAATAGAAGTCAGAAATACAGAAACACAGACACTAGTGGCAACCTATGTACCACCCAGAACAACTACCTGGAACAAGGAAGAACATGAGAAGGTATTAGAAGACACCTTGAAGGATTTAAACACAATAATCAAGAATAATACAAAGATACTGCTGGTTGGAGATTTAACTGCTAAGAAGTAAAATGAGAGACATTTGAAGGAGGAAATGAAAATACCTGGGGAGATAGATTGTTGAAACTCACAATGTAAAACACGATGACTCGGACATCAACAATGGGTGACATAAAACACAAGATATAGGGGAGATGACGAACCAGCAAGACTTGACCTAGTGTTAACAGAAGGTATAGACCTAGCAAATGAGATAATTAATGGCTGCCCCATCGGAAAAAGTGACCATATTATTTTATAAATAGAGACGAAAGAGGAAATAAAGGAGGAAGATGCATTGTACAAAAGGAGCAGAAGAGACTTTGAGAAAACTAAAATGGAAGAAATAAAAAATTCATTGAAGAAATTGATTGGGAAGAAATGAAAGGAGTGACCGATGTGCAAGTGAAATACAACATTTTTCTGAGCCTATATGAGCAAGGAGTTGAAAAACACTTACCACTATATACACCACGAGAAAAGGGAAAGCAAGAATGGTTTAATGGAAGATGTGAGAGGGCAAAGAGAATAAGGGATGAGGCATGGAAAAGAGTAAAGAAAAATCGGACACAAAGAAATCAAGAAGACTATAAATGAGCAAGAAATGACTATGTGTGCCTAAGGAGAGGGGAAAGGAAAGATTATGAGAAGGATAGAGTTGACAAGTGTCAGGAAGAACCCAAACTGTTCTGCAGATTTATCCATGCAAGAATCAAGCATAAGGACAAAGTGGAGAGACTGAAAGAAGGTAATAGGATATATGAAGATCCAAAAATCATGAGTGAAATTCTAAATAAAATCTTTCAGCAAGTATTCACAAAAGAATCAAAATTCAACGAACTGCAAGGAATAAAAAAAGTAAAGAAAAGAGTGGAAAATAAAAATAGAGAAGGAGGAAGTTTGTGAATTGTTGAAGGAATTGGAGGAGAGGAAAGCAATAGGACCAGACGGAGTGTTGGGTTATGTTTTATAAGAGTGCAGAAAGCAGTTGTTTGGACCAGTACAGGGAGGTCCCGTTATACGAGCATTCGGTATAAGATAATCCGATGATACGAGATGTGTAAATTAGGGTTTATTTTCAATATACGAGATCGAAAATCCAATGATACGACATTTAAACTGGGGTGAGTAAAATTATCAAGTTCTAAATGCGCGCCCTACCACTCCCGGGTTGGACAAAGGGGGATTTGGTTGACCCCAGTGAGGTCACCCCAAGCAAACCATGACCTGAAGTTTAATTAAGCATATGGCGCGGACTAACATTTAGGGGTAATTAGCAGGTGTGACGCCCCAACCTTGGGACCGCAGTCAAGTCACTCCTAGCAAGGCGTGACCTGAAGGGTAATTAAGCATATGGCACGGCCTGACCTTTAGGGGTAATTAGCCAGGTGTGCGACCCCAACCTTGGGACCGCTATACTACCTTCTCTTGTAACACGCGGCGTCCCCTACATTACAACGTCTTTTTTGCTTGTTATGCATTTTTTATGTTTAATTAATGTGTAGTTATGTTATTTTGTGTGCTATTTTCTCTTTCAGAATGGTTTTTCTACAGAATAGGTAGTACAGTGTGAGTAATATAGACGCTGTGTGTTTGTTGTGTTTGCTATAGTTTATTTTAGCTTGAAAAACATTTTTTTTTTTTTTTTTTTCTTCTTCTTTTTTTTTTTTTTTTTTTTTTTTTTTAATTGATGGGGTCCTGGAACCAAACCTATATTTTACCATTAGTTATGTGTTTCGTTATACGAGATTTCGCTATACGAGTATGCCAGGTGGAACCTAACTGTTCGTATCTTCGGGACCTGTCTGTATATGATATAATAAAGTGCTCATTAACAACAGGAAAAGTGCCAAAGGAGTGGAAGAAAGCAGATGGAGTGCCAAATTTCATAAAATGGGAAAGGATGAACCACTACTTTTATAGCCCGTGTCATTGACTAGCACCGTATGCAAGATATGTGAGAAATTATTAATGAAACAATGGACAGAATACGTAGAAAATGAAAGTATAATAACAGACTGGCAGTATGGCTTAATGAAAAAGAGATCGTGTGTGACCAACTTAGTAAGCTTTTACTCAAGAGTAATTGATATAACACAAGAAAGAGATGGCTGGGCAAACTGTGTATATCTAGATCTTAAAAAGGCATTTGATAAAGTTCCACATGAGAGACTACTTTGGAAATTGGAAAATATAGTAGGAGTCACAGGGGTGATCCAAACCTTGATGGAAAGTTATCTGAGAGGAAGAGAAATGAGAACAGTAGAGAAGGAAGAAAAGTCAGAATGGAGAAAGGTATTTAGTGGGCTACCACAAGGATCAGTGTTGTAGTAGTAGTAGTAGTAGTAGCTACCACAAGGATCAGTGTTGTAGTAGTAGTAGTAGTAGTTATTTGTAGTAAGTAGTAGTAGTAGCTACCACAAGGATCAGTGTTGTAGTAGTAGTAGTAGTAGTAGTAGTGGGTAGTATTTGTAGTATAGTAGTAGTAGTAGCTACCAAAAGGGATCGTGTTGTAGTGTAGTAGTAGTAGTAGTAGTAGTATTTGTAGTAGTAGTAGTAGTAGTAGCTACCACAAGGATCAGTGTTGTAGTGTAGTAGTAGTAGTAGTAGTATAGTAGTAGTAGTAGTAGTATTTGTAGTAGTAGTAGTAGTAGTAGCTACCACAAGGATCAGTGTTGCCACCAATAATGTTCACGATTTACGTCAATGACATGACGGAGGAAATAAATAGTTATATTAGTCTATTTGCGGATGATGCAAAACTATTAAGAGAAAAAAAAGCTTTTAAAGTTTGTGAAATACTACAAAATTACTGAAAAAGATTTTACGAATGGAGCAAAAGATGGGAAATGGAATGTAATGTAAATAAGTGTCATGTGATGGAAATTGGAAGCAGCAAAAAGAGGAATAAATGGCCATATAGAATGGGAAATAAAATAATTGCAAAGGTTCAGGAAGAAAAGGACCTGGGAGTGATAATGCAGAATAACCTACAACCAGAACAACGTATAAATAAAATATTTGGAGATAGTACATACAGGAGTTAAAAGAATTTTAGAGTGGCATTTCATTACATGGACAAAATATGATGAGAAAGATAATTACTACAATGTTTCCGACCAGAAAGGGAAATTATGCTGCCATTGTATGGTCCCCATATAAAAAGAAGCATGTGAAAAAGTTGGAGAGAATACAGAGAATGACAACAAAAATGGTACCAAAGCTTGAACAACTTTCTTATGAGGAAAGTTTGAAGGAAATTAAGTTACCAACACTCGAGCAGAGAAGAGAAAGAGGAGACTTAATAACAAATTTTAAAGCTGATAAGAAAGATGGAAGAAACAGACAATGAGAGACTACTGACTCTGAAACAAAGAGAAGGTCGCTACACAAGAGGACATACAAAACAACTAGGAAAAGGCAGATGCCTGAACAACATCAAGAAGTACAGCTTCCCTCATAGCAATGTAGAAGTTTTGAACGGACAAAATGAGGAGGTGATATCTGCACATAATGTGCACTAATTGAAAGAATGAGTGGATAAATGTAGATACGGAGAGGGGACGACACGAGTGTAGCTCAGGCCCTGTAAAACACAGCTAGGTAAACAACTAGGTAAATAGATTTACCGTGGCCGTATAAGTCTGGAACGGGTGATAAGCTCTCTGGAAAGGCACAGCTTTCTTGTTGCACCCAAAAAGGATGCAAGTACACACAAACCTCGATTTCCCGGACCTCTATTTCCCCGATATCGGATTTGCGGACAAAATCCTAGGTCCCGGGGAAAATGTCAGTCCAAGACTTTTTTTTTTTTTTTTTTTTTTTTTTTTTTTTTTAATTTATTATTTTTACATTGAAATGCCTGGTGCTGGTCGTAAATTGACAACGTTGTCCGGCGGTCCGAGCGTCTCCCGTCACCCCTGGTCAGTGTCCGCGCCTCCCGCCAGTTGGCTGCATGCTCAGCGGTCGTATTGTTTACATTTGGGCACACGACACTCACGGTTCACCTGCACAGCCTGCGATAGTCCCCTGACCCCCACAACCCCTGGTGCAGGAACGTCTCTTGAGACTATTGAACACTTTTTGCTGACTCCCGCCAGGTGGCAGCATGCTCAGCAGTTGTATTGTTTACATTTGGGCACACGACACTCACGGTTCACCTGCACAGTCTCCGTTAGTCCCCTGACCCCCACTGCCCCTGGTGCAGGAACGTCTCTTTAGACTATTGAATACTTGCAGCTGCCTCCCGCCAGGTGGCAGCATGCTCAGCAGTCGTATTGTTTACACTTGGACACACGACACTCACGGTTTACCTGCATAGCCTCCGTTAGTCCCCTGACCCGCACTGCCCCTGGTGCAGTAACGTCTCTTGAGACTATTGAACACTTTCTGCTGCCTCCCGCCAGGTGGCAGCATGCTCAGCGGACGTAAAAGTCCGCGGCGGGGTAGTTGATATTGGCGGTTGCCGGAAAGTAAATACTAGAGTAGGATAAACGTCCGGGGGTGGGTAATGTCATTTTTTTCTTTTTTTCTTATCTTTTTTTTTTTCTTTTTTAGGATAATTCCAGGACTTGCGATTCCCGGACTATTGCGGTTCCCGGACCAGTGCTCCCCCTTATTAGTCCGGGAGAACGAGGTTTGTGTGTATATGCTAAGCCATATCATAAAAAAAAATATCATAAACACCTAAAATTCTTCAAGTACAGGTTCACAATCTTTTATCCGAAATTCTGAAAACCAAAGCTCGCGTTTGGCGCCAAACTTGACCCGAAATGCCCAACGGTCAACCCAGGACACGCAGTGCTGTCTCAGTTTCTCTACCAGTCTGACGCACGTCGCTCTGCTGCTCACGGATATTTTGTTAATTTTTGCAGATTTTTTTTATTAACAAGACTGTGAAAATGTCAAAAAAAGCTGCAAATTTCCCTAAGGATAACAGTGAGAAGCAGAAAAGGAAGAGCCTGTCATTATCGATAGCACAGAAAGTAGAGTTACAGTGGTACATTGACTTACGAGTTTAATTCATTCATTGATCGAGCTCGTAACTCAATTTGCTCTTAGTATATCAAATCAAATTTCCCCATTGAAATTAATTGAAATACAGTCAAACCTCGATATAACGGACCTCGATGTAACGTACTCCATTTGCTTGACTTTTTTTTTTTTTTTTTTTTTTTTCTTCATATTAGACCGCTAATTGCTCGAATTGCAAAATAGACCGCTCGAATTGTCAACTCGACATAATTGTATTATTTTCTAATTTTACTTTGGAATGCTTGGGTTTTAAGGAGTTTTGATGTATCACATATTAAGATATATAAGAAAGGAGCCTGTGTTGTTAGTGATTTAGTAGTAGAAGGTGTGTATTGTTTAAAATAGTGACTATTAGTGTTATGGCGTGGCCGCTGCTACGTCTCCGTGTCCCCTCAACACCCTAAATCACCTTATCTAAGGTGACACGCAGTGCTACACTGACCTAAATAGTGACACGTGTATAGAACTGCACTTCACAACCATATAATATATATAATAATGAGCATTAGTCATGATAATCAGCAATACCTTTGACAGTCACGGGCCTAGTCTGGCTTGTTGTTTGTTTACCTTTTTCTAGAGCTTGAGCTTGACTAGCTACACGGTCTGGTTGTGTTTGTGATTATTTCTCATTTATTTCACGTGTAGGAGCGGATCAAATTCAGCATGTAGTACCAGTCACTGTTTACCTCCCAACATAGCTACACAGTCTGGTTGTGATTGTGATTATTTATCATTGATTTCACAATTTTTCCGTTTTTTTCATATATTTTTCAATCCTTGGGAAAATACCCTCGTTAAAACGGACAATCGGCTTTAACGGACCACTCCTCCCCCCCTTTAGTCCGTTATATCGAAGTTTGACTGTACTATTAATCCGTTCCAGCCCCCCCAAAAAACACTCAATTTTTTTACTGTACCTACAGTATATGACTGGACTGCACTCACCCTCCGCCATTTGCAATCGCCAGTGTTTATACTCTGTGTATCAGCTGTTGGAAACAGCTGTGGGTGGAACTGCCGCTCCATGTACTGCACTTACCCTCCGCCATTTGCATTCGCCAGTGTTTATACTTGTGTATCAGCTGTTGGAAACAGCTGTGGGTGGAACTGCCGCTAAACGTACTACACTCACCCTCCGCCATTTTCATTCGCCAGTGTTTATACTCTGTGTATCAGCTGTTGGAAACAGCTTTTGGGTGGAAAATGCCGCTAAGGTACTGCACTCACCCTCCGTCATTTGCATTCGCCTGTGTGAGCACAACACAACAGAGATGCTTCCACGGCGAGGTAACCAGGTGAAGTGAACGAGTGAGACGCTGTATGCTGGGCGGATGTTGTGGCGTTCGCTGTGCCAACTAGCGGTGGCGTATTTGAAGCTCGCCCGTATAAAAAAAAAAAAAAAATTTCTCGTAACTCGGATTTTTGGGTCGCAACACAAAGCAAAAAAATCACCGAGCTACTGCTCGTAACTCTGAAAACTCGTAAGTTTGGGGCACTCGTAAGTCAAGGTACCACTGTATTACAGAAGTTTGATCGTGGTGTATCTGCGCGGTGTCTTACTGAAGATTAGGTGTGGGAACTACAGCAAAAATAAGACTTAAAGAAACAACATAAGTTGTTGAAGTTTTGCAGTGACAGTGATGACCAGGGAAAATAATGAAAAAAAAGGAAAACGCTGCATAGGACAAAAAACGAGATCTGACCGTGTGCTGATGGAGTGGTTTCGACATGAAGAAGTGAACGTATGCCACTGATTGGTTTGATGGTAATGAAACAAGCTAGAAAATACCATGAAGAAATGAGCATTAAAGGTGAAAGTGAAATATTCAGAAGGTTGGCTGCAGAAATTTAAAAAAGCGTCATGGTATAAATATCTGAAAATCTGTGGTGAAAAAACTTCTGATGATTATGATGCAGCTAAAAAGCTTCTGCTGATTATGATGCAGCTGAACGTTAAAATTGATGAATTTGCCAATATGGTATTTTATGAAACCTATTTCCGGGGCAAATATACAAAGGTGATGAAACAGCAGTCTACTGGTTTCTTTCGTCCCCAGAAAACATTAACAACGGCAGATGAAAGAGCCCCCATCAGGTTTTAAGGATGCTAAGGACAGGGTTTACAGTTCTTGCGTATGCAAATGCTGCAGGCACACATGTTAAAGTTGGCAGTGCTTGGAAAAAGCCAACATCCAAGATGTTTTCAAGGTGTAACAAATCTACCTGTGCATTATTATGCAAACAAGAAAGCATGGGTAACCAGAGAAATGTTTAAACCCATGGGTTTAATAACCATTTCGTACCAGCGGACGAGTCATTGTAGGAAAGCTGGACTGGAAGAAGACTGCAAAAAATTTTTGTGCTTCTAGACAACTGCTTTTCCCCACATCCCCTGTTTAGGTTCTTGTGAAAATTAAAGTTTTTTTGGGATTTTTTCCCCCCAATGTGACTTTTTTAATACAAACCCTTTTGACCAAGCAATTTTGCGCTCAATGAAGACAAAGTAAAAACAATTATTTCAGAACTGCATGCTGATGCAGTCAAAAGAGGTGTAGATATCAAAGACTTCCTGAAAGAGTACCGTTAAGGATGCCCTTTATGCACTTTTTAATGCTTGGAAAGATGTAACTAAAGAAACATTAAAAAATGCTTTGCACAAATTTTGGCCTACAACAATGTTCGTGGGAAAAGAGCCTGCCCGATTAAGACTTTGATGGATTTCGTGTCCACTAAGAGAGGAAGATGATATCAAACCCCATTGCTTATGCCAAAATTGTTGCAAGAGAAAAAGTAAATATGTTAGAGTCAGCTGATATCGAAGAAGTACTGAATGTTGACAATGACGCTCCTGTTGTGCATTCCTTGAGTGATGGAGAAATTGCTGCAATGGTGTTAGATAACAGGTAGATGAGGATAGTAGTGATGAGGATGAAGACATTATGAACACAGGTGAAAAAATGCCCGTAGATTTATATGGTAAACTGTGTGATCAGTTAATTGGTGGCCTGGAACAAGGTACATGTATCAGTGTCCATGAGGTTTGGCAGTTTATTCAATCAAGAGAGATTGCTTAGACAGAAACCTCTGTTAATGAAAAAAATGACAATGGAGGAGTCTTTTTAAAAAAGGGCCCTCTCTGTAGTGCTGCTGAACTTGAGAATCCTTTACTGGCCCATCATCAGATGTCCAACTCAACCCAAGACGATGGTCACCATAACAACGATGAAAGACATATATCGCCAGAATCCTCAAACTAGTAGTTTTGTGCTTTAACTGCATGTAAGTATATTTTTGTGTTTAGCTTAGTTTTAGCCAGTTTATGTTTAAAATTAAATTTAATGGGGGTTTTTTTTTTTATTATTTTTCGGGGGATTCAAGAATCCCGAGCTAGAACACCTAAGGCCATGTAGCCCACTAGGGTGACAAGAGGGCGCTACCACTTCACCGAGTAAAGCGGCTATTACAAGGGCACTTTTCTGTTCAGTGAGCAGTTTTGGGGCAGTTTTTCTCAATGAAAGCCTGTTTCGTCGAGCAAGCAGCGAACTCCTTCGAAGCTATTTTTGCTCATCTTTTATTGAGCAAACTTATTTGAGTGAGCAAAAACGTTTTCTGTTATAAAGAACCGCATTAGGTAATGACTATATTATTTATTGCAAGATCATGTCTTATAAACTCATTTCCGAATTATATGAAGGACAGTGGTGGTGGTGCACGGTGGTAGCCCGTGGTGATGGTGTTAGGGTGTAGCCGTGGGGGTGGTGTTAGGTGGGAGCAGTGGTGGTGGGCACGTGGTGTCAGGGTGTAGCAGTAGTGGTGGTGGTGGTGTTAGGGTGTAGCGCTGGTGGTGTCAGGGTGTAGGAGTGGTGGTGGTGGTGTCAGGGTGTAGCAGTGCTGGTGGTGGTGTCAGGGTGTAGCAGTAGTGGTGATGGTGGTGTTAGGGGTGTAAACGCTGGTGGTGTCAGGGTTTTTAGCATGGTGGTGGTGGTGTCAGGGTGTAGCAGTGGTGGTGGTGGGGTCAGGGTGTAGCAGTACGTGGTGGTGGTTTAGGGTGTAGCAGTGGTGGTGGGTTAGGGTTTAGCAGTGGTGGTGGTGTTAGGGTGTAGCAGTGGGTGGTGTTAGGTGTAGCAGTGGTGGTGGTGTTAGGGTGTAGCAGTGGTGGTGATGCACTTGGTGTCAGGGTTGGGAGCAGTGGTGGTGATGCACTTGGTGTCAGGGTGTAGCAGTAGTGGTGGTGGTGATAGCAGGGTGTTTGCAGTGGTGGTGGTGGTTAGGGTGTAGCAGTGGTGGTGGTGGTCAGGGTGTAGCAGTGGTGGTGATGCACTTGGTGTCAGGGGTTGTAGCAGTAGTGGTGGTGGTGATAGCAGGGTGTAGCAGTGGTGGTGGTGGTCAGTGTGTAGCAGTGGTGGTGGTGACGTCAGGGGGTAGCAGTGGTGGTGGTGGCGTCCCGGGTTGCAGTGGTGGTTGTGGTGGTGTCAGGGTGTAGCAGTGGTGGTGGGGTGTCAGGGTGTAGCCCGGGGACTTAGACCTGTTTTAGAAAACAATTTTTTCCTATTTGTATACCCCCCTGCAAGGTTTCCCATGCTTTTTGACCTGGAAAGCCGAAAATCACAACCATTTTGAGCTAAAAAAGTCAGAAACCTTTTCCTCATTCGACCTCAAGATATTAAGCCCGCGCAGTAGAAAAGCGCCTAATTTTGCCTTTCCGCCAGTTTTTTTTTCACCTGACACTTTTTTACAATTGGGATAGAACAACAAATTGGGTATCAAATTAAAGCTTTTTTAAATATTATTCAAAAAAAAACAACCCAAGAAAAATTTCAAAAAAAAAAGACATCATATCCAGAAAAAAAAGAAAAAATTTTCAAAAAATTTCATATAAATTTTCAAAATATTACAATTTGACATAAAAAAAATGTGTGACAGACTCAAAAAAACTTTTTTAAAAGTGGCAGAAAAATTTTATTTCATGTCAGAAGGACACTTCACAGTCATTTTTCAGAGTTTGTCTGAAGCTACAAACGTCACGGTTGATTCCACAGTTTGAAAAAGGGTATTTTTTTGCTGAGAATTTTGGGGTTTAATGATGTTTGCAAAAATCAGTCATATCTTGACTCCCCCTAGCAATGTCTTTTCACTTTTTTACATGCTGACTTTTCCCGGGGCCTTGTGAGTCATCACCCCCGGGCCCATGTCCCCAAGGTTGAGAAGCCAGTATACTCAATCCCCAAGGGTGTCAAGCAGAAGATGATCTCGGACCAACTAGATCAGCCAGAGTCGTCTTGGCTGTAACGGGGGAAAACATAGGTTTCCTCGTCTGAAGATCTGGCTTCTCAGTGGCGTGCAGTTGGCAAAAATGCCCTCCCTTCTCTTTGAGAGTCTGCCCCAAAAGAAGCGAAGGGCACAACCTCCTGTGTGGTACCATTGGGTTTTCAAGTTTTGTAGCACTGCCGAGCAATCTCGGATTGTTCTTTGAACTTCATCATGTCTTCATAAACTGCAGATCATTTGAGGGCATCTGCAGCAAGTTTTAGATGACACCCACATGGGGATAGAACAGCCCCGGGTTTGAGGCTTTCCAGTTTCACAACATTTTTTATCTACTCCAGTGCCAGCAAACATGAACATCTTCATAGAAACAGGTTCTGGCCTCCCCCTGGCCTGATGAAGGGCCCCAGGACGACTCAGTGGATTCCGGGGGGAGG
Source organism: Chionoecetes opilio (assembly GCA_016584305.1). Lineage (NCBI taxonomy): Eukaryota > Metazoa > Arthropoda > Malacostraca > Decapoda > Majidae > Chionoecetes > Chionoecetes opilio. The sequence goes on from JACEEZ010001749.1 coordinate 15,014, forward strand.
CGTTCTCCAAGGACGATCAGGAAGCTAGCCATCTCACGGTAGCAGCTCTGGGAGGCTTCCCCGGGACCTCGGGTTCCCCTGTAGTTTTTCCTTTGCACTCTTTTTCTTTTTCAACCATTTTTTTTCGAGGGACAGGGTTGTAGGGTTGTCTGTGGTAAGATCTGTCCAAACGCCCTTGAAGGCTTAAACCCAAGGATTCTCTGGCTCTTGCCTTTCCCAAAACAGATTTCCCATACAGACCAACCAGCACTTCTAAAGTGGGCTGCAGGCAGGTAGAAACCCCTTTCCTGTCAATGTTTCCAGAAGTTGAAAGCTCCCGATGTACTCCATTTTGCGGCCCTTTGTGAAAACACAAGGCAGTGTCACCCCAGTAAGCCCCCATGCCCAGCAAACCCAGGATCCCCTTGCCTGAGCCTTTCCTGTTGAGCTGTCTATCACGGGTTCCCCCAGTAGCTTGCCTTAGGATATAGGTGGTCCTGAAAAGCACAGCCAGATCTCGACGTGGGTCCCAGGACCCTTCCCAGGACATCTTCAGCATCTGCCATCCAGGGAGAGCAGCATACTTGGGAGGGTCCCCGTAAATGCTGCCATGTCTCCCGGGTGATGTGGACCTTTCGCATCCGTTTCCCTCTCGTTTTTGAGGTTGAGATGACAAACTTGTCCAGGTCAGCTCCACCAGCTTCAATGTAGCAGAGACTAAGGGTGTCACTGGTCAGACAATCCCCGACGATCAGCGGACTGCAAATTCAAACATCCCTGACCTCCTGGGGAAAAGTGAGTACAGTTTTGGTGATGGAACATCCAGGAGAGGTTGTTTGGTAATCCTGTTCTGATTTCCCTTACGTCGGGTTGGGTCAGCCCAGGTGACACAAAGCAAGTCCCTTTGCGTGGGCAGCTGAAAAATTGTAGGAAATTTTGTGACAAATTCAAACGTTCCCCTCTCGCTGCAGTCTTGCAGCCCTTCTGCTTGCCTGGGGCCGTGATCAAAATCTTGTCATGACCAGACATGTGGGCCTTTCTCCTGTCTTCTGATCCGGTAGAAACCCGGGTTTATTGTCCTTTTTTCCCTTGATAGCAGTCGGTTTTTCTCTATTCCTGGGTGGATCTGAAGTCTAGTCGAACAGGCTATCTAATTCCAGGACAAAGGCATCCTTTTCCCCCCCAGGGTACCTGTTACCCTTTATTCCTTGCTAGATCTCTGTGCTTTTTTTGAGGGGTATGAAAAGCTCGCTGCATTTTACTTGGGCATGGTCTTGACCAGCCATCTGCCCGAAGGGGTGAAGCCTCCACTGTTTTATTTGGGGAGGTCGTGTTAGGTTCCCGTATTTTCTGGCAAACCTGGAGATGGGGGAAGTACGAAGGCCGTCTGTTGGTGGTAACTGGGAGCCATGATGTGGATGATGGGTAGCCCATCAGGAAGGTTTCGTAGCGATTAGTAGAGGTCGGCGTGACGCTTGTCTTGGGCGAGGTGGAGGGTTTTGAGATGCAACTTTGCGTCCCCGGAGCTCCTTGCTTACTGCCCAAATGAAGTTATCTTGTGAAGTATCTCTGGATTTTTTAGAGGTTTCAACAGATCTGCAACAAACAAAAGACCATTAGATGTCATGCTAAAACCATTTGAATTTGTGAAGAGTGAAATAAATTATATTTTGTTTTAATTTTTTTTAAAATTTTTCGTAAATACACATGAATATTTCCATAAATGTTTTTATGCATTTTTGGTTTCAGTCAGCATCTAATTACTTGCTTTAACTGTTTTATGCCCCTTTCTTGGTGAAAAAAAAAAGGCGAAAACAAACATCAAAAAGCTCCAAACGGCGTTTCAGAAAAGTGTAAGAAAAGAAAAATTTAGTCATGAGGCAAAGGTTCCTGACATTTTGGTTTTTAAAAGGTTTTAATTTTTTGGGCTTTTCCCGGTCAAAAAGCATTGCAAAAACCTGAGGAGGGATAAAAATAGGAAAAAAATGTTTTTGAACAGGTCTATTTTTTTAGTCCTTGATATATATCTCTTTGTCGGGCGCCCCCCAGGCCCCCATGCAGCCCCGAATTCAAAAACATTTTTCGTGCGCGTCCCGGTTACAGTGGGCTATGATGGGGACCTCCCCAAAGGGAGAATTCCATTTTTGGTGGATCATTGCAGAATTTTCTTTTTCATCATATTTTTGTATGTAAGAAATGCCATTAATATTTTTTAACATCCGTAGGTACTACTCCAAAATTTTTTTTATACGTTTTTCGGTGAGGTTATTTGCTTATCACTCCCAGGTCCTTTTCTTTCCTGAATCTTGCAATTATTTCCCCATTCTATATGGCCATTTATTTTCCTCTTTTTTTTCTTCCAAAAAATTTCCCTACTGACACTATTTTCTACTTCCATATCCATTTTTGCTCCCTTTGTGATCTGTAGGTCATTTTTTATTGTTTCACATCTGTAAGCTCTTCTCTCTCCCTCTCTCCTCTCTCTCTCTCTCTCCCCTCTCTCTCTCTCTTTCCTCTCCTCTTCTTTTCCTCTCTCTCCTTCTCTCTCTCTCTTCTCTCTCTCTTTTCTCTCTCTCCTTTTCTCTCTCTTCTCTCTCTCTCTCTCTCTCTCTCCTCTCTCTTTCCCCGGTTTTTTCCCTGGGTTTTTTTT
>JACEEZ010001750.1:5000-10000 GCA_016584305.1 Chionoecetes opilio
GTTGGTACTTGCAAAGTGTCTAGATAGGATGAAAATCTTATCTTATTACTGTTATCATTATTATAATTACTTATTACTGTGATATTCAGTAGTGATATTATTGTTACTATTATGACTATTATTATCATTATTATTATTATAGATATATATTTTTCTTTTTCTTTTTCTCATCATTGTTATTATCGATATCATTTTTATCACTATAATATTATCATCGTTATTATCATTATTGTCTTCTTTGCTACCATTATTGCCATCATATTTATTTTGATTATTATTATTATTTATCATAGTTATTATTATTGCGTCTTATTATTATTTTTACTAGACACATTTTTTTTTTTTCTTCATAACCATTATTAGCGTTTATTTTAATTTTTTATTATTATTATTATTATTATTATTATTATTATTATTATTGTATGACACCAAGCCAAATAAACTATCAAGTATCAAGTATCTCTCTCTCTCTCTCTCTCTCTCTCTCTCTCTCTCTCTCTCTCTCTCTCTCTCTCTCTCTCTCTCTCTTCTCTCTCTCTCTCTCTCTCTCTCTCTCTCTCTCTCTCTCTCCACTCCCTTCTTCCTTCACCCCCCCCCACACACACACACACCCACACACACACACACACACACACACACACACACACACACACACACACACACACACACACACACACACACACACACACACACACCACTTATTCTCTCCTTAAAATACCCTCTTTCCCGCCCTCCCACCCACAACACACACACACCACACACACACACCCACACACACACACACACCTGTTTCCAAAGCATCCAATCAGCGCGACAACAGCATAGGGAGTCCATGAGACCACAAACATGAAGAACACACACCCACACACACCCCACACCCAACACACACCCCTCCCTTCCCACCCACACACCCACACACACCCACACACACACCACCTGTTTCCAAAGCATCCAATCAGCGAGATCACAGCATAGGGAGTCCATGAGACCACAAACATGAAGAACACACACCCACCACACACCCACACCCCCACACACTCCTCCCTTCCCACCCACACACCCACACACAACCCCACACACACACACACCTGTTTCCAAAGCATCCAATCAGCGAGATCACAGCATAGGGAGTCCATGAGACCACGAACATGAAGAACAGACCCATACACACTTTGGCTATACGGATCTCAGCAGACTTCTCCTGCTCCTCCTTGTTGCCTACGGTTCTTAGGTTGTCGACGTTCATTTTCTTGGCCTGGGGGGATGGGGGGTTTTAGTGGTGGGGGGGGGGGGAAGGTGGAAGAGAGAGAGAGAGACAGTAAGGGGAGAGAGAGAGGGGGAGAGAGGGAAAATAATGAACAGGTTTGTGAATTGTAAAAAAAGGAAAAATGAGTGTGATTTTAAAGAGAGAAAAAAATTGTGTTGTAAAAGAGTTAGAAGAATTTATCAGTTTGTGAAATGATGGAATGAAGGAAACTAAGAGAGAGAGAGAGAGAGAGAGAGAGAGAGAGAGAGAGAGAGAGAGAGAGAGAGAGAGAGAGAGAGAGAGGAGAAGAGAGGGGGAGGGGAGGAGACGAGAGGGGGGGAGGGGAGAAGAGGAAGAGAGAGAGATATGTGTATGTTTGGGTTGAAACAGTTAGAAAAATGAAATTATTTTTATGGAGTTTTGAAAATAATTTGGAAAGAATTAGTTCATTTACTAATTAATCTATAAATATATGGCATCCAACTACCACTACTACTGCTACTACTACTACTACTACTACTACTACTACTATACTACTACTACTACTACTACTACAACAACAATCACTCCTCCTCCTCCTCCTCCTCCTCCTCCTCCTCCTCCTCCTCCTTCTCCTCCTCCCGGGTAGTAATAAATGGCGAGGCATCTGATTGGTTAGATGTTACTAGTGGGGTCCTCAGGGCTCGGTCTTGGGTCCTACTCTTTTTCTGATATATATCAACGATCTGGACTGCGGACTTGTATCTAAAATATCGAAATTTGCAGACGACACCAAATTAGGCGGGAAAGCATATACTAGAGAAAACTGCGAACTCATACAAAGTGATCTCGACAAACTATCAGATTGGAGTGATAAATGGCTATTAAAATTCAATTCCGATAAATGTAAAGTAATGCATATAGGCAACGATAACCTCAAATATAACTATCAAATGCAAAATAAAAACGTTAACTGAAGTACGCAGGAAAAGATTTAGGTGTCATCATCAGTAATGATCTGAAAACCAGTCCGCATTGCCTAGCTGCCAATAAAAAGGCGAATATGATGTTGGGCTTCATTAAACGCAGCTTTGAACATAAAACTCCGAAAGTAATGACACAATTATACACGTCCTTGGTTAGGCCGCACTTAGAATATGCCGTTCAATTCTGGTCGCATTGTTTCGTAAAAGATCAAGCCAAATTGGAATCAGTGCAAAGAAGAGCAACCAAACAAATTCCATCTCTGCGAAATTCATCTTATGAAGAGAGACTGCGGAAACTTAATATGTTTTCCTTAAAGGATCGTTCGAATCCGTGGGGACTTGATAGAAACCTTTTAAAACCTAAAAGGATTTAATGTCATTAATCAAGAGAACCTATTCGAGCTTTCTCCTCAAGTGACAACAAAAAAATAATGGTTTTAAAACTAACGGTCAACGTTGCATCACCGATCTCCGTAAAAATTATTTCAATGTTAGAGTCGTTGAACGATGGAACAAGTTACCAGCAAATGTTGTCGAAGCCAACACAATAACTACATTTAAAAACAGACTTGACGCGCACTGTAAAGTAAATGGGTATTGATAGTGCCCTGCGAATTCATATTTAGTCCCCCGGATCGATTAGTTGCAGTGGTAGTGGTAGTTGTAGTTAGTATATTTCATACCCTATCATTCTTCACTACGAAACTTCCATGTTCCTATCTTCTTTAGGGACATGGTATCATTTTCCAACTGTTTTCTTACATGTAGTTGATAGTTAGTAGTATGTAGTACAACAGATACCCTCGTCATGGACCAATAGCTAGCCTGGTGTCTGTTATTCCTATGTATTCCTATGTAATCCTCCTCCTACTACCACCACCACTACTACTACTACTACTACTACTACTACTACTACTACTACTACTACTACTACTACTACTACTACACTACTACTACTACTACTACAACAAACAACAACAACCACTACTACTCCTCCTCCTACTCTCACCTGCACTCGCATAGCCTTCTCATGAGCCTTCACATGGCCATAAATCTGACTGTAGAAATAGACAATCAGAAAGCCAGGGATGATGTAGGCGAAGAAGAAAATCGCAGCCACGAAAGATTTTGTCGAATTGTCCTCAGTCAGATAATCGAAGCTACATGTAGTTAAGAATCCCTCTGTAAATAATGGGTTGTAGTTAGATATAGAGAAATGGAGAAAGAAATGATAGCAATGAAAGAACGAGATAGACTTGACACACACAGACAGACGGATAGACAGTTAGACAGAGACAAACAGACACACAACAACTACTACTACTACTACTACTACTACTACTACTACTACTACTACTACTACTACTACTACTACTACTACTACTACTACTACTACTACTACTACTACTACTACTACTACTACTACCACTACTACCACTATACTACTACCACCACAACCACCACTAACAAAAAAACAAAAACAAAAAAACTTAGAATAATACTAATAACAATTCTTCCCTCCTCCTCCTTCCTCCTCCTCCTCCTCCTCCTCCTCCTCCTCCTCCTCCTCCTCCTCCTCCTCCTCCTCCTCCTCTTCCTCCTCCTCCTCCTCCTCCTCCTCTTCCTTCCCTCCTCCTCCTCCTCCTCCTCCTCTTCCTCCTCTTCCCTCCTCCTTGCCCTACTACTATATACTACAGACACAGAGGTCCCCAACCCGCGGCCCGCTAGATCATTTCCTTTTGGTCATCGGTGCTGCCAAAGCCTTCTCTATGTAAAAGCCTGCGTCTGGGAGAGCGGGATGGACGTGACGTCAGTAGCAGAGTCTGCTCCACAAGTCAGTAGGAGCCGAGCTTTCAGCGAGTGAGGATGTACGGGCGGTACGGCTCTCATTGCACCCACCTTTCACCCACTGTTAACTCTTCGCCATTTAATATTTTGCTCAAAAACATTTTACATGGAGAATATGAATAGAAGCGGAATTTAATTAGCTTTCCATTGATATATTTTGTTTTCTGATAAATGAATTAGAACCATACATACATTAGCGTTAACTAACTAAAAAGATCATGAAATCGGGTAATTTTTCCCGATTGATGATGTTATTTATTTAGTTAACGCTAATGTATGTATGGTTCTAATTCATTTATCAGAAAACTAAATATAGCAATGGAAAGCTAATGAAATTCCGCTTCTATTCATATTCTCCATGTAAAATGTTTTCGAGAAAAATATTAAATGGCGAAGAGTTTAAGTTCATGCATATTTCTTGAGAGTCTCATAATGGCCTTTCTTTAGTGTGTTTTACGGTTTTTTATTTGATAATATTATAGAACAAACATTTCCGAAGATAACAGTATATCTTTTATACTGATAAACATATAATTAGGTAGGTAAACTTGTCATCTCTGTGGCCTCGTACAGACTCCGTCCGTGACGTCATCAATCTCAGACGCAGGCTTTTACATACAGACGACTTTGGTGCTGCCCTCCGTCATTCCTAACGTGTGTTGAAACATCTATTTTCTGGAGCTCATTGGGCTCCAGTGTTCCGACGAGCTGCACTCAAAGCTCAACGGATCCTTCCCCCTCACCTTCTGGCAGTCTCAAGTTCGCACACGTCAATTGCCGGCCCCGGTACAGAACGCGATGACAGTGTCGTCGATGTTATGATCAACAGACTTGTGGGAACAGCTGTTTACCAAGATGAAACTGACAACATTGAAGAGCCGTGCACAGCTCACAGATGGCCACTTGGACGACGTTCTCTTGCTGAGTGTTATAGCGCATTT
>JACEEZ010001750.1:15000-25000 GCA_016584305.1 Chionoecetes opilio
GTAGTGACTATAAGCAATTTTTTATAGCTATGACTTGTTTAGTAGCCTTGTCCACTAACTGCTGTGGTATATTCAGTGACTTTTCGTTGTTTTATGGCTCGACAACAGACGATTTTATATAGCCAAGGAAAGATCTGGGCGTGAAGGAGTTAACACTACCTATATCCACCTCTCTTCCCCATCCATGAATTTATCCAGACTCCTTTTAAAGACCCCAATAGACTCCGCATTGACCACCTGACGACTGAGTCCATTCCAATCATTCACCACCCTATTTGTGAACCAGTTTCTCCCAATTTCCTTTTTAAATCTACGCTTTTCCAGCTTGAATCCGTTACTTCTTGTTCTACCCTGCTTACTAACCTTAAGAACTTTTCCTACATCGCCTATATTGTATCCCTTTATCCACTTAAAAACTTCTATCAGATCGCCCCTTACTCTGCGCCTCTCGAGTGAGTGTAAAGAACAAGAAGTCACGGAATCAAGCTGGAAAAGCGTAGATTTAAAAAGGAAATAGGGAGAAACTGGTTCACAAATAGGGTGGTGAATGATTGGCATGGACTCAGTAGACAGGTAGTTAGTGGTTCACAAATAGGGTGGTGAATGATTGGCATGGACTCAGTAGACAGGTAGTTAGTGGTTCACAAATAGGGTGGTGAATGATTGGCATGGACTCAGTAGACAGGTAGTTAGTGGTTCACAAATAGGGTGGTGAATGATTGGCATGGACTCAGTAGACAGGTAGTTAGTGGTTCACAAATAGGGTGGTGAATGATTGGCATGGACTCAGTAGACAGGTAGTTAGTGGTTCACAAATAGGGTGGTGAATGATTGGCATGGACTCAGTAGACAGGTAGTTAGTGGTTCACAAATAGGGTGGTGAATGATTGGCATGGACTCAGTAGACAGGTAGTTAGTGGTTCACAAATAGGGTGGTGAATGATTGGCATGGACTCAGTAGACAGGTAGTTAGTGGTTCACAAATAGGGTGGTGAATGATTGGCATGGACTCAGTAGACAGGTAGTTAGTGGTTCACAAATAGGGTGGTGAATGATTGGCATGGACTCAGTAGACAGGTAGTTAGTGGTTCACAAATAGGGTGGTGAATGATTGGCATGGACTCAGTAGACAGGTGGTCAATGCGGAGTCATTAGGGAGCTTTAAAGGGAGGCTGGATAAATTCATGGATGGGGATGAAAGGTGGATGTAGGTAGTGTTAAGTAACAGGAACTACCACGTGTAGGTCTCACGGCCTCTTGTAGCTTTCTTATTTTCTTATGTTCTTATGTTCTCTGAGTATTATAAAGCGTTAAAATCTACGCTAAAAATCTTCCATTCTGCAATCCGAAAAGTGTCTGGTCCCAAGGTTTCCGGATAAGAGATTGTGAACCTGTACTACAACTGGTTCCACTACTACTACTACTACTACTACTACTACTACTACTACTACTACTACTACTACTACTACTACTACTACTACTACTACTACTACTACTACTACTCTACCACTACTACTACTACTACTACTACTACTACTACTACTACTATTACTATTATTATACCACTACCACCAATATTACTACTTCTACTACCACCACCATTTTTACCATATAACAATCATTACCCCCCCCCCCCCACACACACGCACACACACACACACACACACACGTACCTTGTAAACACCCATATCACCACGCCGTTGCCAGTCAGAGCTGCAAACATGAAGAATATGTAGAACACCGCCAGCATGTAGTGTAGCAGCGGGTTGGGGCTCTCGAAACTCTTCCAGTAGGGATGCACGAACTCCATGTATTCCTCTGGCGTGTTCCAGCCTAGCGTCTTGCGTTCGTAGATCCTGGAAGCTTGAATTGGTAACTCATGCCTGGAAAATTGAGAGAGAGGTAGGGTGAGAGTTTTTTTTTTTTTTTTTTTTTTTTAGGGGGAGGTTTTTTTTTTGGTTTTTTTTAAGGGTGAGACCGTTTTTTTTTTTAAGGGTGAGACTTTTTTTTTTCTTAGGGTGAGACTTTTTTTTTTTTTTTTTTTTAAGGGTGAGAGTTTTATGTTTTGTTTTTTTAAGGGTGACAATTTTTTTTTTTTTTTTCTAAGGGTTTTTTTTTTTTTTAAGGGTGAGACGTTTTTTTTCTTTTTTTCTAAGGGTGAGTTTTATTTTTTTTTTTTTAAGGGTGAGACATTTTTTTTCTTTTTTCTAAGGGTGAGTTTATATTTTTGTTTTTTTATGGGTGAGACTTTTTTTTTTTTTTCTAAGGGCGGTTTTTGTTTTTTTTTTTAGGTGGACTTTTCTTTTCTTTTTTTCTAAGGGTGATTTTTAGTAAAGATATTCCCAGACAATGTTTCATTGTATAAGAAGGAGACAGTTTAGTGTCATTGAGAAGAGGGATATTTATCTGGTAAGTTTTGTCGAGTAGATAGGTGAAGAAATTAGGTTTTGATTTAACCCCTTGAGGCCCAGAACGTAATTTCCATTGTTATGTGGGATACCCTTAGACGATTTTTAGTGACTATAAGCAATATTATAGCTAGACCTGTTTGTATCCTTTCCACTACTAACTGTGGTATATTCCATGACACTTTGCTATTTTAGTGGCTAGCAACAGACCTTTAGTTATAGCCCAGGAAAGATCTGGGCGTGAGTGGTTGATAATTGAAGACAATCAGTCAGAGGAGGGGAGTTGATGATACACTTTTTGTGGCGTGTGTTTTGGGGTTCAGCTATCTATCTATTTATCTATCTATCTATCTATCTATCTATCTATCTCTATATCTATCTATCTATCTATCTAATCTCTCTTCTAGCTATCTATCTATCTAATCTATCTATCATCTATCTATCTATCTATCTATCTATCTATCTATCTATCTATCTATCCTATCTATCTATCCTCGTCTCTCTCTCTCTCTCTCTCCTCTCTCGTCTCCTCAACCGTGGTTCTCTCTCATCTTCTTCTTTCTCTCTCTCTCTCTCTTCTCTCATCATCTCTCTCTCTCTCTCTCTCTCTCTCTCTCTCTCTCCTCTCCTCTCTATCTTCTCTTCTCCTCTCTCTCTCATCTCTCTCTCTCTCTCATCTCTCAATCTCTCTCCTCTCTCTCTCTACGGAACCATGAACTATACGCTATATGTCCGCATTTTTTTTTATTTTATTATTCCTGGGTTTAATGCAATATTTATGTTAGATGATTAAACCAATATGCCTTGTAGTATTTTTTTTCCATATGTTCATGCGTGTTTTCACAGTCCATTTCGTGTTTGTGGTTAGCCAGCCAGCTTTGTTTAGGAGGCTTAATTTCGTCCCTTTTCTGCCCTTACATCACAGTGACCATCGATGTTAGGTGGCCAGTAAAAACAAGAGTAAGTACGTTGTGTTCATTGTCTATATGCAAGCCACAAGTAGGTCTGTAGAGGCTGACAATTATGGATGGGGATGAAATGTGGTATGTAGGTAGTGTTAAGTGACAGGAACTACCACGTGTAGGTCCTCCCAGCCTCTTGTAGCTTCCTTATAGTAATCCATTTAAATATTTCAAAATGGTTGCCTAGTCTGATATTTGATGGTAACCTTCGTTGTACTTTCCTGATGTTATGCGTCATCCTTTAACTCCTGGACTCGTGTTCAGTCAGGGTTAGACCATGCTAATCATGAACTAGTAGAATACCTTTGCCTATTAGTGAACCGTTCCTGTTCCATTCTTCTCAAGTCTGATTGGATTTCTAAACTTTGAAATCCTTGACTGAAACTCTATATTATAAGTCTCGTTGTGTTAGGACAGGCTGCGGGAGTGCAGGTTGACAGCTAGATTAAGATAACGATTTTTCATCTATCTAGACACTTTGCAATTACCAACTACAAGGTTATTGAACTATACAAAGCGCCGCCACGTCGCACGAGCTAGGCGGACTCCGAACCGCTGACCGAATGCACATGGTACGCTGCACATGATGCGAGCTCACGTCTCTACCAAACCATTGCCACACACGAACGGGCCAGGAGTGTACAGCCTGTTGGCCGCCAGCCTTGTAGTATAAGCTGCCTTTATTTCTATTTCTTCACTATTTCTGCCTTCCATCACGGTGACCCTCGATGTTAGGTGGGCCAGCAAGAGTAAGTACGTGTGTATCATTGTCTATGCAAGCCACAGTAGGTCTGTAGAGTCCGGGGATAAAGAGTGAAATAAGGGTTGTTTACATCGGGCAACCAGCATTCCCACAGCCAGGCATTATCCAAGCGTTTCGCCAATCTGACTTATATTGCTTGATATTCTAATTCCTCGGGCTTGATAATGGGGGGGACCACTCTATAACATTTTCCTTAATAAATCGATAATTAGTGAAAAAACAGTGGTTTGTGCAACCGTATTTAGCGGGACCATAAAACAATAACATTTTATTTTCTTCACTTTTCCCTTGAACTGTGATTTGCCGGACTCTTTATGACGTTACTTTATTTATTGGAAGGTTTGTGTCGTTCAATTAAGCCGTTACTTACGCTGTCATATATCTGGATAGCAGAAACTACCCTTGTTGTTGTCCCTGTGACGTCATCATTTCTTACGTGCCTTAAACCTTTCGAAAAACACTTTTTTATTACGGCATCAATCTTGATCTGATTACGTGTATAGAAATTGGCATTTCATATCATTTTTTTGCCATACGTTTCCCATTCTTAATGCATATTTAAAACTTGATAAAAAAATGTGAAGAAATATACGCGTTGTGGCAACCCACTTCTACTCGGCATAGTTTGATATTATCCCGCAGTTTTTTCGGTTTGTGAGACTTTCGGGGGGTGTTTGTCTGGTTCATGTCTGATAATTTCCACATACAGATAAATAGTAACTTAGTGCAGCGTGTTAATATGGCTATTTGTAATTAAGGCTGGTTGGCAACGTCTGGCAATCAACGCTATGTTTTCCGCAAAAACAAACAAAAAAAAAATGTATTCCTGGGTTTTAAGGCAATATTTTATGTGAGATGATTAAACAAGATGGGCTTGTAGTATTTTTTCCATATGTTATCATGCGTGTTTCACAGTCCCAAGTTCCGTGTTTGGTTAGCCGCCAACTTGTTAGGAGGCCTTATTTCTTCCCTTGCTGCCTACATCACGGTGACCGTCGAGTTATGTTGGCCACGCAAGAATAAGTACGTGTGTATCATTGGTCTATGGGCAAGCCACGTAGGTTCTATAGGTCGCGGGGATAAAGGAGTGAAATAAGGTGTGTTACTCGGGCAGCAGACAATTCCCCAAAGCCATGCATTAGCCAAGCGTTTATCGCCAATCTGACATTATATTGGGCTTGAATTATTCTAATGTTCCTCGGTCCTTGATAAGTGGGTGGATTCCTACTCTATAACATTTCCTTAATACTCGATAATTAGTGAGAAACTGATGTTGGCACCGTTTCGCGGGACATAAAACATAACATTTATTTTCTTCCCTTCCTTTGAACCATGTTTTGAGAAGCTCTTATGATGTTTCTTGATGTATTGGAAGGTATATTCATTCATTGAAGCCGCTACTACGTTGTCATGATATCGGTGTGGCGAAAAGTCACTCGTTAGGTTCTTCCGCCGTGACGTCACACTTATTTAACGTGGCTTTAACACATTTCAGAAAACACTTTTTATTACGGCTTCATCATGGATCTGATTAGCTTTTTAGATCGGCAAATGTCCTATCATGATTGCTGGTATTGCCTTCCATGATATTTAGTGCGTATAAGAAAACCTACTTCGTATAAGATATGACGAAATATGCACTTCATTGCAACTAGCCGTCTACTCTGTTTGTTTTGAATAATTTCTCCCTTAAGATCGGGTTTGTGAGGCTTTTCGTGTTTGTCTGATTTACTTCTAGCATTTCCAATATAGAATAACGTGCTTAATGAAGCGTGCTATTAGGCTATTGATAGGAAGCTGTGGACGTGTTTTGTGTCAGTCAATACTATTTTTCCGCAAACAATCAACTCTCCTTTAATCCGGGTTTAGGCAATATCTCTGTTAGATGTTAACAATATTCCTTTATTATTGTTTCCTATGTTATCATGCGTGGTTTGACAGTTCTTAAGTGTAAGTATGTTTTCCATATGTTATCATGCGTGGTTGACAGTCTTAAGTGTAGTGTTGTTTCCATATGTTATCATGCGTGGTTGACAGTCTTAAGTGTAGTGTTGTTTCCATATGTTATCATGCGTGGTTGACAGTCTTAAGTGTAGTGTTGTTTCCATATGTTATCATGCGTGGTTGACAGTCTAGAGTGTAGTGTTGTTTGCCCGATGTTATCATGCGGGTTTGACAGTCTTAAAGTGTAGTGTTTGTTTCCATATGTTTTTCATGCGTGGTTGACCAGTCTAGAGGTGTGTTTTGTTTTGCATATGTTATCATGCGTGGTTGACAGTCTTAAGTGTAGTGTTGTTTCCATATGTTATCATGCGTGGTTGACAGTCTTAAGTGTAGTGTTGTTTCCATATGTTATCATGCGTGGTTGACAGTCTAGAGTGTAGTGTTGTTTCCATATGTTATCATGCGTGGTTGACAGTCTAGAGTGTAGTGTTGTTTCCATATGTTATCATGCGTGGTTGACAGTCTTAAGTGTAGTGTTGTTTCCATATGTTATCATGCGTGGTTGACAGTCTTAAGTGTAGTGTTGTTTCCATATGTTATCATGCGTGGTTGACAGTCTAGAGTGTAGTGTTGTTTCCATATGTTATCATGCGTGGTTGACAGTCTTAAGTGTAGTGTTGTTTCCATATGTATTCATGCTTGGTTTGACAGTCCTGAGAGTGTAGTGTTGTTTCCATATGTTATCATGCGTGGTTGACAGTCTTAATTGTAGTGTTGTTTCCATATGTTATCATGCGTGGTTGACAGTCTTAATTGTAGTGTTGTTTCCATATGTTATCATGCGTGGTTGACAGTCTAGAGTGTAGTGTTGTTTCCATATGTTATCATGCGTGCTTGACAGTCTTAATTGTAGTGTTGTTTCCATATGTTATCATGCGTGGTTGACAGTCTAGATGTATTTGTTGTTTTCCATTATGTTATCATGCGTGGGTTGACAGTCTTAATTGTAGTGTGTTTCCATATGTTATCATGCGTGGTTGACAGTCTTAATTGTAGTGTTGTTTCCATATGTTATCATGCGTGGTTGACAGTCTAGAGTGTAGTGTTGTTTCCATATGTTATCATGCGTGGTTGACAGTCTAGAGTGTAGTGTTGTTTCCATATGTTATCATGCGTGGTTGACAGTCTTCAGTTCGAGTTTGGTTTAATTCTAAAGTATTTTCTTAGTCCATTTTCATCTTTTTTTTTTCATGCAGCCTCTAAGTTTTGATTGGGGATATATTTCTGTATTCATTTAGAGATCTATTGTATTATTTCGGCGTCTTTGTATGCGGTCATTAAGGCTTAGCGGCCGCGGGAGTGTCAGGGTGACAGCTGTGGCCGCCAGCCTTGTAGTATAAGCTGCCTTTATTTCTTCACTATCTCTGCCTTACATCACGGTGACCATCGATGTTAGGTGGCCAGCAAGAGTAGGTACGCGTGTATCTTGGGGGGTCTATGCAAGCCACAGTGGGTCTGTAGAGTCAGGGATAAGAGTGAAATAAGGGTTGTTTACATCGGGCAGCCAACATTCCCCAATCCAGGCATTAGCCAAGCGTTTTCGCCAATCTGACATTATATTTGGCTTTGATATTCTAATTCCTCGTCTTGATAAGGGGGAGTCCACTTTAATAACATTCCTTAATAAATTCGATTAATTAGTAGAAAACTGTGGTTTGTGGCACCGTAATTAGCGGACCGGGTGGCGTACCCAGAAAATTGGAAGGGCGGGTGGGGCATCATATCTATATTCTATCTATCTATCTATCTATCTCTCGCTTTCCTCTCTCTCTCTCTCTTCATCTCTCTCTCTCTCCCTCTGGCATCTCTCCCTCCTTCCTCGGGTCTCTCTCGCTCCTCATCTCAGTCTCTCTCTCTCACTCTCTCTCTCTCTCCCCTCTCTCCTCTCTCTCTCTCTCTCATCTCTCTCTCGTCTCGATCCTCTCTCTCTCTCTCTCTCTCTCTCTCTCTCTCTCTCTCTCTCTTCTCTCTCGTATCTCGCTCTCGCTCTCTCTCTCTCTCTCTCTCTCATCTCGTCCGTCTCATCTCGTCTCTCTCGTCCTCCTCTCTCTCTCTCTCTCTCTATCTATTCTATCTATCTATCTATCTATCTATCTATCTATTCTTCTATCTATCTTCTGATCTATCTATCTATCTATCGATCTATCTATCTATCTATCTATCTATCTATCTATCTATCTATCTATCTATCTATCTATCTATCTATCTATCTATCTATCTATCTATCTATCTATCATCTGTGTATGGGGTGTAGCTTACCCGACGATAGCGGTGGCGTGTGGCATCATGGTGTTGTTGTGGTCCTGCATGGCGCCCAAGGGGAACACCGGCACTAGCGTTGCCATGGCTGACCCTGCGGCGGTAAGACGGTCTGCGGGGGAAAATATTTGTATAGCAACTTTTTGTATGGCAACTTTTTTATTACAATTTTTTCTATGGCAGTTTTATTTCCTATGGCAACTTTTTTATATTGGAAATTTTTCTATGGCAATTGTGTACGTTAACTTTTTGTGATAATATTTTATGACAACGTTTTGAATGGCATTTTTTTTTGGATGGCAATTTTTTCATAGTAACTTTTCATCATAACCTTTTATATGGCAACTTTTTATGTGACAGCTTTATTTGAGAGAACTTTTTATGGCAACTTTTATGTGATCAACTTTTTCAATGGTAACTTTTTTATGACAACTTTTACTATGACAACTTTTTAATGGCAACTTTTTCAATGGTAACTTATTCTATGATAACTTTTACTATGACAACTTTTACTATGACAACATTTACTATGACAACTTTTACTATGACAACTTTTTAATGGCAACTTTTACTATGACAACTTTTTAATGGCAACTTTTTCAACATTTACCTTTTTGTAGTAGGTTTATTTAAGAACACTTTTTAATCAATCAATCATTGGGGGCATACGCCGGGGGGCGCGTCGCCTCGCCCACCCTACGACGCCACTCCCGGGGGTCACCACGCGCGAGTTCCCATGCAGGCTCCTTTCCCATACCAAGCAGCTCTCGACAAGAAACATCAACTTGCCCCAGCCACGAGACTTGTGGGCGCCCCCTTGGCCTCCTCCACGCCGGATTGTCTCTTACAGATACAACCCGATGTGAAGGATCGGTTTCAGGGTAGCGTGCCACATGCCCATATAGCCGCAGTTGGCGCTGACGGACTGTGCAGGTAATAGGCCTCGATTCAGTCTCACGGTGCAATCGCTGATTTGACACGTAATCATCCCAGCGATACCCCATGATTCTGCGAAGACACTTATTACCAAAGGCATCGATTCGTCTCTTCAAGTCACTATTTAGTGTCCATGTCTCACAACCATAGAGTAAGACAGGGATCACAAGCGACTTGAAGATCCGGATCTTTGTCCTTCTGCACAGGTACCGACAACGCCAAATACTCCCGCTGAGCGAGTCCATAACACCGTGGGCTATGCCAATCCGCCGTAAGACTTCTTGACGTGACCCGCCGTCATTATGGACTGCGCTACCAAGGTATGTAAAACTTTCCAAGATCTCAATGTCCTCGCCACACGCATGAACAGACTGTACTGCTTCATCTAGTAAGTCTCCAAACACCTGGACCTTGGTCTTGAGCCAGGAGACCTCAAGTCCCAAAGGCTTTGCCTCCTCGTGCAGCGCCTCGAGAGCCATCACCAGGACCTCCAGCGACTCAGCAAAGATTACTGCATCATCGGCAAAAACAAGATCAGTGATCTTGGTGTTGCCGAGGGATGCTCCACAATCACTTTGATCTACAACCTTGTCCAATACCCAGTCCATACAAGCGTTGAAAAGTGATGGGGCAAGGACGCACCCTTGCCTCACTCCTGTATTCACAGG
>JACEEZ010001750.1:31094-33594 GCA_016584305.1 Chionoecetes opilio
AAAGATCCTTGGGGAGACTTTTGGATTTAGAAAACCCTTTAAGGATCTAAAAGGGGATTTGATGCCCAAAATTAATTTTTTCAAGAGAACCTATTCGAGCTTTCAACTCAAGTGAAAACAAAAAATAATGGTTTAAAACCCTAAACGGTCAACGTTGCATCACCGATCTCCGTAAAAATTATTTCAATGTTAGAGTCGTTGATCGATGGAACAAGTTACCAGCGAATGTTGTCGGAGCCAACACAATAACTACATTAAAAAACAGACTTGACGCGCACTGTAAAGTAAATGGGTATTGATAGTGCGATTTCGTATCTAGTCCCCTGTATCGATTAGTTGTTGTGGTAGTGGTAGTTGTAGTTAGTATTTTTCATATCCTATCATTCTGCACTATGAAACTTCCATGTTCCTATCCTGTTTAGGGACATGGTATCATTTTCCAACTGTTTTCTTACAAGTAGTTGATAGTTAGTAGTATGTAGTTCAGCAGATACCCTCGCTATGGACCAATAGGTCTCCTGGTGTCTGTTACTCCTATGTAATCCTATGTAATCCTCCTCCTCCTCCTCCACGTTACTCATCTCCACGGGTCGTCTTCTTCATCCATCCTCCTCCTCTTTTCTGGGTCTCATTTATAGTCTCCGCCTCCCCCCTCCTCCTCCTCCTCCTCCTCCTCCTCCTCCTCCTCCTCCTCCTCCTCCTCCTCCTCCTCCTCCTCCTCATAAACATAAAACTCCGGAAGTAATGACACAATTATGCACGTCCTTGGTTAGGCCGCACTTAGAATATGCCGTTCAATTATGGTCGCCTTGTTTCGTAAAAGATCAAGCCAAATTGGAATCAGTGCAAAGAAGAGCAACCAAACAAATACCATCTCTGCGAAATTCATCTTATGAAGAGAGACTGCGGAAACTTAATATGTTTTCCTTAAAGGATCGTAGAATCCGTGGGGACTTGATAGAAACCTTTAAGATCCTAAAAGGATTTGATGTCATTAATCAAGAGAACCTATTCGAGCTTTCTCCTCAAGTGACAACAAGAAATAACGGTTAAAACTAAATGGTCAACGTTGCATCACAGATCTCCGTAAAAATTATTTCAATGTTAGAGTTGTTGATCGATGGAACAAGTTACCAGCAAATGTTGTCGAAGTCAGCACAATAACTACATTTAAAAACAGACTTCACGCGCACTGTAAAGTAAATGGGTATTGATAGTGCCCTGAGAATTCATATTATAGTCCCCCGGATCGTTAGTGTAGTGGTAGTTGTAGTTAGTATATTTCATATCCTATCATTCTTCACTACGAAACTTCCATGTTCCTATCTTCTTTAGGGACATGGTATCATTTTCCAACTGTCCTCTTACATGTAATTGTAGTTACTAGTTAGTAGTATGTAGTTCAACTTCAACAGATACCCTAGTTATGGACCAATAGGTCTCCTGGTGTCCGTTATTCCTATGTATTCCTATGTATTCCTCCTGCTCCCTCCTCCTCCTCCTCCTCCTCCTCCTCCTCTTCCTCTTTCTGAGCCGCCGGCCGGAGAAAGTATAATGTCCACATGTGCCTCATTACGTGTGTGGGGACAGTCATGCTGATGGTGGTGGTGGTGGTGGTGGTGGTGGTGGTGGTGGTGGCTGACCTTCTTTGATAATGATGGTAACTCAATATTTTATAAGACTATTCATTAATTGATTCAGACATCTATTTCTTTACTTAGTATGTTTTTTTTATTTGATACAAGGATACGAAACTGTTATATATTCCTCACTACAACTCTGCCATTTTGTAGTTAATATTGCTCCATTATATTTTTTTCTTTTTTTAAGCCATTTTTCTATTACAATATATTACTGCAGTGTATTTTTTTGGCCATATTGTTTATTCCTATTTATTTCTGCAGTGTATTTTTTTAGGCCATTTTTTTATTCCTATATATTACTGCAGTGTATTTTTTAGGCCATTTGTTTATTCCTATATAAGTATTTCTGCAGTGTACTGTTTTCTTTTATAATTGTGTCCCTGATAATGTTGATTGACACACTCTTCACCACGTCGCCATTACCGTTCCATCACAGTTACCAGTCCATCACTATCACCATTCCATCACTATCACCGTTCCATCACTATCACCGTTCCATCACTATCACCGTTCCATCACTATCACCATTCCATCACTATCACCGTTCCATCACTATCACCGTTCCATCACTATCACCGTTCCATCACTATCACCGTTTTTATCACTATCCCGTTCCATCACTATCACCGTTCCATCACTATCACCGTTCCATCACTATCACCGTTCCATCACTATCACCGTTCCATCACTATCACCGTTCCATCACTATCACCGTTCCATCACTATCACCGTTCCGTTACTATCACCGTTCCATCACTATCACCGTTCCATCACTATCACCGTTCTTTCACTATCACCGTTCCATCACTATCACCGTTACCATCACTATCACCGTTCCATCACTATCACCGTTCCAT
>JACEEZ010001750.1:48594-51094 GCA_016584305.1 Chionoecetes opilio
ACCTTTCCAAACACAGCACACAAAGGTTACTCACTTTTGCCGCGGCGTGTGGGTGAAATCGAAGCGACGGTGAGATATGGATGCCGGTCTAAAGTGCAACCCAGAATAGAGACAGAGAATTATTTAAGGCAACAATCGATGGTGTGTG
The DNA here is from genome assembly GCA_016584305.1 of Chionoecetes opilio. Classification (NCBI taxonomy): domain Eukaryota; kingdom Metazoa; phylum Arthropoda; class Malacostraca; order Decapoda; family Majidae; genus Chionoecetes; species Chionoecetes opilio. Next base: position 48,743 of record JACEEZ010001750.1, read on the forward strand.
TGTGTGTACGTGTGTGTGTGTGTGTGTGTGTGTGTGTGTGTGTGTGTCTGTGTGTGTGTGTGTGTGTGTGGTGTGTGTGTCTGTGTGGTGTGTGTGTGTGTGTCTGTGTGTGTGTGGTGTGTGTGTGTGTGTGTGTGTGTGTGTGTCTGTGTGTGTGTGTGTGTGTGTCTGTGTGTGTGTTGTGTGTGTGTGTCTGTGTGTGTGTGTGTGTTGTGTGTGTGTGTGTGTGTGTTGTGTGTGTGTGTGTCTGTGTGTGTGTGTGTCTGTGTCTGTGTGTGTGTGTGTGTGTGTGTGTGTGTGTGTGTGTGTGTGTGTGTGTGTGTGTGTGTCACGCAGTGGCGGTCCTGGCTTGTGTGCGCCCTGGGCGAATCGTAACTTCGGCGCCCCCCTCCCTTCCGCTGTTACAACACTAAATATTTTTTATGAAGATACTAAACCAAAATTTTAGATATACCATTTAAAATAATGCAACAATTATAATAATATATATAGAACCATATATATCTTCTATATAATATAAGCGAAAGTGTGTCTGTCTGTCTGTCTGTGTGTGTGTGTGTGTGTGTGTGTGTGTGTTGTGTGTGTGTGTGTGGTGTGGTGTGTGTGGTATAGGTTTCCGCCCCCCGTGGCGCAAAAAACCTCATATGGCACTTTTGGAATCAGGTTGACCAGGGGAAGGTCATAAGCCCACTTATGAGATGATCCGATCATTTTTTTTTTTTTTTTTTTTTAGCAGCCTATTAGCGAGAATTGTGAAAACATAAGTGGGTTTGCGAGAATTGAGGAGCCTTGATGTAGGGTGATGGGTAATGGGGGAGTGAAAGGGTGGGGTGATGGTAATGGGTGTGGGTGATGGGTGAGTGAATGGGTGGGGGGTGATGGGTTTTGGGGGTGACGGGTGATGGGTGAGGGATAGGTGGGGGGTGATGGGGAAAGGGTGGTGAATGGGTGTGTGGTGATGGGGAATGGGTGAGTGAATGGGTGGGGGTGATGGTAGGGGTGAGTAAATGGGTGTGTGGTGATGGGTAAGGGGTGAGTAAATGGGGGGGGGGGTGTGGGAAATGGTGATGATGGGTGTTAAATGGGTAATGGGTAGTGATGGGTGGGGGGTATGAATGGGGGGGGGGTGAGGTTAAGGGGTGAGTGAAGGGGTGTGTGGTGATGGGTAATGGTATGAAGGGGTGGGGGGTGAGGGGTAATGGGGGGGGAGGGGTGTGGGGTGAGGGGGAAAGGGGTAGTAAATGGGGGGGGGTATGGGTAATGGTGAGTGAATGGGGGGAGGGCGTGGGAAATGGTGATGAAGGGGTGGGGGGTGAGGGGTAAGGGTTTGAGTAATGGGGGGGGGGTGAGTAAAGGGGTGGGGGTGAGGGGTAATGGGTAGGAAGGGGGGGGGAGGGGAAAATGGGTGATTGAGGGTGGGGGGGAGGGGAAATGGGGGGGTGAAGGGTTGTGGTGATGGGTAATGGGTGATAAAGGGGTGGGGGGGAGGGTAATGGGTGAGTAAATGGGTGTGGGTGAGGGTAAGGGGTGAGGGGAAGGGGTGTGTGGTGATGGGTAAGGGTGATAAAGGGTGGGGGGTGAGGGGAAATGGGTGAGGAGGGGTGGAGGGCGAGGGAAAGGGGTGAGTGAATGGGGGGGGGTGATGGGAAATGGGGTGGGAGGGAAGGGGAGTGAAGGGGGGGAGGTAGGGTGAGTGATGGGGGGGGGGTGAGGGGAAAGGGGTAGGGGGGGGGGGGGTGGGGGAAAAGGGGGTGGGGAAATGGGGGGGGGGTTGGTAGGGTGAGTAAATGGGGGGGGGGAATCAACATTTCTCCCCCTGATTTCGGGAAAAGTTAGGGGGTTATCGGGAGAGTCCGTTTGGGGGGGCCTTGGGGCCACCAACCAGGTGGTGGGCCAAAGGCCCACCAATACCCCTCCGCAGGAGCTAGAAAAAAAGCCCCGCCCGGGGGGGGGCGGTTTTGGGGCTATACAACATAAATACCAAATTTAAAAATTTAAAATTTAAAGTTATTAAAACATAAAAAAAAAAACAAAAAAATTGAAAAAATTGTTGTTTATCATACAAATATAATTGAAAAGCAGATTCCATGATAGGAATTCAAAAATTGTAAGAAAAGGCAATTGTAAAGGATCCTGACTAGTGCCAAGGGTTTCCAAATATTTTTAGAAATGCCCCGGAATTTCCCCTGCATAATTATTTGTTTAACTGAATATTTTGCTGCACAATAAAATCAAACAATTGCCCCCAAAATCTTAACTCTCAGAATAGAAAGGAAAACCCCGCATTTTTTTGGGTAATTTAAGGCATGGTATCCCACAAAAACTCAAGCCCTCACAATATACAAAAAGTAG
>JACEEZ010001750.1:56094-63942 GCA_016584305.1 Chionoecetes opilio
CACACACACACACACACACACACACACACACACTATCTAACACTAATCCAGTATTAAGTATTGACCCATGACGAGATGTAGATCAGTGAAACGCATGGTGTGTGTGGCGAGGCATGGAGGGAGTCATGCCGCTGGGGGGGTTCCTATCTCTCTGTTTTCTCCTCCACTTGCGTCAATACTCTCTCTCTCTCTCTCTCTCTCTCTCTCTCTCCTCTCTCTCTCTCTCTCTCTCTCTCTCTCTCTCTCTCTCTCTCTCTCTCTAACACACATACTACACTCTTAAATATCTCCTCTTTTCTTTATCTTTCTTCATTTCCATTTCATTTCCATTCTCTCTCTTCTCTCTCTTCTCCTCTCTCTCTCTCTCTCTCTCTCTCTCTCTCTCTCTCTCTCTCTCTCTCTCTCTCTCTCTCTCATTCCGCCTCGTCAGCACGTCGCGTCACGCCCCCTTATGTCTCCTCGCTTTCAATTCCCGTCCCGTCCTCCAATATTCCAGCCATTCCAATTCCCACCCAGCACGCCTCTCCTCACTCTCTTATTTTTCCTTCCTTTCTTCTCTTATTCTTCTCCTATTCCTCCTCCTCCTCCTCCTCCTCCTCCTCCTCCTCCTTCTCCTATCCTCCTCCTCCTCCTCCTCCTCCTCCTCCTCCTCCTCCTCCTCCTCCTCCTCCTCCTCCTCCTCCTCCTCCTCCTCCTCCTCCTTCATTTCTTTTCTCCTCCTTATTATAAACTCTTCTCCTATTTTTTCTACATCCTCTTTTTCCACCACACACACACACACACACACACACACACACACACACACACACACACACACACACACACACACACACACACACACACACACACACACACACACACACACACACCTTGAAGCCCCTTGAACAGTTAGTAATCATATTCAAGTCTCATAATATATCGTCTTTCTTCCAAAAAGGTAGCTATTACAAGGCGTTCCTCAGGGTATTCAGTACAGTGTCATTATATTTTGGCGCCGGATTGACTGCTGCCGCCCTAGTAAACGTCAGGCTAAGGATATTTCTCCCCTCCCAGACATACACACTGTTCCTATTTTTACAGTATGCCTAAAATACATTACAAAGTCACCATACAGTCATATATCCTTGCTATATATCTCCTTTTTTGTTCATATTCCTACAGTAGGCCTAAAACACATTACAAAGTCACCATACAGTCATATATCCCTGCTATATATCTCCTCTTTTCATATATCTATTTTTCCTCTTATTATGTATCTCCTAGGTTTGACTGTAGGGATGGATGGGTGAGGAGGAGCCTTCTACTGTACTATCCTCTCTCTCTCTCTCTCTCTCTCTCTCTCTCTCTCTCTCTCTCTCTCTCTCTCTCTCTCTCTCCTCTCCTCTCTCTACTCTTTTCCTCTTCTCTCTCTTGTTTTTTTTTTTTTTATTTTTTATTTTTACTTGTCTTTGGGGTTGTTTTAAGAGCTAAACCTTCTATTTTACTAAGCATCTAGCTACATATTATAAACCCAAATTTTATATTAAATAATATTTACCATCAACCCACTTTCACCCCCCGCTAAATCTTTATCCTTTAGTCTTTTGCTCTACTTCTTCTCTCTCTCTCTCTTTCCGTTCTCTCCTTCTCTCCTCTCTCTCTCTCTCTCTCTCTCTCCTCTTCTCTTCTTCCTCTCTCTCTCTCTCTCCCTCACCCTCTCTCCTCGCCCTTTCCCCTTCTTCTCTAGCTCCAAAAACCCTACCACCACCCACCAGTGAGCCCGGTTCCCTAATGCTCTTTTTTTGGTGTTAGGTGGCCCAACAAGCATACTTGCACCCATATACCACCCCCGCACCAACAAAACACCACCCACCACACACACACACCACCCCACAACCACAACACCAAACACAACACCTCACTCCTACTTCATCTCTCCTTGTCATTTTTGCCTCTCCCTTTCTCACCCTACTCTCTCCTCTCTTTCTCTCTCTCCCCTTTCGTCCCTCTTCTCCATTTTTCCCCTATTTTGGTCATTTTTTCGTCTAACCTTCCCCGAACTTTTTCTTTTGCACTCCTCCCCTTTTTTCCCTTCTTTCAATTTTTTCCTTTCTTCATTCTTTCCGCATTCTTTTTGCCTTTGCCGTATTTTCAGCCTTAATCCCTTGTACCCCCTTTTCCCCTCCTCCCCTACCTACATCTCTCTCAGGGTTTCCAGGTCGCGTTTAAAGGAATGGGCCTTTTTAATGGCTTTGGGGGTTTTTAGGGAATGTGCCGGGTAAAAATGCTTTTGTTAGAAAAGAACCCGGGTTTGGGGTTTTAGAAATGCTTGCTTTTGGTTTGGGAGAGAAATTCTTGTGTGAGTATTTGAAATTGGTGGTTTAGGAGAAAATTGCGGGTGTTTGTTTTGAGTAAGTCCTGGTTTGTGTGCCGTTTGAGAGAAAAACCGCGGTTGGTGGTGGTGGTGTGTTTGAAAAGAGAGAATGGTGTGTGTGTGGGGTGGTGTTTTTGAGAGAGAATGCGTGTGTGTGTGTGTTTGAGAGAGAGAATGCGTGTGTGTGGTGGGTTGCGTGTTTTGTTTGAGAAAAAATGCGTGTGTGTGGGGTTTTTTGAGAGAGAGAATGCGTTGTGTGTGTGTGTGTGTTGGAGAGAGAATGTCGTGGTGTGTTTTGAGAGGAATGTGTGTGTGGTGTTGAGAGAGAAGGGCGTTTGTGGTGTGTTTGAGAGAGAATGCGTGTTGTGTTTGAGAGAGAATGCGTGTGTGGTGTGTGTGTGTTTAAAGAGAGAATGCGGTGGTGTGTGTTTGAGAGAGAATGCGTGTGGGGTTTGAGGAGAATGCGTTGTGTGTGTGTTTTGAGGAGAGAATGCGTGTGTGTGTGTTTGAGATGAGAATGGGGGTGTGTGTGGGGTGTGTGTTGGAGAGAGGTGTGTGTGTGTGTGTGGGGTGTTTGAAAAGGAATGGTGTGGTGTGTGTTTGAGAGAGAGTGCGTGTGTTTTGGGGTGTTTGGGAGAGAGAATGCGTGTGTGTGTTGTTTGAGAGAGAAATGCGTGTGGTGTGTGTGTTTGAGAGAGAATGCGTGTGGTGTGTGTTTGAGAAAAGAAATGCGTGTGTGTTGTGTGTTTGAGAGAGAATGCGTGTGTGTGTTTGGGGTGGGGTGTGTGTGTTTTGGTGTGTGTGTTTTGTGTGTGTTGAGAAAAGAATGTGTGTGTGTGTTTGAAGAGAGAATGGTGTGTGTGTGTTGTTTGAGGGGAAATGCGCGTGTGTGTGTGTGTGTGTGTGTTGGTGTTTGAGAGAAGAAGGGCGTGTGTGTGTGTTTGAGAGAGAATGCGTGTGTGGTGTGTTTGCGAGAGAGAATGCGTGTGTGTGTGTGGTGTGTGTGTGTTGAGTGTTTGGGGAGAGAATGCGTGTGGTGTGTTTTTGAGAGAGAATGCGTGTGTGTGTGTTTGAGAGAGAATGCGTGTGTGTGTGTTTGAAAAGAGAATGCGTGTGTGTGTGTTTTGAGAGAGAATGCGTGTGTGTGTTTTGGAGAGGGGAATGCGTGGGGTGTGTGTTTGAGAGAAATGCGGGGTGTTTGGGGGATGTGTGTGTGTGTGTTTGAGAGAGAATGCGTGTGTGTTGTTTGAGAGAGAAATGCGTGTGTGTGTGTGTGTTTTGGAGAGAGAATGCGTGGTGTGTGTGGGGGTTTGTGTGGGGTGTTTTGAGAGGAGAATGCGTGTTGTGTGTGTTGAGAGAGAATGGTGTGTGTTTGGAGGAGGGTTTGTGTGTGGTTTTGAGAGAGAATGCGTGTGTGTGTGTTTTTGAGGAGATGGTGTGTGGTTTTGAGAGAGAAAATGCGTTTTGTTTTGTGTTTGAGAGAAAAGGGCGTGTTTTGTTTTGAGAGAGAATGCGTGTGTGTGTGTTTGAGAGAGGAATGCGGTGTGTGTTTGAGAGAGAATGCGTTTGTGTGTTTTGAGAGGAATGCGTTGTGTGTGTGTTTGAGAGAGAGAATGCGTTTGTGTTGTTTGGGGAGAATGCGTGTGGGGTGTTTTGAGAGAGAGAATGCGTGTGTGTGTTTTTGTTTGAGAGAGAATGCGTGTTGGGGGTGTGTTTGAGGAGAGAATGCGTGTGTGTGTGTTTTGGGGGGAGAGAGAATGCGTTGTGTGTTTTTTTTGAGAGAGAATGCGTGTGTGTGGGGGTTTTGAGAGAGAGAATGCGCTTGTGTGTGTGTTTGGAGAGAGAATGCGTGTGTGTGTGTTTGAGAGAAAAGATGGTGTGTGTTTTTGAGAGCGAATGCGTGTGTGTGTGTGTTTGAGGGGAGAAAAATGCGTTTGTGGGGGTTTTTTGAGAAAATGCGTGTGTGTGTGTTTGAGAGAGAGAATGCGTGTGTGTGTGTTTTGTTTTGGAGAGAGAATGCGTGTGGGGTGTGAGAGAGAGAATGCGTGTGTGTTTTTGTTTTGTGGAGAGAGAATCGTGTGTGTGTGTTTGAGAGAGAATGCGTGGTGTGTGTGTTTGAGAGAGAGAATGGTGGTGTGTGTGTTTGAGAGAGAATGGTGTGTGTGTGTTTTGAGAGAGAATGCATTTGTGTGTGTTTGAGAGGAATGGTGTGTTGTGTGTGTTTGAGAGAGAGAATGCGTTTGTGTGTGTTTGAGAGAGGAATGCGTGTGTGTTTTGTTTGAGAGAGAAGCGTGTGTGTGTGTTTGAGAGAGAGAATGCGTGTGTGTGTGTTTGAGAGAGAATGCGTGTGGGGTTGGTTTGAGAGAGAGAATGCGTGGGGTGTGTGTTTGAGAGAGAATGCGGTGTGTTTTTTGGGGTGTGTGTGTGTGTTTGAGAGAGAATGGTGTGTGGTGTGTTTGAGAGAGAAATGCGTTTGTGGGTGTGGGGTGTGTGTGTGTGTGGTTTGAGAAGAGAATGCTTTTGTGTGTGTTTGAGGAGAGAATCCCTGTGTGTGTTTTTGTTGAGAGAGAATGCGTGTGTGTGTGTTTGAAAGAGAATGCGTTTGGTGTGTGTGTGTTGGAGAGAGAATGCGTGGGTGTGTGTTTGAGAGAGAGAATCCCGTGTGTGTGTTTTAGAGAATGGCGTGTGTGTGTGTGTGTGTGTTTTGAGAGAAAATGCGGTTGTGTGTGTTTAAAGAGAGAATGCGCGTTGTGTGTGTGTGGTTTGGGGGGGAGAGAGAAGCGTGTGTGTGTTTGAGAGAGAGAATGGGGTGTGTGTGTTTGAGAGAGAAATGCGTGTGTGTGTGTTTTGAAAGAGAATGCGTGTGTGTGTGTTTGGAGAGAAATGCGTGGGTGGTGTTTGAAGAGAGAATGCGTGTGTGTGTGTTTGAGAGGAATGGGTGTGTGTGTGTGTGTGTGTTTGGGAGTGTCTTGTGTGTGTGTGTTTTGGGGGTGGTGTTTTGGGGTGTGTTTGAGGGGAGAATGCGTGTTGTGTTTTTTTGAGAGAGAATGCGTGTGTAAAATGGTGTGGGTGTTTTGAGAAAGATGCGTGTGTGTGTGTTTGAGAAAATGCGAAGAAATGCGTGTGTGTGTGTTTGAGAGAATGGTGTGTGTGTGTGTGTGTTTTGAGAGAGAATTCGTGTGTGTGTGTGTGTGTGTGTGTGTTTTTGTGTGGTGTGTGTGTGTGTGGGGTGTGTGTGGGGGTGTGTGTGTGTGTGTGTGTGTGTGGGGGTTTTGTGTGTGTGTGTGTGTGTGTGTGTGGTGGTGTGTGTGTGAACACACAGAGAAAAGGGGAAATGATTATGTATGTAGTATGATCTTTATATTCTCTCATTCCCATTGTTGTATATACGAATCTTAGAAGCATTATATCTTTGCCCCGTAAGAAAATTGCCCTTTAAACTATCACTGGCGGCTCTATACCACCAAATATGGCTTTAACTATCATAGGAACAAAAATTATATTTTTATTTCTGATCTGTCCATGAACCCCAAGGTATTGACACAATTAACACAAATATGTTCTCTCACAAAAAATATAATGATTGGCGGCCATCTTTTCTCGAATAACTACTAAAACCTTAATGATTGGAAATTTACCTCAACATGCTTATGTCCATCGGAATTATTATCCATTAAAACATGGATATAGGCACAAAACGTATGCTTGCTGTGAAATAACTCCCTGATTTATAATGAAAAAAGCCTTTAGTGGCGCCATTTTTCAAAATGGCGCCATTGCTATATTTGGTTGCTCCATATCAGTTTTTTTTGGAGATGCATCTTTTAACACCCATACCAAGTTTGGATGTTATTACTAAAAATGCAGGTTTGCACATATCCCTGGACTAGAAACATGGTCGCGGGGTTTTCGGTTTTTTGGGCTGTTTTAACTTAGGCTTGCGGATTTTTGGGTTGATTGGCTTGAAAGCACATGACACGTTTGCACCCGGTCAAATGGAAATTATCCTCAAAAAGGATTATCACGACCGGACTTTGACCCGATTAGGACCTCAGCCTTTACCTCTCCACGGGGACACACCCTACTGACATCCCTAGGGGCGATTTTAAATTGGCCTGGGTCATGCCCACCTTCCAAAAGGGCCACCGTTCATTCAGCCTTTTCTAAATTGAAAGTTTTAAGGAGAGAGACCTCAGAGAGGCTGTCAAACAGTTTACTCTCTACTACTACAGCTGCCGTTTATCAAAAGGAGGGCAACATTAGCTGGGGTGAGTGAAATTGCAACACAAGAGTTTAGAAAATACATGACATGTCCGTGTTTACATGTGACATTCATGCATAGAAATAACACGTGTTGCAATGATTTAACCCCGCTGAGGAAATGCTGTCACTTTTTATGAAGGACATTTATTCCATTTCTGACGATCAGGAGTATGTTTGATATACCTGGATATATAAATGTCCAGAAAAAAGCATATAGCATAGCATGTAAGGCATGAATGGCTACGTAAAGTATGCTAATATTGATACATTACTTGTCAAATATTTTTTCCCCATTTTGTTATACTCCTGTCAGTCGTCTTGAGCCTCAAACATACACAAAAGATTTTTTTTTTTTTTTGGCGGTTTTTTCGCGGTTTTTTGAGACCGAGGTAGCGGTTTTTGGGCTGGGTTTTTGGGGTGGTACTGGGTGGGAACACAGTCCACGACCTGGCAACCCCGCTACCTACCTCCCCACCATCCCCTCAGCCTCCATCCCCAAATTTGCACTGCCCTTCCCCCCCTTCCCCCCCTTCCTGTTCCCCCCTTTCCCTCACCTCTCCCCCTCTCTGTCCTCTCTGCCCCGTTTATTGCTCTCCTCTCAAATACCTTTCTTCTCTCCCTCTTCTTTCTCTCTTCTCCTCTTCTCTCTCTCTCCCCTCCTCTCTCTCTCTCTCTCTTCCCCTCTCTCTCTCCCCTCTCTCTCCTCCTCTCTCTCTCTCTTCTCTTCCCCTCTCTCTCTTTTTTCCCCCCTCTCTCTTTCTCTCATCTAAGTCCCCCTCTCCCCAACTTCTAGCATTTGTAGAAGTTATAGTAGTGGGGGTTATTGGGGTGGTGGTGGTGGTGGTGGTGATGGTGATGGTTTTTGTGGTGGTGGTGATGGTGGTGGGGGTGATGGGGGGGTGATGGTTTGTGGTTGATGGTGTTGTGGTGATGGTGATGGTGATGGTGGTGGTGGTTGGTGTTGGTGGGGGGGTGGTGGTGGGTGGGGGTGATTGGGGTAGTGGGTGGTTGGTGATGGTGTTGTGTTGTATGGGTGGGTGGGTGGGGTGGGTGGTGGTGTGGGAGGTGTTGTGGTGGTGGTGATGGTGGTAGTGATGGTGGTGGTTTTGGTATGGTTTGTGGGTGGGGTGATGGTGGGGGTGTTTGGGGTGGTGGTGGTGGTGATGGTGTTGTGGCGGTGGGGGTGGTGGGGATGGTGATGGTGTTTGGGGGTGGAGGTGTGGTGATTTTGG
>JACEEZ010001751.1:0-25000 GCA_016584305.1 Chionoecetes opilio
CACCCCCTTTCCCTAAGGGGAAAAAAATTTTTTAAAAAACCCTCTTTTTCAGGGGGGCACTCGGATTTTTCCGGGAAAGAGTGATAATGAGGCCACTCTGAGTCGGATGTGCGACCCAAACCCTTTTTTCTCTAGCGGGTTCTCTTCAGGTTTCATGCGTACTGCGTCGGGCAACCATTCGGTCATCTCTTGACGTAACGCCTTGCTTTTTTCTTCGTTCGCGGGGGGCATCTAAAATTTTGCCCCCTCAGCCCTCTCCGTTCGATCTAATTTTCATAGAGATTTTTTCACGCTCTTTGATTGGCAACGGCAAGTCTTGACAAATTTAAAGTAAAATTTTTTCGTGTTGCGGTGCTGCTTGGGGGAGGAGTGTAAAATCAGGCCACTCTGATGGCGGGAAGGTGTATTTTTGGCCACTTGATGATTGCAAAGATGTTGGTTCAGGAAAGTTAGATGGCGGGGGAGTGATAATCGGGCCACCTGAGATTGGCGGGTGTTGGCTAGACAACTTTAATGCCGGGACAAGTGTTAACCCGGCCACTCTGAGATTGGAAGGGGTTTTGCCCTCAACCCCACTCTGAGATATGAAGGGTGTTAAAACCTCAGGCCCCCTCTTATGATTGCAAGGGAACCACCTCAAGACATTTTGTTGACGGAAAGAGTGTATACTCTGGCCCACCTGAGTTTGCAAGGGTTTCGACTCGGCCACTCTGATGATATGTATACCTACCCCCTTTCTGATGATTGCAAGGAAAACCCCCCTGAATCCATTTTGTTTGACGGAAATGTTATACTCGGGCCACTCGAAGGTTGGAGGGGGGGTGAAAATTTTTTGCATTTTTTGAATAAATTTAAATTGTGAGGAAAAGAGAAAGGAGCCGCGACGAGAGGATCGTAAAAAGGGGGATGGTAGTGGAGGGCAATTCCACGAAAAAAGGGTCCCCACCGGGCCCCCTACAGGGTCGCGCCGTTGTGTTTTGCATCACTAACAATATATCCAGTAACATTACCATCTATAGATCAATGTTACTTTTCACTCATGTATTTATATTTTTTTTGATTTGCGTGATTCTACTTTTTTTTAAATCTTTTTAAAAGAAAGACACGTAAAAAACTATTTTCCTACCTAATCGTTACGTTTTTTTTTAAAGATGTTGTATGCTTCTAATAATTAAATTAGCCAACCCAGTGTTTACAGGGGGCCGTGCAATACGGCGAAAAACCCTACTTTTAGTTTGTCGTAATGAAAATGACAGTATTGGGAAAGCATTCCCCCAACGCGCTGCCCTTTCCAGAGAAGAGGAAAAGGGGCTTATGAAATCCCGCATTAGGTTCTCCATCAGGAATTAAAAAATTTTATCGTTACAGTTTCGCTAATGGGCACCCCTCGGGTTTTTTCCCTCCCCAGGGTGTGCTGCCCCCCATCCTCAGGGGCTTTGCCCTTTCTTTTGCGAGGTCGAAGAATGTTTTATCAGTGGCATACCGAGGGGGGCGGGGGGGCATTGCCCGCCATGGCCCCCTCCTTTTTCAAAGAAAAATGATATTTTGGGTATTTCTTAAAAATATGTATTAAATATATATATAAATTAATATTATAGATTATTTTATAAATTTTTATATATTATATATATATTTTATATATATATTATATATAAAAATATATATTATATAAATATATATTATATTATAAAAATATATATATTATATATATATATATATTATTATAAAATATATAATTTATAAATAAAATATAATATATATATATATATGTATATAAAAATAATATATATATATTTATATATAAATTTTATATATATATTATTTATAATATATATATATTATAATTATATATATATTATTTTATATAATATTGGCCCCCCTTTTCAATTTTCTGGGTACGCCCTGGCATGACCCCCTTTTAGAACTGTGAAAGGACCGACACGGTTACACGGCTCACAACTTATGTTTTTCTGTTTACCTTTTCCGATGTAAATTGGATTCCCCGGGGAATGAGTTGATTAACGAGGGATTTTGAGTGAGGCCCCCCCCCCCCTCTCTCTCCCCTCTTTCCCCCTCCCTCTCTCTCTCCCCTCTTTTCCTCTCTCTCCCCTCTCTTTTCTCCTTTTCCTCCTTTTCTCTCTTTTTCCCTCCTCTCTTTTTTCTTCCTCTCTCCCCCTCTCTCTCTCTCTCTCCTCCCTCTCTCTCTCGCCTCCCATTTTTACAGTTTGATTTTACAAATTTCTGATATGACCCCTCTTTTTTTTTATAGTTTATTCATATTTAATTCGTTTCAATTTTATCTTTTTGTATTTCCTTTTTTTCTTTTTTTCCCACTGACTTTTTGGGTTTGTTCTCTCCCGGATTGTTGCCCTAAATTTCTTTTTCCTTTTGATAATTAAATTTAAGTTATTTTCTATTTGTTTACGCAGTTAATCATTTTTCTGTATTTTTTTTTAAATAATGTTATTTTTTCGGTATGAATGTTTGTGTGTGTGTGTGGTGGGGTTTGTGTGTGGTGTTGTGTGTGTGTGTGTGTATGTTGGGTGTGGGTTGGTGTGTGTGTGTGTGTGTGGTGTGTGTGTGTGATGTTTGCATGATGTTGAATGTTTTTGGGGGGTGTGTGTGTGTGTTGTTTTTGGGTGTGTGTGTTTTTGTGTGTGGTGTTGTTCGACGGGACAGTGGGGGGGGGGGGTTTTTCTAGAGGGAAAGAGTAGCAGACTGAAACGCCCGAAACATAACAAAAGGTGATGGAAAAAAAGTAAAAACAATAAAAATTTAATATATCTAAAATCACCTTTTAGCAAGGAGTAAGATGATCTTGCTTTTGAAACACACACAGAGATGACTAAAAAAAATGTTTATAAATCTAAAGACCAATATGACAAAACACAAGAAAATTTCCCCGGGAAAAACACAAAAAGAATACCAAATAAATTTCCCCACCAGTATAAAAAATAATAAAAAGGTTTTAAATTGAGTAGGTCCCGGGCTAATTTTTGACTGGGTACTTACTTAAAGGCACGAATGGGTTACGCTATTTTCCCTCGGGGAGAGTAGAAACGCTTCGCAAATTACAGATGACTACAAACAAAAAAAACGGGGTTTAAAAACCCCTCTTTTGCCTGGGGCTCTTCACTCAGCTTTGAGTCGAAAACAACCGGGCGGATCCCGGAGTTTTTCCCGGTCCTTCCCTTCGTGTTGATTGAGGAAAGGGTAGTTAGGACTCCCAGGCATGTGTGTGTGTGTGTGTGTGTGTGTGTGTGTGTTTTGTGTGTGTTGTGTGTGTGTGGGGTTTTGGTTTTGTGTTGTGTGTGTTTCACCAGGATGAGGAAAAAGGCGAAGCTTATGATACCCCCCCCATAAGACGACGCCACTGGGAAGAATTTGGAGCGTAGGAGTTGAATGGTCGGTGAGCCTCTGGGTGCGAGAGAGAGGTCTGAAATGATGTTGTCGGTGCCCTTGTTGGATAGGTCAGGTTGTAAGGTTGGAGGAAGAGAGACCTCGAGAAGGCGTTGATTGGTAAATTTGGCCGATTTAGGAAGGAAAAGGGGTTGTGATCAGTGTAGATTTTTAAAAGGATCTTGATTCTGGAGATAACACTGAAATTTTTTACCGTGAGACATTGCCAGGTTTTCTTTCTCGTGGTGCTGTCCCGTTTTTTGGGGGGTTGAACTTCTGGATGGTTTTCCAAGGGTGAAGAATGCCCTCCACTCTTGTAAGAGTACACTCCAAAGGGGGTGTCGTGGCATCTGTTTGCAGAGCAAAGGGTTTGGCAAGTGGGGAGCGATGAGCAGGGACCCTGGGACGGAAGTTTTTAAATTTGGGTTAAGGGCGGTTTGGCAGACTTCCGTCCAGTTGTAGGTCACAGCCCCACTAGGAGCCGGGTGAGAGGACGGTAGCGGCCGCAATTTGGGACAAATCTCCGGTGAAACCCGCCATCCCAAAAGGCCGTAGGGCCTTCCGGTATAGGGCAGGGTACTCCAAAATGGCGGAGATTTTTTCCATTTTGGGGTTCGTACTTGGCCTTGTCCCCCCCCTGTGTCCCCAGTATGTCACCGTGGCTCGGCTGAAGGTGGTTTTGCCAGCGATGGCTTGTCTCCCTGCACCTGGCAACATTTCCCCCGAGTTTGAGAAGGTGCTGCTCCCAATGCTTGTAAATATCAAATTCGTCTAATTACAAAAACTCCCCAGATCCTGTAATAAGTACCATTGCCCTTTTGGGAAGGAGAAGGGGCATTCCTCATCCCAAAGGGCATGACCTGTATTAAAAAACCCAAAAAAGGGTGTGATGAAGGCTGAATTTTTTGGGGGGCCTTTTTTTCCGTAAGGGGTTTTTGGTAGTATCCCTTCAAAATAAAATTTTTTTATATTTTTGGGTTTTCTCCAACCTGCGATGAGATCTCTTTTTCTTGGTAAGGGTAGGCGTCCGGAACTCCAAAGCTTTTACCTGCGGTTTCGTGCAGAGCGCATTTGCCATCCTCCTTGGGACGAAAAGACATGGTGACCCCCACGGAGACGGGCTGGGAATCCCAGTCCCTGCTGGATGAAATCCACCTTTTTCCCTCTCTGGTAAAATTTCCGGGATTAGCGGTAGGTGGTTGACGAAGGGGAAGGTTCCTGGGAAGCTCGACATCGGGGGAGGTCATGTTACAAAAATTTGGATGATCCCCAAGGGGGACATTTTTTTGGGTTTTAGATAAGGGGTTTTTCTCCTGTAGAGGAAGATAGGTGGGTTATAATCTCAAATTTCCAAGAGGTTTGATTTTTTCTCACAACTGTACCTTTACAAGGGTGGTGGTTTTTTCAGGACAAAAAAGGGGCAAACTGGCATTGTATTTGAATCAGGTTTTTTATTTGTATGGGGTGCAAGGTTTGGTTACTCTTGTATAATTTTTCATAGATTAATATAATTTAGCTGATGCTTTTTACGGCGGTCGGGAGTTTTTCTCCCCAAAAGCACCTTGTGATTGGGATGGATGCCGTAGATAGAGTCTGTGTGATTCCAAGCTCTCCCAAAAATGCGCAAAGAGACCGCTCGTGAAATTTTCCCGCGGTCACTTTAAATTTTCCCTAGGTACCAAAAAGGAGTAAAACAGTTGATGAGTTTTGACACAATTGTTTTGGTTTAAATTTTTTTAAGTGGGAAAGCCTCAGGGTATCGGGGGGGTTTTACACATAATATGGGATGTATTGGTTCCCTCCCCTAGTTTTGGGATGGGCCAAACAAATGTAAATGATATCTTTTAAAAAGGGTTCCTCAGCCTTGGATGGTTGGGAGTGGTATGGGGAATTTTTTGGGTTATTTTTTTCCCCCTAATTGGGCAAGTGTGACAAAAATTTTATCATTAAAGTTATGTCTTTTTTTAATCCTGGCCAGTAAAAACATTGAGTATTTTGTCAAAATTTTTCTTAATTTCCCCAGGGCCCGGGCTTTTTCTCCTGACGTTTCCCCCAATTTTTGGCTCTCTCAAGTTGTTGGAAATACAATTTGGTGAATTCACCCCAAAGTGGCATCATCAAAAGTTTATGCATTTTAAAATAGCCTCATAAGAATTTGTCCTGTAATTGAAAAAAGGGGGGAATGAGGATCTGATTTTTAGGAAGGTTCGGGCATGGTACCGGGACAGAGTAGATCGTCTCGTTGAGCCTCAGCAGTGTTGTTCAAGAATACTTGCCAAGACTTACGTTAGGGTATAGGAGTGGTAGTTGAAAAGGCGGGGGGGGTATTTGAGCATTGTTGGGACTGTGCAGGGGTAACGGCACAGTTGGGAAAAAATTTGGGCGCTCCTTTTCCATGGAGCTGGGGGGTTGTATGGTAAGGTGATTTTATTATGACAAGGGGTGAATGCAAAACTCCCAGCCAATCGTTAGCTAAAGGAATTAGTATGGGGAAAGGGTAAAGATTGTCCTCACTGACAGCAAGGTTACTACCCCCAAACAAGCGGACAATAAAGGTACCCCTACCAGGGGTAGGGGGAAAAGTCTGGTGAAAACCCTTTGAGGTACACTTCTCCCCTGTATATTCCGTTCTACCCTGGAATGCAGATTTAAGAGGATTGATTGGGGAGAAGCAGACCCGCTAAATTGGAGAGGGGGGGTCCTCAGAGTCAGAGTCGGGGGGAAAATACCTTGTACCGAAGGGTTTTTAAAGGTCAGTACAAAAAGGGGGGGGGAATTTTGGTTCACGAACAACTGGTTTTGAAATGTGCCCATTTTTGCTACTTTAACCTAGGGTCAGGACAGTTTCTTTATGAGGGGCCAGTTTTTTTACAAAATAGCAGAAAACCTTGGCTTGGAACCACTATCTCAGACTTACCATCCTTTTTCAAACTTGCACCCGAATTACAAAGGACTGAGCCTTTTTCTCTCCGGAGGATACAGGGCGATGTACTAAAGGGAAAAACATCTGCTTTTTAGCAGCTTTTTTATAGGTTTTTCTCATCCTTGTCTTAATGTGCAAAATGATTGATAGGGTATTTTACGTTTTAAATTTCCCCCAGTGCACGAGATTTCCAGATGTCATAAGTGGTGACTGATGCAGACTTGAGCCCTTTTTAAAGGGGTTTTGAAATTTTTCGAGGCAAATTTTAGGGAATTTTTTACCCGATTTTTGTTCATGTTCGGAATTTTGTCGTATCTTTTTGGGTACCGCGTAAGCTGTAAGTATGCATCTTTAATAAATCAAATGGGATTATCCTGCACACTGCTAGAAAAAGATAAAGCCTTTCCATTAAGTTTTGGCTGACAAAACCCGGGCCAAACCTCTTTAGGTACCTGAAAAAGCGTGGCAGAGGGTTCGAACTCTCTAAAGAAAGCTTTTAGGTCGTAATCAAGAACTAGGTTAAAAGAGGCAAAATTTTTGTTAATTTAATTTATTTTTTTTGGGGTTTGAGTGGCGTGACTTTATTTGCAGATCGGGACTTTTTTAAATGATGTTCTATCATGTTCTTTTTTTTTTCCCTTTCTGTCTTTTTTTGCTCTTTTATCTCTTTTCTGCTCTTTCACGCTCTTGTAAAATTTTTAATGGAACAATTTTATTTTTAACTGGAAATTTGAGAACTTTTTTTTCTCTTTCCCCGTTCTTTTTCTTCTCTTTCACGCTCTTGTATTTGTAACGGTATTCCCGGGCGAAACTTTTTCTTCTCTTTCACGTCTCTATCTGTTTTTTTTTGCCTTTCATAGTCAACTTCATTTTTAATGCCTGCATTTTCATTTCCCACTTCTAGGAGAAATACTGTGTCGAAGAAACCCCTAAAAGTGGTGGTTTCTGATGAGGGTCAGTTATTGGTTCTTTACCCAGATGAGTTTTAAAAGATTTTTTAAGTGTTCCTTTTATATCATATGAACTGGATGCTAAAATTAGCGGCAATATACTTGAGTTATCTTTAGTAACTCTTGCAGCTTTAAGTTTTTCAGCAGAGGGTTACCGCAAAATCTTCCCCCATCAAACCCCAGATTTAAAGTTAAAACAAAAATTTAAAACCACAATAGGGTTAGAAAGAGAGGGCCCGGGGGATTTCGGAAAAACCTCGAGCTATTAATGAAATACCCCCACTGAGATTTGTAGGGGAATGACCCCGGAGATGTACACTTCGAAGGATATAACGAGCCAGTGAGAAGTCCAGAGAAAGCGTACCCCAAAACGCCACAAAATCTGGCATAAGTACTCAAAAATTTTTAGTTTTGAATGGTCAAGTTAATAAACGGGGAGTTAACTAGATTTTGGGAAAATCGGGTTCCGTGGAAAAAATATCGGTATACTTAGCGGGGAGGAAGTGTCCTCTTGGAAAATATCAAACAGAGCAAAAGGGAATTTAAGCATGTGCGAACTGGAAAAAGCCCTACCCAGGCTTCGTGTAGTGATTTTTAAAGGGACGCTATCCACACGCTCAACATGGACACCCGTAAAGTAATAAACCCCCCACATAGCACAGTGAACTTCACAACAAAAAAAAAACCTGGGGAAACACAGAAAAATATGAATATCACTGAAGGAGATTTTAAGAAAAAACAACCGTAAAAGGGTTTTTCTCCCGGCAGGCCCCCAAATGTTTCGACAGACATGGTTGTCTAGGGAATGAGTAGCGAACTGAAACGCCCGAAAACCTAACAAAAAGGTGGGAAAGAATAGATAACAATAAAATTTAAAAATATCAAAAATCACCTTGTACAAGGAGTAAATGATTTTTCTTTTGAACCAACGAGAGACTAAAGAAAATGCTTATATAACAAATGACCAATATGTACAAACACAAATAATTAACCCCAGAGAAAAACACAAAAAGAATCCAAGATAAATTTTTTCCACCAGGATAAAACAATAATAATAATGTGGTTGACTTGGTAAGTCCCCCGGGGGTAATGTTGACTGGGTACTTACTTAAGGGACAAGAAAGGGGTTACGCTTGGGTTTCCCCGAGAGAGGAACGCTTCGCTATATAAATGACTGACTAACAAAAGAAAACGAGGTTTATAAATGCCCCCGTTTTGCCTGGGGCTGCTTCACTCATTTGAGTCAAAAACACCGGCGAGATCCCGGGGTAGTTCCGGTGCCTTCCTTCGTGTTTTTGAGGAAAGGGGAGTTAGTGGTACTCCCCGGGGAGTTGTGTGTGTGTGTGTGTGTGTGTGTGTGTGTGTGTGTGTTGTTGTGTTGTGTTGTGTGTCAACGGATAGGATAAGGCGAAGCTTATATAGGTGAGTATTCATTTCTAGTTGTTTTTACAGGGCCCAAGCAATGCCTGTGGCCCCGTTCCATATCAACATTTTTATCATTTTTCCTTAGTGCTTTTTGTTGGCCCAAACAAGCCCCCGGAGACAGGTCCCCAAACCCCAGCTAACACCCGGTCCCTTCACGCTGGGGGGACAGGGGGGGTTTTAAAGGGAAAAACCCCCTGTTTTTGCTCCGCCCGGGATCGAACCCGGCTTCCGGTTGTGAACCAAGGGGGCTTCCCCTACCCCCGGAGTACCTTTGGCGTGTGTTGTGGTTTTTTTTTTTTGTGTGTATGTGTTGGTGTGTTGGGTTGCGTGTGTGTGTGTGTGTGTGGTGTGTGTGTGTGGTGTGTGTGGGTGTGTGTGTGTGTGTGTGTTTGTGTTTCTGTGAAGATGCTCGTTTGCGTGAGTAAACACTAAATGAGTGGATGGCGTGAGTGCATTTCCCATTACACCACCACCACGTCCTATCCGTATGACACGGTTTAATGAAATACTAACAACTCTAGGGTTATACTAAAACTCTAGTTTTTCAGAACCTCATTTTTTACGTATGTGAACTTTCGTTCCTATTTTCCACACACAGCACAACACACACACACACACACACACACACACACAAGCACACTCTCTCTCTCTCTCTCTCTCTTTCTCTTCTTTCTCTTCTCTCTCTCTCTCTCGTCATCTCTCTTGTCTCTCTCTTCATCTCTCTCTCTCTCTCTCTCTCTCTCTCTCTCTCTCTCTCAGCTCTATCTCTGCTCCTCTCTCTCTCTCTCTCATCCCTCTCCTCTCTCTCTCTCTCTCTCGTCTCCCTCTCTCTCTCCTCTCTTCTCTCATCTCTCTCTCTTCCCTCTTCTCCTTCGTCTCATCTCTCTCTCTCTCTCTCTCTCTTAGTACAGCGAGAAGCTAACGCTATTGTGCATTTTTTTGCTAAAAGTCACCAATTTTGGCAGCAGAGGTAGACAATATATTATAACAAATTTGGATGTGGAGCCATCGCTCACTGCTCCTGTCGGCCGTGGCGGTATTTTCCAAATGGCAGCCAGCAGACACCCAAAACACACACGAAGTTAGATAAAGTTTGCCTGCTGAGTTTTAGTGTTTTATTGAATATATTTTTATCAAGAACATGCAGATAGCTCTTAGTCACATTTTGGGAAGATGCTGCCATGATATTAATTAACATATTTGGCTAATTGCAGATTTAAATGAAATGGCGCAAGGAAACCCCTGATCAGGCATCAAATGCTACATTCCTTGTGAATTAAGGCAAGATTCATTTAAGTTTTGGAAATGTTTAGTCTGCCTTCTTCCTCGTCTGTCAATAGCTATTCATGGACACTGCCCACGCAATTAAGATGGCCGATTAACACTATTATTAACACGATTAATGTCTAATTACTCGATAATACAACAACAATAACAGAGTCAGATAGTGGAAAATTATGGTGGCCTGCTCTCATCATAAATCAATCCTGGCAAGTCAATGTTATACTTTTGTGGTCCAATAGACACTACCTGAACATTTTAATTATCTGTTAATTAACACATAGATCTGCTAAATGCAATATCAGATATGTTCACCTGTTTTACAGTAACTGTGTACTGTCTGGAACAGTTCGGATCTTCATCTTAATTTGCGAGTTCAGTTCTGAGAGCACTCCCGTCGCTAGCACACATGGTGTGCATTTCCAGACTGGCATTCTTGCACATTGCACTTCTTGATGCGCCCCTTTGGCATTTGCAAGAGACAAAGCTCCCGGCAGACCTTGGATGCCTCGGGGAGCGGTTGTCAGAGAGGTTCCGTACATGTCGCTGGTCTTGAGCCAACGCCCAGTCCGGGTTGGTGATGGCAATGCTGGTGCATGAACCAGGGCCTGACCCCAGCCTGTCCGCCCTGCTATATTTGCTCGGCGTACGTGCTGCTTAGGTCTGCACTTGTCGGTGGGATCAGCTGGACATTGCTCTTCTTTGCAACACTTGCGGCGTGGTCTTGTCGATATCGGTTGCGGTGCTTGTTCTGTCGTAAAGCAGGACGACGAAACCTCTCGATGGTGTGCATGGCATCCTTCCTCATATGAATCCGGTGCAGTGGAGAGGTCAGTGATGTCTGGGTCAGCTGAGTAGAGTCTGTCCACACTGCCCATGCTGTCCTCTTTCCATGGTCCGGCGAGCAGGAGACTGTGTCGCAGCCCATCAAACATGACATCAGTAGGCCTGTGCTTTTCTCAGGGCCAGAGCCCGCGCCATCTCTGGCTGACAGACCGAAAGCCTGCTCGTGTCGAACACACGGGGGGGGGGGAGGGGAGGACACCACACTTCGGCTTCCTCCTCCAGGTGGCGTGCAGCCACTGCCAGTACACAACATCGTTGTCACATGCGGATTAGGATCTTCTTGTGGCCATTGTGGCAGGGTGGGCGGCATGCACCCATCATGCGGCTGTCGTCTTGCTTCTCGTGGTTGCAGGGAGCCAGGGCTGCAGTATGAGGAGCGGTGCTTTCTCACGACATCATCTCCTTCAGTGATGACCCAGCTTCCTTGTCTGCAAGCTGGAATGAGTCGTGGAGGACGGCCAGAGAGAAGCTGAACAGCTTTCTCTGTCTTGTTCTCGTCGACTCTGAGAAGCTGGCCCCAGTTTCCGCGGGGAATCGTTGCATCCACCACTCACCCGTCTTCTCACCCCTTTTCCGCGCTTGGCTCTTGATGTACCCTCAACGAGTCTGTATTGTAACGGTCCTACCTAGGTCCAGTCGCGTGGGCTTGATGCAGTTAGAGAATATGTAGGTCCAAAGACCTGCTGTGCATACTCGTTTGAAGCTTTTTGCTGTACATGTCGGATGCTCTTCAGCTCTGGATGATGACCGCTCCATCTAGCACAATGCAGCTGGTTTGGAGGAACCTAAGACTTGGGCTACTGAGGTCTTCTAGAAACAAGCGAGAAAGATCACTCATGAACACCCAGCCGAATGCCACCGGCATCTGATAGTGCGGGGGGGCAGGCTTGGTTTCATGTTTGGATGAAGAATTCCTCTAGATTCCCATCCCGGTTCTGGCACCATATACAGACGAGAGAACAGTCCCGTCATTCTTGAGGGATTTCATCTGCTGCTTGCCCCTTTCCCGGAGTTTTGAGGCAGGCTGACCGAAGAATTTTTCAGCTTGTTTCTGTGATGGCATCGCCTATGGGTTTCGTTCTCCTCCGCCAGGCCCCGTTCTCTGACGAAGTTGTCACTGCAGCTGACCCACTAGCACAGCCACTTCGTGTGCATGACGAAGGCGTCTACAAGCTCCAGGTGGCGCGATCTCTTGGTGTCGCGTACCACATCAGATCTTGACCTCTGCTCTTCAATGGAATTCCCGAAGTCTTCCATCACTGACATCGACTGTCCATTTTATCTTCAGGAAAGCAGTCTGCACACTTGCTGACCTGGTGTCTGGTGGCCCTTGTGTCTTGTGTCGGTTCCCCGGGTCTTTCATCGTGGAACTGTTCGATTGAGCGTGGCAACCTCTGGTTCTGCCACCTCCACGTCGTAGAGCGCTGGGGTTGTCATCGAGGCCCACTGCACCTCCGTCTCCTTTGAATGACAGCATTGTTCTGCTCGTAGGGCCTGATCGCCGGGTTATGACGGAGACCGACCTGTTTCGTCTTCTGGACGGGTGAAGTTCCCAGCTCGGAATTCCTGGGCTATTTCAGTGTTTGGTGTCGTCGGCAGTACCACTATCGCCTCGCAGATGCCACAGAATCCAGCGCGTGTAAGTGGTGTTGATCCAGGGCATGGAACCACACTGCTAGTGTCTCTCAGGGCATCTACTACTTCGCAAACGAACGCTTGGGCGCAGAGAGCGCACGTACAATCCAGACCGTCACTCCAGGTTTGCAGGGACAGTTGCCCGTAGTCGAACTGGGGGCAGGGTCTCCGCTTTTGCTGGCACCAATCGTCGAACTCCAGCTGCTCCTTGCGTGTCGTCCACCAGCTGGTCAATGTAGTGGTTGTAGGCGTGCTGCGCAGGGTTGAAGATGGCTTGCTGCTGTCACTTGTGAGCCCTTCTGTTCGACTGACATGGGATGCCCCAGAAGGAGTCCCGCTGTCCCGGCACTGGTTTCTTCTGCCTGAACCAGTGCTTGCACCCATACCGCTCCCTTGCAGCCCGAGTCACCAAGGGCCTTCAGTGCTGCCATCTCGATAAAAGACCACCGAAGAGGGACGAAAAACTTCTCTTTCACAGACTCCCGTGGGCCACTGCCACTGGATTTGCTTTGCCAAAAGCCAACAGTGGCTGGTCGTAGATTTGACCACTGGAGTCTGCCAGGGTTGAGATGGTTCACGGCAGTCCTGACCACATCCTGGAGTGCTTGATTATAGCCACGGTGTGGGCGCTCCTCCAGGAAGAGAGGTAGCAGTGCGGTGGGACAGATGGCCCGCACTGGCTGGCATGGGCCTCTGGTTGTCGTGGTATGCAGCCAATGAGTGTTCTCCACTGGAGAAGTTTCTTGTAGGCACCTTGGTGTTTTTTAGCCATAGATGCTCTCTTCAGCATGTTGCTTGAGGCTGCTGTTGCTTGCTCAGGGATGTCCACTCTGGTAGCCCGGCACGGGGGTGTTCTTGATGCTGCCCGACGGATGGGACTCTGTATGTAGTGCGCAAACGGTCCAACTGTTTGGAGGCCTCTTTCGTTCGGCCCTCCGAGGATGGATGATGCTGTGGTCAATGCCGCCCCAGGACCGCGGGTGTTGGCATGAGGGAAATAGCATTCCATGGATGACTGTTTTGCTGTGTTGGAAACTTAGGTTGTGGTCGATATTGTCCTAACCGCGGCAGTCGTGAAGACTCTGCCTTGCATCTTGGGAGGCAGACTACTTGCTCCTGGTGGTAGAGACGGCAGGACTGTCCCACAGTTGTGTGGAAAGGACAGGACCCGATCATAGGATATAGAAATCCCCATGTGTCTAGCCTGTCGACGAGCGCCCTCTTGCGCGTGTGTCATTAGCATTGAGGCCGATGTAGGTGAACTGGCGTCTCCTGCGTGGTGGCGTGCCTGACTGGTCGAGGCGTACTGCCTGTGGCGGCCCGTCGGTGCAGAACGTTGTTGAACTTGAGGAGCTGGCCGATGCTCAGTGCCGCTGGTGTTGTGCTTTCACTCTGGTGCTTGAATACTGGGACCTCCAAAGCATAGTGACCAGGCAGCAGCATGGGTGCACGGAGTCCGTTGGCATCCGGTCCTGCGGAACCCGTTGAACACCTTGGCATCTCATGATGGGGCGTCTCCACAATTTGGGGCAGCACGCGCCAGGTGTGATGGCATCCAAGGGTTCTCCTGTCCAGTTTCACAAGCCTTTGCCAGGGCCAATCGCCGAAGTCTTCATTGAATGCAAGCTAACATCGCGCCCCTGGTGGCTGTGCACACATGTTAGGAAGTGGACAAGCAGTCTCTGCTTAATATACGGGTCGTGTGCACCCTGCCCTCATAGCTTGACTCCCAGCGTTTCCATCGCTTGACGTGTATAACTGCGCCAGGTCCAGCAAGTTTGAAGACCGTGAGATGTCTCGTCATACATATGATCTTCTTCTAAACACCATCAGCTCTGCGAAACAAGTCCTGCTTATTGCGTTTTCATCGTCTGTACTTTGCCTCGCCTTTCTTACTCTTCCGTGCCGATTGTACAAGTTCAGGAGACATTTCGAGTGGTACCTTGGCCTCCTTTGCAACATGTTCTCAGCGTTTAGTTGCGTCAGGAGGTCCCTGTCGTCCAGAATCTGTGCGCACGACCTGAACACCTCGAGATGGCAGCTGGAAATGTCGCAGCTTCATGAAGACCGACCGACCAGGAGCTTTCTCCGCAGCAAGAAGCATTTCACTTCTTGGTGTTTCGTCTCGGTACTTGATGGTCGTGACAGATATCGAGTTCGCTTGCGGGCAACACTGGCTCTTCTTCGTCGGCGCCTATTTTCAGGTGCCTCTTCTGCGCTCTGTCTAACTTGGTCTTGTTATACCTCAGCCTGCAGGTCGTGTGGTATCGTGCATTGTTGCGCTCAATGCTACTTCAACGCCACTGCCTTCATCTAATCGGCTCAACATAAAGAGTATGGGGGAGCAATCCAATCTCACTGAATCCTTCTCAGATGTCTCAGCGAGAAATGCTGTAGCTGCTCCCCTTGTCTTGCGTGTATTCTAGGAGGGACTTGTCAGCGACTCTTGCGTCCGTTTCTTGGCATATGAAGCTAATGACCCAGTCTGTCCTCTGTTGCTTTCTGGCAGGCTGAGTAGACAAGAGCTGCTTCTGCACCACGAGGCTCAACGAGTTTGAAGCTCTTCGACATTGTTATGGAAATGGAAAAAAGACAAAGTTGTATGGAAATGAGACTTAGAAATCTCAACTGAAATTAGGGACATGTTCACATTGAGAGATATTTGTCATGGTTGTTTATGCTAATCTATGACTATTCAATAAATCGTAATGAAGATAGGATTCTAAACACATGGGCCCTTTCTTTGTTGTTAGTGCTACCCTACATTAGCAACAACACGCAACATAATGTTTGCACAACATTGCAGAGTTCAAAACAATAATTTTATCCTGGCACATTTACTCAGTACATCTCATTCACCTAGGGATAAAGTCTTCCTCGGTCCCACATGGCGGCCATTTGAAATGGACGCCACGGCCACCAGGGGGCAGTTTTGGGCCGATGGCTCACATCCAAATTTGTTCATAATATATTGGTCTACCTCTGTGCCAAAAGTGGTGCTTTTATAAAAAATGCCAATACGGTTTGAATATCCTAGGTAAGCCACCCCACATCTCTCTTCAAACACGTCCAACGCTTTCCAGAAATTAGTCAATGTCGCACTATTAAGCTCATCCTCACATTCCTTGTGTAGTAACATGCTAGAAACTCTACACCAACAGGACAACACTACTCGCTCAATACACCCGCCTTCATCCTTCATCCCCTTGACAAGAGACGTCATTCCTCCTCCGTCCCACTGCACTGCCATCTAAACCTTGGCCTCACACCTATATTTCATCAATACACACTCCCAATCTTCCTTGTTTCTCCTTCCCTTTTTTATTCTTTCTTCCGTTTATTATACCTTCTCAGTTAGCCCTATCGTGTAGTATATATCCTGGGTCCCGCGCTCAATTCCCGGCCCGAGCCAGACCACATAAAGGTGACGAGAGACTGAAATCGGAATCCTTACAATTAAAAGAAAAAACTAGATATCAGAGAAATGGGAATCAGTATCTTCATATAAAAGAATAACAAGATGATAATGCTTTCTTTCGTCTGATTCTGACTGCCCTTCTTAGCACTTCTAAGCACAACGGGCAAAGTAAATTCCTCACCGTCCATCATCGCAACAAACGCACAACAAACGACATTTTTCACATCGTTTATCGTCGACGAGTCCACGCAGCAACGCACTCCTTCAAGTCAGTCTCACCCCTGTCACCCCATCACGCCAGCCTCCTCCTTTAAGACCCTTTCCGCGGCCCCTCAACCATCATCATCACGTCGCAGCACCCTGGCTGGGCGCTCCTGCCACGCACCGCCGCCACCCGACACACCCGGTATCGATGTCTGGCTCTTGGCCTTCACAAGGTTCGCCGCGTTGCTTCCCGCCGGTGTGCCCCTCCACTCACGACGAATTAATACCGGTGGCGTATGAGATTGCTGAGCAAGGCGCTTGGGTGACCCTAAGATGCGGAAAATTGAGGAAAACCGCATAGCATATCAAATACATCTACATACTCACACAGAACATTACGCATAAATACACACACACACATTTTGAAAATTTGGCCACCCCCCCCAAAAAGTTCAAAGGCAACACCAAATTGTCATAATTTTTAATTAAAAATCTTAAAATTAAAAGGAAAAAAAATTTTCCCCGGTTTTTACCCCTAAAAAGCCACCCCCTTTCCCCCCCTCAACCCCCAAAAAATTTTTAAAACCCCCACCCCAATTAAGAACCCCCCTTTAAACTTCTATTTAACCCCAAAGGGAAAACCCTTTTAAACCCCCGGCCTCACCCCATACAGGCAGCTCCTTTCTAAAAGCCCCAACCCCCAACAAATTTTCTAATAAAATCCCAATTTTTTTCTTCCCTTTTCCCCTTTCCCTTTCCCCAAAACCCAATTTTAAAACCTTCCCAAAAATGCAAAGGAAAAAAACGAAATTTAATCAAATCCCACATAAAAAAAAACCCCCCAGAAAACAAAAAACAGCCCCCCCAAAAAAAGAATTTCAAAAAACACCCCCACCCCCCCCCAAAAACCCAACCCCCAAAACCCCCAAAGTTTATTTTTCACCCTTTCCCCCTTTCCCCCGGGGAAAAAAAAAAATTCCCGTTTGGAACCCCGGGGCCCGGGCCCCTTAAAAGTTTAACCCTGTCCCCAATAAAAGAAACCCCCTTCCCCCCCCCAACCCTCCCCCCCCACTCCCCCCCCCCCCTTCCCCCCCCCCCCCCCCTTTTTTTTTTTAAAAAAAAATTTTTTTTTAAACAAACCCCCCCGGGGTTTTCCCCTATCGGCGGAAAACACCTGGTATTTTTTAAATTTTTTACCAAAAAATGGGAAAAATTGAAAAAAAAACATAAAAACCTTATAAATATCCCCGAAATACAAAAAAAAAAAAACCCCCCCCAAAAACAAATTTTTTTTTTCCCCCCCCCCCACCCCTTCCCCCCCCAAACCCCCCAAACTTTTATCCCCCCTTTTCCTTCCCAAAGTTTTTTTTCCCCTTCCCCTTTCCTACTATTCCCTTTTTTCCCCCCTTCCTTTTTTTCCTTTTTTTCTCCCTTGGTTTATCTTTCCTCCCCTCTCTTTTTCTTCCTTCCTTCCCCTCCCTCCTCTTTTTTTTTTTTTTTTTTTTTTTTTTTAAACTTAATCAAAAACAGAAAGGGGGGATGTGCTAAAGTCGACAGGGCCAAAGGACTTTTCCTAAAATTTTTTTACATTAAATAATATCAAAAAAGGAAAAAGTAAGCTTCCCCTACATAAATTAAACTGAAAAATATCCCAATCAAAAAAATTAAAGAAATTCCATAATTGAAAAAATTTAAAGAAATTATCAAAATTAAAAACAAAATTTATTTTAAATGTTTAAAATGTTTTATTGTGTTTTATTGCCGTTATTCGTTGCGAGCTTCGCCCTTTGAGGGCTCATGGAAGGGGTATGCAGGTCTCTGGCGCCCAATTTTCCCATGTGACCATAGGGGTTTTAAAGAGGGGTATTTCCCGCCCTCGGAAAGGGCCCGTCACAGGTGTGTTGTGGGCCGACGGGTAAATGGGGGGGGCCTGGGGGGGGTTTGGGGCCAGTTGTTGGGGTGTGGGGCACCTTTGGGGCCTTTTTTCCTGCCGCACATCCTGCCCCAGCCCGCTCTGGGGTTTTAGGACTTCCAGTAGGGGTTTAAAACCCCCGGGCACCCGGGGGCCGGGTTTAACCCGGTCAAAGACGGGGTATGCCCAAAGGGGGACCAGCAAAGGGGGAGTTTCCATCGGGCACTTTTTGTGAGTTGCCGACTCCCTGAGCGTCCAGGAGGTGCGCGACGCTCGGATGTAGCTCATTTTCCCGGGCAGCACCCTTTGGCGCCCCTTCCGACGTGGCTGGTGTTTGGGGCCGATCAAACTCCCCCCCTAAATTTTGACTGACTCTGGAGGTGTATTTTTTGCCTTCCAGGAAGGGCGTGTTGGTCCCATGACTGCACTTGCCTGGGGAGTGAGGAGGGCTTGGGTCTTGTCTGGTGCAAGGGTGATTTGCCACTCTTCCCCCAGGGGGGCGGGGCTGCGGGGCCTTTGATGAATACTGTTTTTGTGGGGGTCACCCTCTCCGTGAATGGAGAGTACTTTTGCCGCGTCGCTCTTGCCTCAGGAATCAGCTGCAGGGGTCGTTGAAGTAAACTTCCATAGTAATGGCCCGGTAATTCCTGAGGAAAACTGGCTTTGATAGCTTTTCAGAGGAGGTGTGACCATTCACCACCCGCGCAGAGCTCTTTCATGGAGATAATTTTGCGGGAGGTGTAAAGGTCCCCCGCAGATCCCCGGCTTCTCAGCTTGGGAGGGGCCCTATGCCCAACCTATCAAAAACCCCGGTGGGGGGACGAAGGTTTTCCCCGCCCCCCAAAGGGTTTTAGCTGGAGTGCAAGAAGGGTTCTAATCTCCCCTTCGGGGAAACCGAATTGCCCAATTTAGCAAGGGTGGGGAAAAATTTGGGGAGGAAGAACCAAAAAAAAGGAAAGGGGGAAAGGCGGGGGGCAAATCGCCTTTTTTTTTTTTCCCAAATTTTCCCATTTCCACTCAGAGGAAATCTGAGATAAAAAACCCCCCAAGTTTGGGAAAAACAAAGGGGAGGCAAAAAAAAGGTGGGGTTTTTTTTCTGGGCCCCCCGGGGTTTTTTTTAAAACAATTGTGAAGTTGTTTCAACCCCCCTCCTGGGAAAGGGTGTTTTAGGGCGGGGCCGGGGGGCCCCAAAGGGATTTGTTCTGGGGGCGGGAAGTCATTTGGAGGGAAATGGGGGAAAATAGTTTACCCCCCCGGTTTGGAACAGACATGGTGGGCCCAACCCTTCTGTCATCCCGGAAAGGTTTTGTTTTAGTCCCCCCAAAATTGGCCCACGATGCCCGATTTCCTGGGGTCCCTAGGGTCCCCTTTTGGCCCCTTTTTTTTCACGGCCATTTGGGGGCTGGGTTTTCCTTTGGGGGGTTTTTTTGCAAGGCCGGGGTTTTTCGTGCCTGTTGAAAACCAAAACCCGGGCTTTCCCCGTTTTTCTTGGGTTTCTGGCAGGGAAAACCTTTTTTGGGGGGACAATTTTTAAGTTTTTTCATTTGGTGAAGTCCCTTAAGCAGTCAACCAAAAATGGTTTTAGTTGGGATTGCAAACCCTTTTCCCCCTACTAGATTGGTTATACCTTTCCCCTTTTCGTGGCCCGTCCGGGGGAAAAGGGTTGGGGGCCCGGGGTTGGGGGGCAAACCTAACTGGGGCAATGGGGGAAAAGGAAGGAAGCCCGGTTTTTGGGGGGGGGAAGCGAAATTTTTTGGTCCAAACACCTAACAAATTTTCCGCCTCTAAAGGGCGGTTGGGGCACCCCCTGTGGTGTTACGGGGCGGAGGAGCAGGGTCAATTTTTTCGGGTTAAGGGCCCCACCATGCCATGGGCCCCCTTTGAAACAGAATGGGTTTGGGGGGGGCCCAATTTGGCTCCCCTTTTTGGAGCAGGGGTTGCGGGGAGGTTTCGGGGGTTTTTGGGAACCAAGCGGGTTCCCCAAAGGCCCCCCGGGGTCGCAGTGGCCCTGAGAGCCCCCCCAAATTTTTCAGGAAATAGGAAGGTTTATGGGAAACCCGCTGGTGGGAAAAAAAGGGTCTTAGGAACTTGTTGGAAACCCCAAGACGAGAAAATGGTTTTACCAAACTTCCCCCTCCAGTCCAAACGATTTTAGTGGGGGCGGAAGGGGTTTGGGGGGGGGGACCGGGGCAAAGGGGGGGGGGAAAAAGGGAAAACCGTTTGGGGGGAAGGCCAACGTTTTTTGATGCGGGGGGTTTGAAAAAAAAAGCCTTTTTTGATCGGGGGTGGGCCCCTGGGTGGGGCCGGGCGTGGCGTGTTCCCTTAAATTCCCTCGTTTGTTGCCACCCCTTGGGATGGGGTAGCTCAACGGGCCCGGGGTTTTTTTGGGGGCTGGTGGGGTGCCCCCCTCATTGTTGGGGGGTGGGAATTGGGGGGTCGCTTTTCGTTTAATTGGTTACTGCTTTTTTTTTTTTTCCTTTCGGGCTTCTCCCTCTCCCCTCTTTCCCGGGCTTGGCTTTGGGGGTGGTGGTGGGGGCCTCGCTTCGCCCCCCCCCCGGTGCTCTTCCTGCTTCCCTTTCCCCTGTTTTTTCCCCTTCCCCCCCCCTTTGAAAAAGGAAAAGGTGGGGGCTACGCTAACCGCGTGGCATGCGGTGCTCATTCCGTGCTTACCCCTTTTAGAGCCTGTGGGGGGGTAAAAACCCTTTACCCCGGGACAGGAGCTAGTGTGCCCCCCCGGTTACCACGTTACCTTCCCCGGGGTTTACCCCAGGTACCCTTTTATCAACCCCGAAAGGAATAAAACAGCTGGGTAGGCTGGTCACCGATTTCCCGGGCCTGGGATCGAAACCGGGGCCCCGCAGTTCGTAGCCAGGCAGTAGCCCTGCACCACGGAGGCTTGTGGCAGGGGAACACCTGAAAACCCGGGCCCTGGACTCGGGGCAGGGGGGGTGTAGGTAGGTTGGGTTGGGGCGCTGGGGACTCGGATAGGTGAGGCGCGGGGGGTTGGGCGCTCAGGGGCTCCCGGCCGGTGTAGGCGTGTTCTCTTTATGAACGTTCCACTCGTCTTGTTGTAAAGACCAGACTTAAGTGGGAGTGGCTTTCAGCGTAAAACCCGGCCTGTGAGGTTTATTTTTGGGGCCCTTTTTTTTTCCCCTGGGGTCAATCCATTCGGGTTGCGCTTGTGGCAAAAGGTTCTGGTATCAAACTCTTCAAGGCTGGATTGGTTACTGCATGTTTTTTTTTTTCTTCCTCTCTCTCTCTCTCTCTCTCCTCTCCTCCTCTCTCTCCTCCTCTCTCTCCTCCTCTCCCCCTTTTTCCCCCTCTCTCTCTCCTCCTCTTCCTCCCTCCTCTCCTCTCTCCTCTCCTCTCCTCCCCTCCTCTCCTCCTTCTCTCTCCCCTCCTCTCTCCTCTCCCTCCTCCCCCCTCCCTCCCTCCCTCCCTCCTCTCTCTCTCTCTCTCTCTCTCTCCTCTCTCTCTTTCCCCCCCCCCTCCCCCTCTCTCTCTCTCTCTTCTCTCTCTTTTCTTTTCTCTCTCTCTCTCTCTCTCTCTCTCTCTCTCTCTCTCTCTCTCTCTCTCCTTCTCTCTCTCTCTCTCTCCCCTCTCTCTCTTGTTATTGCTGCATCGGTTTCTTATAAATCCTCTCACTTCTACGCCCCCGCCATGCTTTTACACACACACACACACATACACAGACACACACACACACACACACACACACACAGGGTACTCCGTGGTGTAGGGGAAGCATGCTCGGTTAACAACCGAGAGGTCCCGGGTTCGATCCCCGGGCGGAGCGGAAACAGAGGGGTTGTTTCCTTAAAACCCGATAGTGGTGGTGGTGGTGGTGGTGGAGGTGGAGGTGGTGGTGGTGGTGGTGGTGGTGGTGGTGATGGTGGTGGTGTTGGAGGTGGTGGTGGTGGTGGAGGTGGTGGTGGTGGAAGTGGTAGTGGTGGAGGTAGAGGTGGTGGAGATGGAGGTGGAGGTGGTGGAGGTGGAGGTGGAGGTGGTGGAGGTGGAGGTGGAGGTGGAGTGGTGGTGGTGGTGGATGGTTGGTGGTGGTGGTGGTGGTGGTGGTGGAGGTGAGGGGGGGTGGTGGTGGTGGTGGGAGGTGGTGGTGGTGGTGGTGGTGGTGGTGTGGTGGTGGTGGTGGTGGTGGTGGTGGTGGTGGTGGGGGGAAGTGGAAGTGGTGGTGGTGGTGGTGGTGGTGGTGGTGGTGAAGGTGGTGGTGGTGGTGGTGGTGGTGGAGGTGGAGGTGGTGGTGGTGGTGGTGGTGGTGGTGGTGGTGGTGGAAGTGGAAGTGGAAGTGGTGGTGGTGGTGGTGGTGGTGGTGGAGAGACTCACCACCCACCCATTACCCAAACGACAATACCACTCTCGTCACCACCACCCACACTCCTGCCCACACCCTCACGTTAAATAATAATATTCGTAGTTTGCTGTAATCTGTTCACCTCGACAAAGGGATAAAGAAATGAGCTTCTTATTTCAATTTTAGCTTCTTTTCCCTTCCCTTTAAAAATTAGGTGGGATTTTTTTACCGATTTTCTTTTCGTTCTAAAATGAGATAATTTACGTTGTGATTTTTTTTTCATTGAAAGTGAAGAAGAAATTTACGGAAAGCTTTGGATATAATAATTTCATCTGTTTTTTTTTCGTTTCGTTTTACAGAATATATGTAGTTCAGAACGAGGTTAGTTTGGCTCGTGCGATCTTTCAATGTACGATCTTTCAATGTATATTATTTCACTGTCATTATGAAAATTCTAATGGAAGTGTGGCAACATCTTCAGAATAAAAATTGACTTCAGGAGATTAATAAAATGACCTTGAAAACTACACTAATTACGAAGAAGAAAAAACTAAACATCCAGGATAATAATTGAAAACACAACAATACGTTATGTTTATAAAAAAATATAAATTAAATATCTATACAGTCAAGTCGTCACACACGAAACAACTACGAAAAACACACCCCTCACCCCTAAAAAAATCCAGTAGTACAAACACCACATAACATCACAACAAAAAAGCCAAAAAAATAAGTAAAACAACACAAATATCACAAAAGACACCACACAAACATCCATTTCCATTGCTCACTACCACCACCACCACCATCACCACCAACACCAACAGCAGCACCACCACCACCAACGGCTCTGGTTACTGTGACAAACAATGCAGAGCAGCGAGTAGCGAGGAACTCATTCGATTAATCCTCCTCAACTAGTGCATGCAAAACCCGATACTTGAGAGGACCGCATCGGTGAACTGTTGCTGGGTGGTGCCGAGCAGGAAGAGGAAGAAGAGAAGGAGAAGGAGGAGGAGGAGGAGGAGGAGGAGGAGGAGGAAGAGGAGGAGGAGGAGGAAGGAAGCGGAATGCATATCTATTCACAGTTTTAACAGTTTCATTATCAAATGATACGAACATGAGCAATGATATTGACAGTGCATTCAACATCATTACTGATGGGGGGGGAGAGAGAGAAAGGGGAGAGAAGGGGGAAAAGGAGAGAGAAAAGGGGGGAGAGNACAACACACACACACACAACATTCACACAACAACACACACACACACAAAACACACAAACAAAAACGCTATTATGCATATTCAGGGAAGCACCTTGTAAGTTGTATTTCATAAAAACTTCAGTTAAAAAACTTTATAAAAGTTTTGAGGGGGGGAATGATTTTATGCCTTTAAAGATTAACTTCCTTGCTTGCACCAGGTATACAAATAATAGGCGTCTGGGTCTTTTGTGCCTCTTCTGCCCCTCATCCCTCTTGCTCTTGTTTCTCTCTCCTTTGGCTCTCTCCTTTGTCTGTCTCACTTTTTCCTCCCCCTTCTCCTCTCTGGCTCTTCTCTCTCTCCTTCTTCTCTCTCTCTCCTCCTCTCTCTCTCTCTTTTTTTTTTTTTTATTATTTTTTTTTTAAACTTAATCATTGAAACCAGAAGGGGGGTTTGAGTGCTAAAGCCCTGACTGGGACGCCAAGGACACCTCTAGCAGTATTATTTTATTCATACAATAATTATACAAATAATATGGAAAAATAAAAGCAATCTCTACTAAAATTAATACTGATAACAACTAAAACGCTAATACAAATAATATAAAGAAAGTATACTATTACATTGATACCACATTATATAAAGAAATTAATACTAATATAAAAACATAATCTTATTATTCAAATGTTTAGTAAAGGGGGATTTTTATTGCATGTTTTTATTGCGTTATGTTCCGTTTGGCGCCAGGCATATCGGCCCGTTTTGAGGCGTCCCATGGAAGTTGGTGAGGGCAGGTCGGTCTGGCGCACCAAGGTTCCTAGTCCCATGCGGGTAGAAGGAGGGAGGTAATGTTCCTCCTCGCGAAGGGCAGTCCTTGATGGTCCATGTTGGGGCCGCACGGGTAGAAGGGAGGGCCGGGCCCGGGGGTTGAGGCGCAGCTCTGCTAGTTTTAGAAGTGATCCAAATGAGCCTTTGTATGCCGCACATGCTCCCAAACGTCACGCCGCTTGCTAGAGGTTGAATTCTGTGCAGCAGCCTCGGGGCTTTTAAAGCCGGGCTAGCCGTCTGGGCTCTGTCCTTGAACCCCGTCAAAGAGCGGAGTATGACGGGGGGCAGGGACCATGCAGGGGCGGTATTCCATCAGGGAGCGACTTGTGATTGTAGAGTGTGCCGACTCCCTGAGCGTCCAGGAGGTGCGCGCGCGTCGGATGTAGCTCAGTTTCCAGGCAGCACCCTTTGGGCGACCTTCCTGACGTGGCTGGTGTATGTGAGGCCAAGTCGAACTCCACCCCTAAATGTTGACTGACTCCTGGAGGTGTATTTTTCTGCTTCCAGGAGAATGGCGGTTGGTCCCCAGTTGACTGAAATCTTGCCTGCGGGAGATGGGGACGGTTTGGGGTCTTGTCTGGTGCAAGGGTGCTTGCCATCTCTTGCCCCGGGGAGGCGATGTCTGCAGTGCCTGGTTGATACGAATGACTGTGTTGTGGCGGTCACT
>JACEEZ010001751.1:32500-40279 GCA_016584305.1 Chionoecetes opilio
CAGCCGCCAAGATTCAATCCCACCTCACCAAGCAGGACGGAACAGCGGCTGTCAGCAGCAAGGAAGGAAGGCTCAGCGCGGCTAATCTCTCTCTGAAAAGATGAAGGTGGAGGCCCACGGCAGCCCCGCCTTAGGTCTGGAGCAGCAGTCGGTGAAGAGACGTCCACAAATGGTGGAGGGGACGCAGGCCATGTCGAGCAAATCATGCGAGGGCTCGACACAAAAAAGGTACTGGCTCTGATGACGTCAGCCGGTCATTGGTTTAAACCAGTGCGCCCGGGAAGCTGGGACTGTCCCTCTCACCACAGTGATGCACTCGACCTGCCTGCAGGAAAACATCTGGCCTTCAGCGGGAAGAGGCTCGAGTGGTTCCTGTTCACACGAGGAGTTCCAGATCTGACCCCAAACACTACAGGCACCATCTCCTGCTGTTGTGGTGGGGAAAGTGTTAGAGAGGATCGTGGTAGAGGTAAGCTGTCGTCACCTCAGCGACAAACTACATCCTCTCGGACCAACAGTTTGGTTCAGACCTGGACGGTCACCTCTGACCGCTGAGAATCCTAACCCGAAACTGGCAGGACGACTGGATGACGGCCAGGACCTTGTCGTGGTGGCCCTTGACATTAGCGGGTGCCTTTGACAGGGTGTGGCACGGAGGCCTTCTCGAAAAAAACTTCGAGCAAAAAGGTATCCAGGGGGTGACCTCCTGCTGCTCCTGGGGAACTACCTGCTGGGGGAAAAACCCTCCAGGTCGTCGTTAACGGGCAGGCCTCTGAGTTCCCTGCCAGTGGGAAGCATCAGTCCCACAGGGCTCTGTGGGGGGCCAGTCCTGTGGAAACATTACGTGGACGATCTCTCCAGCAGCTGCCAGCAGGTCTTCGGCTTACGCTGATGACTGTACTATCACCTGCTCCTACCGCGACATGGACAGTGGGCGTGCTGCGATGAGGTCAATCAGCAGCTAGATTGTTATACAGGGAGTGGGGGTACACGTTGCAGGGAATTTGCTACGGAGAAGACACAGGCAATGGTGGTTTCTCGGTCCCCAGTGCCGGGCAGCAATGGAAGGAGGATACGGTTTGGTAGCGTTCCTCTCCCACCTCCAGGAAAGCCGTCAAGGTTCTGGGAGTAGAGGTGGACCGCGAGCTAAGGTTTGCGGCCACACAAAAAAACACATTTGCAAAAAAGGCCTCTCACAGGGTCTCTTCCTGCGAAGGGTAGCCAGGCACTTCCCGACAGGGGGAGGGAAGCTCTTGCTTACAAGGCACCATATATGCCTTACTTAGAGTACGCGCACTCTCCTGGAGTCGTGTGCGATCGCACACACGGAGGCGTACAGCATTCAGCTCGGAGCCGTGCGACTGGTGGATGCTGCAGACCCCCAGACCCCCCCAGACCCACCATCCAGTTCGAGCCGGTGAGTCCTCTCGGACTCACTGGAACCACCGCAGTGATGTCGCGGCGCTTGTGGTATTCCACAAGGCACAGGTGCAGGGAGTTTGCCACACCTGGCTGGGTTACGACAGGCCTCCGAGAGTCGCCACGCGAAGCCACGAGAACGGTGCTTACCAGTGGTGAGCAGTGGGGAGGTGCCGCGGTTGCCCGTGCCAGCCAGCACCAAACGACCACCTTTGTGGCCGCGTCTCCAGGATGTGGAATTTTCACGGCCGCTGTCCTCACATCCAGGACATGAGCACACAAAGTGTAAGTTGGCGGCAATCGGTGCGACTGTTGAAAGCACACCCGCTGAGGTAGTGATACTGGTGAACACTAGTGGACAGAACAGTTGCACTCAATAAACACTTTAGTGATGATAAATGTAATAATGTTAGTTTTTAAGTCTTTATAAATTTATGTGTAACATTGCCCTTAAGATAAGTTAGCACACGACAGTGCCCACCTTTGGGCTTTAGTTATATGTAATGTTTAGTTTGAGAAGAAAAAAGAAAAAAAGAGAGAGAGAGAGAGGAGAACGAGAGGAGAGAGAGAGAGAGAGGAGAAGGAGAGAGAGAGAGAGAGATGAGAGAGAGAATTTGACGAGTAGGACAGAGAGAGAGGAGAGAGAGAGATAAACGCTATGATAATATGCTATGTACCGCAATAATTACTCATGACGATACATTTAATTAACTACGAAACAATCTCGGGTGATGTTAATTTGTTAGGATGTTTTATGCTTATTAGTCAAAACACCTGTTCGGCACCCCTTAACTAGTGAAAAACATAAAACACACCGACCCGTCACGTAGATTCTTCCATTTGCTTCCAATGACGCTACTAATATATATATCATATATATATATAAATAGATATATATATATATACATATTATAATATATATAATATATATATAGATATATGGTAGATATAGATATATAATATTATATATATATATATAATATATATATATATCATACTATATATATATATATATATATATATTTATATATATTATATAGATATAGATAGATATGATATATAATATATATATAATAGATATATATGTTATATATTTATATATATAGTAAAGATACATATATTATAAATACGTATATATATATATACTATATTATATATATATATATATATATATATATATACTATATAGATATATTATACTATATATATATATATAATATTCTATATATATATAAATACCCGTCAATTAGATCCTTCGTAATGATTTGTCTTTCGCCCTTTCTGGCCTAAATCCTCCGGAAGGCTTACGGTCCTGGACGGAGTCCTCCTATTGTTCCAAAAACTGTGCTTCTGTGCTTTCACCATGCCTGGTCAAACTTTCCGTCTTTGTTCTATTACTTCCACCCTTTCCTTCTTGTTGGAAGTTTGCCTCACATCCAACTGTTCCTAAGAAGGTGACCGTTCTAATCCTTCAAAAGCTACCGTCATATAGCTTTGACTTCCTGCACTTTCTAAAGATTGAAATCTATACTTAATAAGAAGAAATTCTCACATCTATCTGCTCACAATCTTTATCTGATCGTCAATACGGTTTCCGTTAAAGGGCGATCTACTGGCGATCTTCTAGATTTCCTAAACGGAATCTGGTCGCTCCTTTAGGGTTTCCCCCCCCCCTCCCCCCGTGTGAAACCTTTGCTGTTGCCCTTGACATACCAAAAGCTTCTGATACAGTCTAACACAAATCTTTAATTTGCAAACTACCATCATTCGGTTTCTATCCTTCTCTCTGTACCTTCATCTTAAGTTTCCTTTCAATCCGTTCTATTGCAGCTACTGTAGACGGACATTGTTCTTCTTATAAATCTATCTAACAGTGGTGTTCCTCAGGGTTCTGTCCTATCACCTACTCTCTTTCTATTATTCATTAATGATCTTTTAAGTCTAACTCAAAGCCCTATCCACTCCTACCCTGATGATTCTACCCTGCATTTATCAACGTCGTTTATTAGACGTCCAACTCAACAGGAACTAAGTCATTCACGGAGAGATGCCCCCGAGCGCCTAACTTTTGATCTTTCTATAATTTCTGATTAGGGCAAAGCAAACCTTGTTTTGTTCAATGCCTAAAAAAAAACATTTTTTCACCTATCTACTCGACAAAACCTACCAGATAACTATCCCCTCTTCTCCAATGACACTCAACTATCTCCTTCTTTTGCAATGAACATTCTTGGAATATCCTTTACTAAAAATCTGAACTGGAAATCTCACATCTCATCTCTTGCTAAAACAGCTTCTAAGAAGTTAGGTGTCGTGTGGCGTCTGCGTCCTTTTTTTTCTCCCTCCCAGTTGCTTGCTCGCTACAAGGGCATTATCCGCCCATGTATGGAGTATGTCTCACATGCTTGGGGAGGATCCACTCATACAGCTCTCCTAAACAGGGTTGAGTCAAAAGCTATTCGTCTCATCAAATCCCGTCCTCTGACTGACTGTCTTCAATCTTTAAATCACCGCCGCAATGTTGCTTCTCTTGCTATCTTCTACCGTTATTTTCATGCTCACTGCTCTTCTAACCTTGCTAACTGGCTGCCTCTTCCCCCTCCCGCGGCCTCGCTGCACAAGACTTTCTACTCATTCTCATCCCTATTCTGTCCATCCTCCTAATGCAAGAGTTAATGAGTATTTTTAATCTTACATCCCTTTCCCTGGTAAACTCTGACTCTCTCTCTCTTCTTCTCTCTTTCCTCTCATTCTTCTCACCTTCCTACGATTAAGGCTTTTCTCAATTAGGTACAAGACTCCTCCTCGTACTAATTGGCCCGCCTTCTCTTCTTTTTTTCTTTTTTTTCTTACTCGTCTCTCTTTAGGGACTGCAACAATATGCGGGCTTTGTGTTACCTCTTTTTTTTGTGCCCTTGGCCAGTCCTTTGTGATATAAGGAAAAAGAACAAAATAGGCTCCTCAAAAACCGTCCTCCTTTACCTTCTCTCTCTCTTTTTCTCTCTCTCTCTCTCTCTCCTCCTCTCTCTCCCTCCTCTCTCCTCTCTCTCTTCTCTTCCCTCTCTCTCTCCTCTCCTCTCGCCTTCTCCTCTCTCTCCTCTCGCTCTCTCTCGCTCTCGGCTCTCTCTCTCTCTCTCTCTCTTCTCTCTCTCTCTCTCTCTCTCTCTCTCTCTCTCTCTCCTCTCTCTCTCTCTCTCTCTCTCTTATCTCTCTCTCTTCTCCTCTCTCTCTCTCTCTCTCTCTCTCTCTCTCTCTCTCTCTCTCTCTCTCTCTCTCTCTCCTCTCTCTCTCTCTCTCTCTCCTCTCCTCTCTCTCTCTCTCTCTCTCTCTCTCTCTCTCTCTCTCTCTCTCTCTCCAAAAAGAAAAAAACATAAGGAGTGAACAGCAAATGAAAGAGAGAAGGAAGGAGCCAAATGGACACAGAAGGTGAAAAAAAGGCTGGAAGAGAGAGAAAGAAGGGAGGGAGATAGGGATAGGGAAAAAAATCTTTAAGACGAGGAGGAAAGGGAGGAAGGAGACGACGAAGAGGAGGAGGACGGAAAGGAAGACTGTACGAGGAGAGAACGTTAAATAGAGTGGAATAAATGGATGTAAGGAGTGAGAAAAGAAAAAGGAAAATGGAAAAATATAAATAAAGAATATGTAAAGATTAAGAAAACACAAGAAACAGAAGCATGAGTAAGAAAGAATAAAGATTGGATGTAAGAGGAAAGTAGAAAAAAAAATAAGAAAAAAAAAAAATCAAAAAATATAAATCAAGAATATATAATATAAAGATAAAAAAAAAGCAAGAAACAGAAGGCATGGGTAAGAATAAAGAAGAGTGGGTGCAGGAGGAGGAAAGGAGAACATATTCGTTTTGCTATAATGTATATATTTTTTTAACCTAACTACCCACGCAATAATTTTAAATCGGTTAAAAAGGTACAGTACATAACGAGTATTGAACACGATCAGACTTTCAGGACGATACAAATATTTTTAAGGTGATCTACCCCAAGGAAGAAAGAAAAAATATCAAGAAAACAAAGTATCTGAAATAAAATATAATAACATAACCTAACCTTTTTTTTCTATCCATTACATCTTTTTTTCTTTAATACTTCTCTTCCCGTTGACCGATCTGTCTTAAGGCTTTGAGAGAAGGAAGGAAGACACACTGACATTTTCCACTCCCCTGATCTGAAAGGAAGCCGCCGTTGTTCACTGACTAAAGTAAGTTCTCGTAAACAATCTTACGTTCGTTTACCCAAATTCCCTTTACGAACGCTCTTTTGTGTTTCCAAGAAGTGTGTCTTTGAAGGAGACTTACGAGAACACCTCATGAATGAGGAGGAGAGGAGGAGGAAGAGGAAGAGGAAGAGGAGGAGGAAGAGGAGGAGGAGCATTACATAGGATTACATAGGAATAACAGACACCAGGAGACCTATTGGTCCATAGCGAGGGTATCTGCTGAACTACATACTACTAACTATCAATTACTTGTAAGAAAACAGTTGGAAAATGCTACCATGTCCCTAAAGAGGATAGGAACATGGAAGTTTCATAGTGCAGAAAGATAGGATATGAAAAATACTAACTACAACTACCACTACCACTACAACTAATCGATACGGGGGACTAGATACGAACTCGCACTATCAATACCCATTTACTCTACAGTGCGCCTCAAGTCTGTTTTTGAATGTAGTTATTGTGCTGGCTCCGACAACATTTACTGGTAACTTGTTCCATCGATCAACGACTCTAACATTGAAATAATTTTTACGGAGATCGGTGATGCAACGTTGACCGTTTAGTTTTAAACCATTATTTCTTGTTGTCACTTGAGTTGAAAGCTCGTATAGGCTCTCTTGATTAATGACATCAAAACCTTTTAGGATCTTAAAGGTTTCTATCAAGTCCCCACGGATTCTACGATCCTTTAAGGAAAACATATTAAGTTTCGGCAGTCTCTCTTCATAAGATGAATTTCGCAGAGATGGAATTTGTTTGGTTGCTCTTCTTTGCACTGATTCCAATTTGGCTTGATCTTTTACGAAAACAGGGCGACCAGAATTAAACGGCATATTCCAAGTGATGCCTAAAACAGGACGCGTATAATTGTGTCATTACTTTCAGAGTTTTATGTTCAAAGTTACGTTTAATAAAGCCCAACATCATAATGCCCTTTTTACTGGCAGCTAGGCAATGCGGACTGGTTTTCAGATAATACTGATGATGACACCTAAGTCCCTTTCCTGCTGTACTTCAGTTAACGATTTATTTTGCATTTGATAGTTATATTTGAGCTTATCGTTGCCTATATGCATTACTTTACATTTATCGGAATTGAATTTTAATAGCCATTTATCACTCCAATTGATAGTTTGTCGAGATAAACTTGTATGAGTTCGCATTTCTCTGGTTATATGCTTTACCGCCTAATTGGTGTCATCTGCAAATTTCGATATTTTAGATAAAGTCCGCAGTCCCCGATCGTTTATATATATCAGAAAAAGA
The DNA here is from genome assembly GCA_016584305.1 of Chionoecetes opilio. Classification (NCBI taxonomy): domain Eukaryota; kingdom Metazoa; phylum Arthropoda; class Malacostraca; order Decapoda; family Majidae; genus Chionoecetes; species Chionoecetes opilio. The sequence goes on from JACEEZ010001751.1 coordinate 39,422, forward strand.
GTAGGACCCAAGACAGAGCCTGAGGCACCCCACTAGTAACATCTAACCAATCAGATGCCTCGCCATTTATTTCTACCCGTTGTTACGATTTGAAAGCCAATCGCCAATCCAAGAAAAATAATGCTTCTCATAACCCATGTGCCCTTAGCTTGGTCAACAGTCGCTTATGGGGAAACTGTATCGTAAGGCTTTCTGAAAATCAAAGGGATATTACATCCGAGGATAATTTTAGGTCCCAGTTTGAAATATGACATTAAAAAAATCCAGTAGGTTTGTTAAGCAGATCTTTTTTTTCGAAATCCATGCTGGGAGTTTATTATTGAGTTATTTTCTTCAGAGAAAAGACGCTATTTTATCCCGCAATATTTTCTCAAAATAGTTTAAACAATCACGGACGTTAGACTAATTGGGCGGGTAAATACTTGCGAGGCTCTTACTCCCTTTTTGAATATCGGTGTAACATTATCTAATTTCCACATACTAGGAACATTTTATCCCTTAGCGATTATTGAAAATAATCTTAATGGGAGCGAGAGTTTACTGTGACATTCGCGAAGTAGCCGCGGGCGAGATTTCGTCCACCCCCACGGATTTGCTGGGTCAAGTTTCAGCAAATACTTTGATATTTCGTTTTTACTGTTATCTCTCCTTTCCAATCTATCACTTTCGAGTCCCGCATAAAATGTTTTCTGGTTCTGGTAATGGAGTTCGTCTTCTTTTAATTAAATACCGCATAAGATTCATGAGTACGAAGCCATACTCAATTAGTATTATTATATTTCAGTGCCCAAATACTTTTTGACTTTTTCTTTTTCGAAGTATGAAACCTTCTTGTTGGGTTGGCGATTCTATCCTTTT
>JACEEZ010001755.1:0-15275 GCA_016584305.1 Chionoecetes opilio
GACTGCTGCCTCCAAGAAGCGCAGGCAAGGCTGCCCACCACCCTAAACTCACATGAGCCTACACAACACTACATTGACCTCATAACACACACGATAGCCCCGAGTAACGGTTACCACTACTACTCTCGACCTGTGACGGGCTGTGGATCAGTAAGGGTCCTGACAGTTAGTGACCACCATCGGGATTTAAGGTACCAGGGGTCACTGCTGCAGGAGGCATTGAAGTGTGCGGCGTCCTACATGGAAAGTACACAATCCGCAGTGGATTGAACGGAGCTGGGGCCTGATTGACTGCTGCCTCCAAGAAAGCGCCAGGCAAGGCTGCCGCACCACCCTTGAACCTCCAAACTGTGTTCCCACCATTACAAAACACACATAAGATGACCTATCTATCAAGCACTAAACCTACCCCCACAAACTAGTAGTAGTTAGCCTTAGATTACAGCTTTCAACTTTCCTCACAAATTCCATGCAGTTTTTCTATATTGCATGGTATCACTTCATTTCCGGCCAGCTTCGGCTGGAGGGGTGGGTGGATGGGGAGGAGCCTTCTACTTTCCTATCCTTTCTCTCTTATTATCTAGTTAGTGTAGTGTAGTTAAGGCAAACAGCCTTGTAAGGACCTTTCGGTCTGTTGCTGTTTGTGTTTCCTTTGTAATATTTTGTAATCCTTTGTAATCCTTCTCCACCTCCTCCTCCTCCTCCTCCTCCTCTTTCTCCTTCTCCTCCTCCTCCTCTTCTTCCTCCTCCTTCTCTTCCTCCTTCTCCTCTTCCTCATCATCATCATCATTCTACTGTTCATTACTTAGCCTTCCTTTTCAAATTTCTCCTCATACGTTCTCATTTTTTGTCCATCATACATTCTACTCATCCTTTTCTTTCTACTCATTCAATTCCTCCAATAATCATCATCGCTGCGATCTGTTCTCCTCCTTTCCCTCACGTACTTCCCTTTTTTCCTAACCCCTTTTTTAGCCCCTTTTTTTCTCAATGTGAAGGAAGGCGAGGATGGAGGTTGAAAAGTAATTCCCATAACAAACAATAACTCCGTCTTGCGTTCCAGGTATTTTTCTTCTTGCTCTTTTCTTTTTTTTACGTTGGAGCCTATAGCGCCTGTAGGCTATTATTATTAACTTTATTTATTAGTATTAGGTACTTTTCCTGGTCAAGTTCCAGACGCAGAGAAGATGTAAACATAGCTAATAGCCTTTTTGCATCGCTAGAGTAGGTTTCTGGTGAGGTAGTTATTTAAATAATAATATAAACAATAAAATTAACATGTAAATATGGAGACAGGACCATACGAGTGTAGCTCAGACCCAGTAAAATACAACTAAGTACACACACACACACACACACACACACACACACACACACACACGCACACGCACACGCACACACACATACACACACACACACACACACGCACACGCACACGCACACGCACACGCACACACACACACACACACACACACACACACACAAAGGCATGGTTCGGTCCAGTAAGTCGAAAGAAAACTCCACATCCTCTCTTCCAATGCTTTCATAAGAATTGTGTTTGATATTCAATATAACTTTGGTATTGTTTGTAATTTCCTCTCGCCTTCTTCTTTTCTCCTCTCCTTCCTACTTCTTTTCTTATCTTCTCAAAAAAAATTCCTATTGGTTTTTCAACTCTTTATAATCTTACCATCATTTTCAGTTTTATATTATTCCTAATGTGCTTCTTTTATGAGTATATTTCCTTCCTCTTCCTATCACTATCTAAGTCTTCATCACTTTCTTATTCCTTCTTTTAAATTTAAAATTTTTATTTCTTTCTTTCATCCATTATCTCTATTCATTTTCTTAGCATTCTACTTTTTAGTTGTTTTTTCCTCTTCTTCCTATCACATATCTACACCTTCATCACTTTCTTATTCTTTCTGTCATATTTTATCATCTTTATCAAATTTCTTAGCCCTTTACTTCATTCCTCCTCCTCCTGTATAAATTTTACGACACGAATTAGGATGATGGTTTTTAAGATCAAATTAAGTCTTGGTGGGTGTTAGTGTCTCTTTGGGAATGTGGTAAGAAAAAAGAACAGAGGAGGAAAAGTAAAGAAAGAAGGAACGAAGGAAAGAATGAGGAAAGGAAGAAGGGATAGGATAGTTACAGAGACTATGATTGCAAAAAAAGGACCACAGGAGGATAAGAGAACAAATAAGAGGAAAATGTGATGAATTATGACAAGGAAGATATAAATGGCGATAACATAGACAAAAAGAGAGAGAGAGAAAAAAGGGGAACAAAGACTGTGAGAGAAATAATAATAGTAGACGAAATACGAAGCGAACAAAGAAAAACGAGAGTAAACATTTCATAACGTCGAATCTTTTCCCTTCTTTCCTTCTTTCTTGCTCTCAAATTTTCTTCTTAACTCGTGTTTTGGAAAGAAAATGTTGAGAAGACCAAAATCTCCCAAGGGGTGAGGATAGGGTGGGTTAGGGGAGGAGGGAAGAGAGGAGAGGGAAGGAGGAAGTGATGGAAGGAGGGAGAGATGAGGAGAGGAAGAGGAGAGGGAAGGGAGAGAAGGAGAGAGGGAAGGGGGAGGGAAAGAGGGGAGGGAAAGAGGGGATCTTGGGAGGGGAATATAGCGCCCCAAGGCTTGTCTTCAGCATAAAAGGACAAAATTTGGAATGATTTATCTTTCATATATTCATTTTATGGTTTTATAGTATGATATACTATATGTCTTTTAGTATGAAGACGATACTGATAGTATTACCATTCTATTTTATTGACACCATACTTAAAAATAAAGTGTGAGGGTAGGAGAGAGAGAGATAAAGATAGAGAGTTATACGAATGAATTGATCTCTCTTTCTCCTGCTCTCTTACACACACACACACACACAGGATTATGGATGACATGTAAAGAGTATACACACAACCATTTAGACAGGTCCACTAGTCTGTAATAAGCCCCTAGTCCGCCACAGACACAGACACACCCTTGTATATATCCCTCCTCTTTTCCTGCTTATTTGCATGATCTTTTTCCTTCCTGGCTCCACTCGCACACCTTACGATCATACCATATATGATTTGATATACGATTATACCATAATATGCCACTCGTCTCCAAACAACACAAACGAAGCTTTAGATCCCAACCAGAAGCCTGAGTCACCCGGAAGGAACCTTTTTTCGATTCCTTCCAATAACACAACGAAAATGTTTCAAAGTGGGAAGAGGAAGAGGAGGAGAGATGAAAAAGGAAGGGTAGGAGAAGGGTTCAAATGGAAATACGAAGATGAGGTTGAGAAAAGAAGTGAGACAGGGATAGTATAGGTCGAACAAAAAAGAGGAGGTGAATGAGATAAAAGAAAGAAGACAAGGAAATTCGAGAAGGACGAATATGAGAAAAAAAAATATATAAAATATGTAAAAAATGCTGAGGATTAAGATACACGTGAGGAGATAAATTTTTTTTACCACTTAAGATATGGAAGTAGATAACATTTTTGAGGTGTAAGAAAAAATAAAACTGAACATATGAATTGGACTTGGAGGAGAAAGAAGAGGAGGACGAGGATGAGAAGGTGGAGGAGAGGAAGGGGAAGGTAGAAGGAGAGAAGGAGAAGGAGGAGAAATTGGAGGAAAGGGAGGTGGAGGAGGAGAGGGACGTGGAGGAGGAGAGGGATATGTAGGAGGAAGGAAGGAGGAGGAGGAGGAGGAGGAGCTACATTTGCTTTTTCCCTATCCTGTACCGCAAGAAAATCCTGCAAGGCGTTGTGAAAAGCTTGTTACTTGTGCTATTTCGTCCTTCCCTGCAAGCGCCATTCCACTGTGCCCTCTTATACTTGTCTCCTCTATTATTTTCCCCTTCCTCTTGTTTATTCCCTGTGCGTGTAACTGCCTTCCTTTATTCTGACTTCTTTATATTCTTCTCAACTTTCGGGTTTCGTGTTTTCTTTAGATTCAGTTTCTTTTCTTTTGTAGATCTTTTTTGTAGATGATGCTTGCTACTTTGATTCTGTAGATTTATATTTATTCGTATATATTTATCACGTGTTTATTGTATTTATATTTTACTACATCATTTTCGTTTTGCTTATTTTTCCCTCTAAGTTTGCATATTTTATGGCATACCTTCTTATGGATTTCATTTCTGAATTATGAGTTATTTCTTGATTTTCTTAACTCTATATTCTTTCCGTGTATCAACATCTCTCATAATTTTTTTACATTTCAACATATACAAGTAATAATAAAAAAGACAAAATTCATAAGTTTACATTAAATACAAAATGTCCTACCCGTCAGAATATGAATAAAATAGAACTGATTACATATTCAAATTGTAAGGTAAAATATTTCCTCTCCGCCTTTTCGCTTAGCAGTACAAAATACGTAGTCAAACCATCCTCCCTTTTCCCTATTTCCATTGAAAAGATAAAAGGTCTGTAATTATACCAACATGTCATTTTCTTTTCTCTTTTTCCAAAAAAGAAAAAAAGGGAAAAAAATTTTTGTAATTAAACTAACTTTTTTTTCCCCGCCTCTTTTGCGTTTAATTTTTTAAAGGAAAAATTTTAAATTACAAAGGTAAAAATTCTTTTTTTTTTTAAACCCTTTTAGAAGACCTTTTTTGAGGGTTTTTTACTCGTCTGGACTTCCCTACAGGAGAACAAACCCCCTTAGAGGAAAAAAAGGAATAAAATAAAGGGAAAGGAAAGGGAATAAAGGGAAGGAACAAAAAAGGAATGAAGGATTAAATGGAATAAATGAAGGAACACGAAGGAAGGGAGGAAAAAGGGAAGGGGAAAAGTGCCGAAGGAAGGAATTTTCGTAAACCTTTATGTTTCCCCTTAAGACTCCTTGGCTTGCCTCGATAGTGGGATCACGCAGCCTTGACATTAAAGGAAAAAAAACGCTATTAAAGGACACTGTAAGAAAAAAAAAATGAAGGAAAAGAGAGAGATAAAAGGAGAGAGGGGAGAGAGATAGAGGGGGAGAGGGGAGAGAAGGGAGAGAGAGGGGGGAAAAAGGGGCCGGAAAAAGGGGGGGAAAAGGGAAAAGAAGAAAAAGAAAAAAAAAAAAAAGGGGGGAGGAAAAGAAGGAGGGAAGGAAAACAGGGGGAAGAAGAGAAAGAGAAACCGGGGAAAGGGGAAGCGGAAAAAAGAAGCAAAAAAAGAAAATTTTTTTAAAAATTTTTTCTTTGATAATTTTTAAAATATATTTTTTTTCCCCTTTGCCTTTAAGAAGGTAGCAACCCCTACGGCCCAAAATTTTTCCAAAAGGTTTGAGGGAAAGGAAAATTAAAAATAAAAAAAAAATTTTAAAACCCTTTTGGCAAGGAGGAACATTCCTTGCTTTTAACCCCAGGGTGACTAAAAAAATTTTTTGGGGGAAAAAAAGCCCTTTTAACTCCCCAAAAATTTCCCTGGCACCCTTTTCAACCGGTGAAAACCTTTAAAGGGGTTACGAATAAGCCCTGCTAAATTTGACTAAATTTTTTTTGAAAAAGGTTTATGTTTTTAAAAAGGGTATAATTTCTTTTATATAAATGTGTTCAAAAAAAAATTTATAAAAACCCTTTTTCCTTTTTTAATTTTGATTAGCAAGTAAGTTGGGAAAATTTCTTTTCCTTCGTTTTATTATTTTTTTGGTTTTTTGGTATAATTTGTTTTTTTTTTTTTTGTTTTTTGTTGTTTTTTGTGTGTTTTGGTCCCACCGGGATTGGGATAACCCCTTTTGTTTTTAAAGGTATTAAATTTTTTAAAAAGGGAAAAAGAGGAAAAACGGAAGAGAAGCAAATTTGGCTTACTTTTTTTTTTTTGTTTTAAAAACAAAAAAAGCAAAATTTGCCTTCCTCCACCCGGGATTTGTCAAGGAAGGAAAGGGAAAAAAGGGGAAAAGGGGAAAAAGAGAAAAAAGGAGAGGGAGGGGAAAAGGAGGGAAGGGAAGGGGGGGGGAAAAAAAGAAAAAGGAAAAAGGGAAGGGGAAAGGGAAGGGGAAGGAGGAGGAGGAGGGGGAGGAGGGGAAAGGAGGAGAAGGGGGGAAGGGGAAAGGGGAAAGGAGGAGGAGGGGGGAGGAGGAAGGGGAAAAGGGGGGGGGAAAAAAAAGGGAAAGGAAAAGGTTTTTGGATTACAAAAGGAATTTAACCATAGGAAAAGGGAAACAGACACCGGGAACCTATTGGCCCCATACCCGAGGGTATCTCTGAACTACATCTACAAAACTATCAAACTACTTGTAAAAACCCATTTTGGAAAAAATGATACCATGTCCCCTAAAGAGGATGGACCAGGGAATTTCATAGTGCAAAAGGGAATTGATAGAAAAACCCCCAAACTAAAACCTACCACTCCCATACAACTAGGAGGGGGGAGGGAGGGGAAGGAGGAGGGGGGGGAGGGGGGGGGAGGTTACTAGGATTACATAGGATTCCCTGGGGATTACATAGTTTACTTAGATTACATGGGATTACATAGGTTAACAGACCCGGGAACCTTTTTGGCCCCATACTTTTTTTCTGCTAACTCATACTAAAAACTATAAACTTATTTGTAAAAAACATTTTGGAAAATGATACCATGTCCCTAAAGAAGATGGAAACCCTGGAGTTTCGTAGTGCAGAATGATGGATATAAAATATACTAACACAACTACCACTACCACTACAACAAATCGAGCCGGGGGACTAATATAAATTTGGGAAGGGCACTATAAATACCATTTACTTAACAGGGGCCGTCAAGCCCCTTTTTTAAATGTATTATTGTGCGGGCTTCACAACATTTGTTTTGGTAAATTGTTCCTTTTTGATCAATAAACCCCAACGTTTTTTTTTTTTTTAGGAAGATAAATGAGGCAACTTTGACCGTTTTTTTTTAAACTATTATTTCTTGTTGTCCTTGAGTTGAAAGTTTGATAGGTTTTTTCTTGATTAATGACATTTTTTTAAAATTTTCTTTCAAGTCCCCACGGGTTCTACGATCCTTTAAGGAAAACATATTTGTTCCCGCTCTCTCTTCTAAGATTAACTTGGGGGGGGGGGGAAAATGGAATTTTTTGGTTGCTCTTCTTTGCACTGATTCCAAATTTTGGGTTGACTTTTAAAGAAAAAGGGCGACCGGAAAATTGAAAAAAGGCATATTCCCAAAATGCGGTCTAACCAAGGGCGTGTATTTGTGTTTATTACTTTCGGTTTTTTGGGTTTAAAATTGGGGTTTTTAAAAAGCCCAAAAATCATATTCCCCCTTTTTTCTGGGGCTAGGGAAAAGCGGACTGGGTTTTTAATCATTTTCTGATAAAGACACCTAAATCCCCTTTCCCGCTGTACTTTAGTTAAAAGATTTTTTTTTGCATTTGATAGTTTTTATTTGAGGTTTTTCGTTTCCTTTTTCATTACTTTTTTCAAAATATCGGAATTGTTTTAATAGCCCTTTTTTCACCCCAATCTATAGTTTGTCGAGATCACTTTGGATTAGTTCGCAGTTTTTTTCTAGATTGCTTTTCCGCCTAAATTTGGGGGTTCCAAACCCGCAAATTTCAAAATTTTTAGATACAAGTCCGCAGTCCCCGAAACGTTGGTATTTTTCAGAAAAAGAGTAGGACCCAAACCGGCCCCCGAGGCAAACCCCACAGTAACATCTAGGGAATTTAGATGCCCCGCCATTTATTCTAAACCCCTTGTTTTTTCGTTTGAAAACCAATTTTCCCCAAACCATGAGCAAAAATTTTTTTTCCTTAAAACCTGTCCCTTAGCTTGGTTAAAAGTTGCTTTTGGGGGAAATGTAAACGAAAGGGTTTCTGAAAATCAAGGTATATTACATCCGGGAATGTTGGGGTCCTGTTTAATAAATACATTAACAAAAATCGGTTTGGGTTTTTTAAGCAGATCTCTTATTTCGAAATCCTGCTGGTAGTTTATTTTTGAGTTTTTTTTTCCCCTCGAAAAAAAAACAATTTTTCCCGCAAAATTTTTTTCAAATAGTTTTAAAAAATCACAGACGTTTTTCTATTGGGGGGGGGATATTACTTCGAGGCTCTTACCCCACTTTCTTGAATTTTCGGGGTCAAATTTGCTAATTTTTACAAACTAGGAAAATTTTTTTGTCCATTAGCGATTTATTGAGAAAAAATCTTTTTAAAGGAAGCGAAAGTTGAAATTTTGGGCAAATTTAGGGGGGGGGGGAAAAAAACGCGGGGGAAATTTCGTCCCCCCCGCGATTTTGCCCGGGTCAATTTCTGCAATACTTTGATATTTCTTTTACGTTATCTCTCCCTTTTTTTAAACTATCCCCTTTCGAGTCCCCCATACATTTTACTGGTTCTGGTAAAGGACTTTGTCTTTTTTTAATAAAAACCCCCCAAATTAAAAATAAAACATTGATACGAATTTCCATGCCTTATTTAATTTTCCAAAAGGTTTTTTTTATCTTTCCGTGGCCCAAAATTTTTTTGGGGTTTTTTTTTATTCGAACGTATTAAAAAAAACCTTTTGGGTTTTGGGTTTGGATTCCTTTGGGAATTTTTTTTTCATACTTGCGCTTTTTAGTCTTTAAAAATTCCCTTTTCAACGAAAGTTTTACGTCATTGTATTTTCTAAAATCGGGGGGGGAGTCCCGCATTTGATCGCTTGTAAACTTTTTAAAACCCCGGGGCTTTCTGCCAATGATTTGTTGAACTCATTAGGGCATCCAACTGGGGGGTTTTTTTAAAAGTTATCAGACGTTTTTCTTACCCTGGGAACTGTTTTTTAACCACCGATTGGGGTTTATTTGTGAATAATTCACAATTTTTTTTGGCGTTATTTCCCTTTAGTAGGGCAATCCTTTAAATTCTTTTTTGTACCCTGCTGATCCCCCGGGGGGAAAAACTGCTTTTTTTATAAATTTGGGGAATAAAAACCGTTTTCCCTTTTTGTCTACATTTCTTTATGGCGAAACTAAATTTAAACCCGTGATTATGTTTTTCCAATGAGGAGGAAGGGAGGAGGGAGGAGGAGGGGGAAATTTTTTTTTTACATAGGAATAACAACACCAAAGGGACCTATTGTTCCCTGACGAGGGTATCGGGTGAAAATACATAATACTAACTATCCAAATACATTTAAGAAAACATTTTGGAAAATGATACCATGTCCCTAAAAGATAGGAACATGGAAGTTTCGTAGTGCAGAAAGATAGGGTATGAAATTTACTAACTACAACTACCACTCCATACAACTAATCGATACGGGGGACTAGATATGAATTCGCACAAACCCAATACAAAGGAATACAAAGGAACACAAACAGCACAGACCGATAGGCCTTACAAGGCTGTTTGCTTTAACTACACTACATAACTAGATAATAAGAGAGAAAGGATAGGAAGTAAAGGCCCTCCCCCCCACCCATACTCCAGCCGAAGCGGGCCGGAAAAGAAGTGATACCATGCAAATAGAAAAACTGCAGGGAATTTTGTGAGGAAAGTTGAAAGCTGTAATTTATGGCTAACTACTACTAGTTTGTGGGGGTAGGTTTAGTGCTTGATAGATAGGTCATGTTATGTGTGTTTTGTAATGGTGTGAACACAGTGTGGAGGTTCAAAGGGTGGTGCGGCAGCCTTGCCTGGCGCTTTCTTGGGAGGCCCAGCAGTAAATCAGGCCCAGCTCCGTTCAATCCACTGCGGATTGTGTACTTTCCATGTAGGACGCCGTACACTCAATGCCTCCTGCAGCAGTGACCCTGGTACCTTAAATCCCGATGGTGGTCACTAACTGTCAGGACCCTAACTGAACCAAGCCCGTCACAGGTCGAGAGTAGTAGTGGTACCGTTAACTCGGGGCTATCTGATTGGTGTTATGAGTCAAATGTAGTGTTGGTGTACGCTCAGTTGGAAATTCAGGGGTGGTGCGGCAGCCTTGCCTGGCGCTTTCTTGGGAGGCAGCAGTCAATCAGGCCCCAGCTCCGTTTCAATCCACTGCGGTAGTGCACTTTCCAAGTAGGACGCCGTGCACTTCAATGCCCCCTGCAGCAGTGACCCCTGGTATATAAATCCCGATGGTGGTCACTAACTGATCAATACCCATTTGCTTTACAGTGCGCGTCAAGTTTGTTTTTAAATGTAGTTTTTGTGCTGGCTCCGACAACATTTGCTGGTAACTTGTTCCATCGATCAACGACTCTAACATTGAAATAATTTTTACGGAGATCGGTGATGCAACGTTGACCGTTTAGTTTTAAACCATTATTTCTTGTTGACACATAAGTTGAAAGCTCGAATAGGTTCTCTTGATTAATGACATCAAATCCTTTTAGGATCTTAAAGGTTTCTATCAAGTCCCCACGGATTCTTCGATCCTTTAAGGAAAACATATTAAGTTTCCGCAGTCTCTCTTCATAAGATGAATTCGCAGGATGGAATTTGTTTGGTTGCTCTTCTTTGCACTGATTCCAATTTGGCTTGATCTTTTACGAAACAGGGCGATCAGAATTGAACGGCATATTCCAAGTGCGGCCTAACCAAGGACGTGTATAATTGTGTTATTACTTTCGGAATTTTATGTTCAAAGTTGCGTTTAATAAAGTCCAACATCATATTTGCCTTTTTACTGGCAGCTAGGCAATGCGGACTACTTTTCAGATAATTACTGATGATGACACCTAAATCCTTTTCCTGCTGTACTTCAGTTAACGATTTATTTTGCATTTGATAGTTATATTTGAGGTTATCTTGCCTATATGCATTACTTTACATTTATCGGAATTGAATTTTAATAGCCATTTATCACTCCAAATCTGATAGTTTGTCGAGATCACTTTGTATGAGTTTTGCAGTTTTCTCTAGTATTTTGCTTTACCGCCTAATTTGGTGTCATCTGCAAATTTCGATATTTTAGATACAAGTCCGCAGTCCAGATCGTTGATATATATATCAGAAAAAGAGTAGGACCCAAGACCGAGCCATGAGGCACCCCACTAGTAGCATCTAACCAATCAGATGCCTCGCCATTTATTACTACCCGTTGTTTACGATTTGAAAGCCAATCGCCAATCCATGAACATAATTGCTCTCCTAAGCCATGTGCCCTTAGCTTGGTCAACAGTCGCTTATGGGGAACTGTATCGAAGGCTTTCTGAAAATCAAGGTATATTACACCTGAAGGAATTTTAGCGTCCCAGTTTGAATAAATGACATTAAAAAAATCGAGTAGGTTTGTTAAGCAGGATCTTTTATTTCGAAATCCATGCTAGGAGTTTAGTATTGAGTTATTTTCATCGAGAAATGACACTATTTTATCCCGCAATATTTTCTCTAATAGTTTAACAATCACAGACGTTAGACTGATTGGGCGATAATTACTTGCGAGGCTTTTACTCCCTTTCTTGAATATCGGTGTCACATTAGCTAATTTCCACATACCAGGAACATTTTTGTCACTTAGCGATTTATTGAAAATAATCTTTAATGGGAGCGAAAGTTGACTGCGACATTCGCGAAGTAATCGCGGCGAAATTTCGTCCACCCCCACGGATTTTGCTGGGTCGAGTTTCTGCATATACTTTGATATTTCGTCTACTGTTATCTCTCCTATTTCCAATCTATCATTTTCGAGTCCCGCATACATGGTTACTGGTTCTGGTAATGGAGCTTCGTCTTCTTTAATAAATACCGCATTAAAGTAATCATTGAGTACGAATGCCATGCTCTTATTATAATTTACCAAGATGTTATTTTTATTTTTCAGTGGCCCAATACTTGTTTTGACGTTGTTCTTACTTCGAACGTATTGAAAGAACCTTTTCGGGTTTGATTTGGATTCCTTTGCAATTTTTTCTTCATACCTGCGCTTTTTAGGAAGAGGAGGAGGAGGAGGAGGGGGAGGAGGAGGAGGAGGAGGAGGAAGAGGAGAGAAGGAAGAGAGAGGAAGGAAGGGAGAGGAAGAGGAACGGGGAGGGGGAGGGAGGAGAGGAAGAGAGGAGTGTAGATATAGAATGAGGAAAACGTCAGTGTCCATCTAGATCGAGGAGGAGAGGAGAGAGAGAGGAGGAGGAGATGAGGAGAGAGGAGAGAGAGGTCAGGAGAGAGAGAGGAGAGGAGAGAGAGAGAATAAAATGTCGTCATATGTTAGAATTAATTAACGAATAGAAAAACTCCTTAACTGTTGTCACACTCAAGAATTACAGGGAATGACAGTGCATGAGAATATAAAAGTGAAGAGAGAGAGAGAGAGAGAGAGTAGAGAGAGAGAGAGAGAGAGAGAGAGAGAGAGAGAGGAGAGAGAGAGAGAGGAGGAGAGAGAGAGAGTAGACTAAGAGATGAGAGAAAGAGATAGAGGTCTGCGAGATTGAGAATGAGAGACGAGAGAAAAAAATAGGAGAGAAGAAACATGGAGATAACAAAGAGAGGAGATGCGAGCAGAGAGCGAGCGAGGAGATAGAGAGCGAGAGAGAGAAAGCGAGCAAGAATATAGCATAGAGAAGAGGTAGAGCTGAGAAGAAGAGAGAGAGAGAGAGAGAGAGAGAGAGAGAGAGAGAGAGAGAGAGAGAGAGAGAGAGAAGAGAGGGAGAGAGAGGAGAGAGGAGAGAGAGAGAGAGAGAGAGAGAGAGAGAGAGAGATATCACGGCCTGGGGAAGACGGTGGCAGGTCAAGTTTGCTGCCGAGAAGACCCAGGCCATGGTTATATCACGTTCGAGGGAGGACCGCAGGCTACTCGAGGGGAAGCTGAAGTTTGGGGACGATACCCTTGCCATCAAGAACTCCATCAACATCCTGGGGATGGAGGTTGACTCCAGGCTCCGCTTTGATTGCCACCTGGAGACAGTAGCGCGTCGAGCCTCCTTGAGGGTGACTCCCTGTGCCGAGTAATGCACCTACTCGACGCTGACGGCCTCATGTGGCTGTATAAGGCCCAAGTGAGGCCCGTCATAGAGTACACTCAGTACAGTCCTCTCACCTGGATGAGTAGTGCCCAGTGCCAACTGTCACTGCTGGACAAAGTGCAGAGGCGTGCTGAGCGCCTCATACACCCAACCGACTACCAATATCACATGGAACGTCGCCCGCGGCAACAGTGGCAGCAGCAGCAGCGACGACAACAATAACAACATCAGCTGCAGCTCCAACAACACCAGCAACAACAACAACAACGACTACAGCAGGAGCAGTGGCGGGATGATCCCCGCTCCCACTTGACAGCCTGGGGCACCGGAGGAGAGTCGGTGCCCTCACAGTGTGCACAAGGCCAGGTGGAAACACTCTTCCTATATTGCAGGACTATGGTTCCCGTGAGGAGGTCAGAGGCGCGCTACGAGGACGGAAAGCGTCAGGTGATCTCCTCCTCGAGGCCCCGAGGACCCAAAACCGTGATGGGCCAAAGCGAGCCTTTACCTGGGCCACGGCGAAAACTGTGAACACCTTCACGGTTGAAGTGGATGTCGTGGCCATGAACACCGAGCAGGTGAAGGTGGTGGCCCACAGATGGTGCCGCTTATATCCGCCTTAGTGCCTGTAAGGCGTGACACAGTGTCGTGTCAATAGTGACACACAGTGACACACACATAGTGACACACACATAATGACACACATTGACACTGACACAGTGTACGTGTAAATAGTGTGCCTGAAAAGTGCCTGTGACGGGAAAATGCCCCCTGAGCCTGTAACATTATATATTAGTTATTATCCTATAAGGCATAGCTTTCGGATAGATGTCCCCGGCACAGGGGACATCTTTAGCTTCTGGCACTCATTGCCTTCACCAACCTCTTTGCTATGTAGCTATTTGTAGAGAGAGAGAGAGAGAGAGAGAGAGAGAGAGAGAGAGAGAGAGAGAGAGAGAGAGAGAGAGAGAGAGAGAGAGAGAGAGAAGGGAAATTAAAGTGAGGATAGCGACTTTTTCCTGACTTGTGCATGTGTGAAAGGTGGGAGGGGTTTGGAAATTGGCGTTGAATGTGTTGTGATGATGTGGCGACAACCCTTGAATACTAATGGCCTCCCTCCACCCTCTGATTGAATAGCAAGTTTATTTAAGATCTTAATAGAATTTGGTTGGGTGACGCACTCTTTTGTGTGGCCAAGGAAGGGAAAATGAAAGACTGATAACGAACGTAAATATGACAAGTTGCAGCAGGTATTGCGGGTTTTTTGTTACCCCCCTTTTTTTTGGTGGGGGCAGCAGTCCTTTGTGATGTAAAAAAAAAAAAAGTATAATAGTATATATTATAAAGTATATTGGTCCTCTTTTAGTCACAAACTCATCTTAAAATACCAAGGAAATACTAGGAACGAGATATCTTTGTTCCGTATCCTTAAAATCTTCGTATTTCTTAAGATACTTTTACGATGTTATTTGAGCATATGTGACATGACGGTTACGGGTCTACCTTAACGTATAGGCATTCTTAGGCAGCCGTTTAAGCCTTGTTTTTTACGGTTGTGGGTCAGATGAAGGTTGTGAAGCGTGAATATATGTGGGAGAATGGGGATGGAGGGAGAATGGGATGGAGAATGGGGATGAGGAGAATGGGGATGAGAGAGAATGGGAATGAGGGATAAAAGAAAGGATGTGAGGAAGGAATGGAAAGTAGTGGTTGTTAAAGATGGTTGCCGGTGAAAAACAGAGACAACCTTAGTAACCAACATTTAAAGGCACAAAGACACAAGAGACACTAGAAATTGGTCTTACTCTTCCTTTCTTTTACCCTTCCTTTCTTCCATTCCTTCACGTGCTACCAAACCTAAGAGAGAAAGAAGATAAGGTTGTTGAGACTCACATAGGACAGCGACAAAACGGCTGTCATAACTCGAGTCTTCGTCTTGTAGGTTCTGGGAGTGACAAGACCAAGAGGCGAAGAAAGCGACGAAGACATGGAAGACGACAACATACCAGAGGAGGAGGAGGAGGAGGAGGAGGAGGAGGAGGAGGAGGAGGAGGAGGAGGAGGAGGAGGAGGAGGAGAGGAGGAGGAGGAGAGGAGGAGGAGGAGGAGGAGGAGGAGGAGGAGGAGGAGGAGGTGCAGGAGGAGGAGGAGGAGAGGGGTGGAAATAAAAGGAAATTCTGTGAAGCTAATTCTTTACCCTCGGGCACTTTTGTGAATTTTTTAGGCCTATGAAAATGTTTTATAAGTAAGAGATCTAAGTCATAGTTTCGTGTAATATTGCGGCATTATGAAACATTTGGTGCCTTTCCTCGTCATACTCTTTCGTTATCTTTACTCTCTTCCTTTTTCATTTTTACCTTATCGTATTTTCTTACCTCCTTCCTTCCGTTTTTTTTCTTTCTCTTCTTTTTTT
>JACEEZ010001756.1:0-5000 GCA_016584305.1 Chionoecetes opilio
AAAAAAAAGGGAAAGGAGGGTCACAGGAGGAAGAAATAAAAATGAAATGTAATACCTAACCCCAACACACACACACACACACACACACACACACACACACACACACACACACACACACACACACACGCAGAATAATGTCATCTCATTAATAAACTTTTCACTGGAGAAGAGATATAGTTGCTATTTTTGTCTCATAATTAAATTTTTTGAGGAGCCGCCATGTCGCCTGGAGAGGAGGAGGAGGAGGAGGAGGAGGAGGAGGAGGAGGAGGAGGAGGAGGAGGATATCACATACACATGACACTCATTTCCTCTATAGAAAAGTCACCCTGTTTCTGATAATCTTTTACTTCTTTCACATATTTATTTCCCTCCTCCTCCTCCATCATCTCCTTTACTTTTCCTTTTCCTCTTCCTCCTCCTCCTCCTCCTCCTCCTCCTCCTCCTTCTGGATTCCCATGTCACTTTACTACCGAAGGCAAGAAAAATAAATCAGAAAATTCACCTCTCTTTCTCTCTTTCTCTCTCTCTCTGTTTGAATACTATTATGACTAAAAATATACACTGCAACGAAATGAATGAGTAAGACCATTTAAAAAACAGGTACAAGTTAATTAAATGTAACACACACACACACACACCACACCACACACACACACACATACACACACCACACACACACACAGACACACACACACACACACACTTCCATCTTACTGACATAATTTACGTATTTTTAGGTCGTTGCATCGTGTTATAATTAAAAATGAATAATAATACAAACACACAGCACAAGAAACACAACACTTCTGGATAAACTCTCAGCCTCATCTTGTATTCATTAATTCATGTCAAGCCACAGTCAGTACACTACATTGTATGCATTTATACGCTCGTCTCCTGCTCTCTTTCTAAAATGAATAATAATCACTCGCTTCTCCTCTCCTCTATAAAACTCTCTCTCCTCTCAATCTCTCGTCTCAGTTTCATTAAATTTATTCATTCATACGCTTCTCTTTCGACCTCCTCTCTCTACTCTCTCTCTCTCTCTCTCTCTCTCTCTCTCTCTCTCTCTCTCTTCTCTCTCTCTCTCTCTCTCTCTCTCTCTCTCTCTCTCTCTCTCTCTCTCATTCAATCTTTCATTCAGTCACTCACTCACTCATTAATTCCCCTCTCACCCATATCCATTGTCACTCACTGCACAATCTTATCTCTCGAGTTATTTCCACACTCACTTACTCTTTATCTCACTCATATCTCTCACTCACTCACTCATTGTCACTCACTCACTCAACACACATAAGTGAGGTAGTGTTATGTAGTTATGTGTATCTTTCACGTGTTATTCAAATGTTCATCACTGGCGTGCGTATTCAGAATAATTCAGGACAAACCACAACCACTTGCCTTAAAACCACAACACTTGCCTGTATAACCCATAAGTTCGAATAGAAATTTAGCCATCTCTCTTCTCTCTCTCTCTCTCTCTCTCTCTCTCTCTCTCTCTCTCTCTCTCTCTCTCTCTCTCTCATAAGGCTGCTATAGAGGGAATGAGGGAGGAAAATAAATGTGTGAAGATGGATGTGGATGAGTAGGTGGTGAGGTGAGTGGAAGAAACACACACACACACACACACACACACACACACACACACACACACACAGTCACACACACAGTCACACACACACACACACACACACAGTACACGTTAACGCATACACGGAACTAGATCCTCCTATACTTTTTTTCTCCTCTAAAGGCCCATTTATGGTGATAATGATGATGATGATAACACAAAAGGGGAAAAAAATGTTTTAACTCAACGACAGTATTACAACATGAATAACAGTACAAATGAATGATGTGTTGAACAAGACGTTGAAGAAGACTAAGACGAGGATAAAGCACGGAAATGACCCCAGCTGACAATAACAAAAGAAACAAATAACAAAAGAAACAAAGGGAAACAATAACAGCAAGGAAGATAAAAAAACAAAGGAAACAATAAAGGATCAAAAAGAAAGAAAAATACCACCATCACCTTATACAAAAACAAACAAAACAAACAAACAAACAAACACGTTCTCTACTCTGTTATGGCCTTTGCGAGACCGGAAGTCAATCGAGGGGTATTATTCAAAGGCGGGGGAAGGAGGAGGAGGAGGAGGAGGAAATTATGCAAAAAATAGACTACCTTGGCACGAGCAGCTAATGAAGGCCAAGACTCGCCCAGTAGTAGTAAGTAGTAGTAGTAGTAGTAGTAGTAGTAGTAGTAGTAGTAGTAGTGGAATAGTAGTAGTAGTAGTAGTAGTAGCTATGGTGGTGGTGGTGGTGGTAGTAGTAGTAGTAGTAGTAGTAGTAGTAGTAGTAGTAGTAGTAGTAGTTGTAGGTAGGTAGTAACTATAGTATTAGTAGTGTATAGTATAGTGGTGTCGGTGATAGGAATAATAGGTAGCAGTAGAAGTAGTATAGTGTGGTGTGGTGACAATAGTAGAATAATTCTAGTAGTAGAGTAGGAGTATAGTACAGTAGTAGTAGTTTGAATAGTATTAGATAGTGATTAGTATATATTGTAGTTGTACAAAGTAGTAGTTAACTAGTAGAATAATAATTTTAGTGTAGAAGTGGTTGAACAGGTGGTGAAGATTTTGGTGTATTGGTGTTGTTGTGAGTAGTAAGGGTTGGTGGTGGTGTGGACTCCAAAGGTGGTGGGGTGTTGGTGTAAATTAGCAGCAGTAGCCAGCAGCATGGGCAGTAGGGGTGCAAAAGGGTGGTTTTCGTTAAAGGCACAGAGACGCAGTGAGCCACGATGGGCCTGCACGCCTGACCTTTCCCCCCTCCTCCCCCCTTCTCTCCCTTTCTTTCCTCCTCCTATCTCTTTTTTCCTTCTCCTTTCTCTTTCCTTTTTTTCCCTCCCTGACTCCCTCCTCTTCTCCCTTTCCCTTCCTCCCTTCTTTCCCTCCTTTCCCTCACTCCCTTCTACTTTCACTTCTTTCTCTCTTCCCCTCCTTTCCTTCCTTTCCATCACTCCCTCCTTTCCTTCCTTTCCTTCTCTTCCCTCACTCCGTTCTTTCCTTCTCCTTTCCACGTGATTCCCTCTCTCCCTTTCTTCCCTCGGCCTTTTCTCTAACCCTACCATCTCTCTCTCTCTCTCTCTCTCTCTTCTTCTCTCTCTCCTCTCTCTCTCTCTCTCTCTCTCTCTTTACTACCCCTCGTCTCTCTCCTCTTCCTCCTCTGTCTCTCCTCCCTTCTCCCTCTCCCTTGCAACGGTCCTCCTCTCCCTCTTCCTCCTCCTTGTCTCCCTCCCCTCGTTACAACATTCCAGCTACGCCACGCGCCCTACGCCATACGCCACCCAGCAACACAATGCCTTCGCTTCCCTCACAATACCACATAACTCCAACACCACCACCACCACTTCTACTACCACTACCACCACTCCAACACCACCACTACTACTACTGCCACTACTGTTGTTGCTGCTACTACTACTGCTGCTGCTACTACAATACTGCAATTATATCCCTAAAATCGTTCACCTTACACGCAATACAGCCGCAACAAACTCAACAAATCTTACGTATCGCAACTTAGAGAGGAGAGAGAGAGAGAGAGAGAGAGAGAGAGAGAGAGAGAGAGAGAGAGAGAGAGAGAGAGACAGACAGACACAAAGATAGAGACTGACTTTAATTAAATACAAAATCACATTATTTCCTTGAGATATTTAATTAAACATGCTACAACTTTCCCCTTTCTCATGTCACCACCGCTCTTTTTTTTTCATTTATTTTCCTTTGTTCACTTTTTTCTTCACGAACCGCTTCTCCTCCTTTCCAAACCGCTTCTCCCTCCTTTCCGAACCGCTTCTCCCACCTTTGACTATCGATCATACATAGCTACCACTGACGGAATGAAAGGCAATCACGCTTACACACTCCACTCTCTTCCATAAACAGTCCATATTTATTCTCTCTTTATTTCATTACATTATTTTTCTTATGCATCCAACTTTCTTTCATACTCACATTCCATTTTCGTCCAGATGAACACCGAACTTCCTTTGGTAGACGAAACAATTTTTTTCTGGTAAGTTCTGAATTAATCTGCTAACCGTTTCTGTCGCAAATCACTTCTTTTTGTGTGATTTGAAACAAAAATTACAAAAGAACAAATTGAACCTAACCGGACCTATACCTAACCATCCTTTACCTAACATTACCTAACCTAGCCTATACCTATAATAAAAAAAAAAAAAAAAAAAAAAAAAAAAAAAAAAAAAATAATAATAACTTAGAGATAATTTTTAAATAAATAAACTCACAAAAAAAATAGCGACCAGAAACGGTTAGTCGATTAATAATTCGGTTACATCTAAACTCACCAGAAAAAAATAGCTCCGTCGTAGTTTTCGTTTCAAAGTGAATTCGGTGTTCACATGGAATAATACCTCCTTTTTCTTCCATAAGCATTTCTTTAATACATACATTCCATTTTCTTTAATACATACATTCCATTTTCTTTAATACATACATTCCATTTTCATATATACATACATTCCATTTTCATATATACATACATTCCATTTTCATATATACATACATTCCATTTTCATATATACATACATTCCATTTTCTTTCATACTCCATTATTCTTTTCTACAGTACTTTCCATTTATCTTACATACACTTTACATTTTCTTTTCTCTCTTCTCTTTCTCTTCTATACATCATTCCATTTTCCACTATTACATACATTCCTTTTCTTCTATACATACATTCCATTTTCTTTATACATACATTCATTTTCATATATACATACATTCCATCTTTCTTTTTATACATACATTCCATTTTCTTTTATACATACATTCCTTTTCATATATCATACATTCCATTTTTCTTTTATCATACATTCCTTTTCTTTTATACTACATTCCATTTTCATATATACATACATTCCATTTTCTTTTATACATACATTCCATTTTCATATATACATACA
>JACEEZ010001756.1:17500-30000 GCA_016584305.1 Chionoecetes opilio
AAGGGGGGGAAAAGGGAAGGGGGGGAAAAGGGAGAGAGGGGGGAAAGGAGAGACGGGGAGAGAGAGAGGGGGGCGAAAATTGGGGGAAACTTAGAGAGGGAAGAGAGAGAGAGGGGGGGAAGGGGAGAGAGGGGAGGGGGGAAGGGGGAGGAGGGAGAGGAGCGGGGGAGGAGGAGAGAGAGAGGGGAGGGAGGGAAAGGGGGAGGGAGGAGGAGGGAGGGCGGGGGAGGGGGGGAGGAGGGGGGAGGGGGAGGGGGGGGGGGAGGGGTAGGAAAAAGGAAAAAGAACCCCTGGGGAAAAAAAGGAAAAAAAAGAATTTGGGAATGGAGAGAGGGGGAAAAAAAAAAGGAAAAAGAAATATGAGGGGGGAGAAAAAGGGGAAATGATGGGGAAAAAGAATGGGGGAAGGAGGGTAGATGGTAGGTAGACTAAGTAGAGGGTTTTAGGGTAAAAGGAGGGTAGATGGGAGTTTATGATTTTTTTGGGGGAAAAAAAAAAAAAAAACAGGGAAAGTAAGGGAAAAAAAGGGTAAAGGGGGGTGGGAAAGGGGGTAAGAGAGGATAGGAAATGAAGGGGGGGGGGGGAAAAAAAAAGGGAGGGGGGCCCCTAGGGGAAGGGATGGTTTGAGAGAGGGAAAGGGAAAAAATAAAATGGTGAAGGGGGGAGAGAAAGACAAAAAAAAGGAAGGGAAAAATTTGAGAAAGGAAAAAAGAAAAAAAAAATGTAAGGGAAGGGGGAAAAAAAAAAAAAAAGGAGGAAACCCAAGGGAAGTAAAACGAAAAAAAAAGGAAAAAAATTTTGGAAAGGGAAAAAAAAGTACAGGAGGGGGGGTTTTTTTTAAATTTTAAAAAGTTTTCTTTTTCTCATTTATAAACCCTCCCTTTTTGTTATTCCCCTTTTCCCTTTTTCCTCTCCCCTCCCCCCCACCTCTCCTTTTCCCCCCCTTTCCCTTTAATTTAAAACCAAAGGGCCTTTTTCCCCATTCCTCGTATTTCTCTTTATTCTATTTATCGGGCTCTTTTCCCCGCGGAAAATTTTTTCTTCTTCCCTTTTTTCCTTTCCCTTTGTTTTCCCACTTTTCCCAATCTCCTCCACCCCCCTCCCTCCCCCCAGAAAGGAAAAAAAAAATGATAATTCCCGGAAGGTAAGGTTTTGGGGAAATGCAAGGGAGGGATGGAATAAGGGAGTAACCCGGGGGAAAAGGGAAGGGGAAAAAAGAGAAGGGGGAGAGGGAAAAGGGAAAGGGGGGGAAAAAAATAAAGTGGGGTTAGGAATGCAAAGAGAAATGACGGGAAAAAAAAAGAGAGAAATTTTTGTGGGGGGAAAAAAAATGAGGAAGAGGGAAGCCCGTGGGGGAGGGGGGAGGGGAGGAGAGAGGAGGGAAAAGGAGAGAGAAGAGCGGAGATGGGGGGAGAGAGGGGGAGAGAAGGGGGGAGCGAGGGGGAGAGGAGAGGCCGGGGGGGGAAGAGAGAAAAGGGAGAGAGGAAAAGGGGGGGAGAGAAAGGAGAAAAGAGAAGAGAGAAGGAAAGGGGGTTTTTTTGAGCAGGGTTTTTTAAAAGGTAATGAGAGGGTAGAGAAAAAACAAAGGAGGAGAAGGAAGGAAGGGAAAAATGTAGAGAAGAAATTTTTGGGGAAAAAGGAAGAGGGGAGGAGGGAAAAAGGGTGAGGGGAGGGAGAAGGGGAAAAGGGGAGAGGAAGGGGGGAGAAGGGGGGGGATTGAACGAGAGGAGAGATTGAGAGGTTGGGGAGGGAGGGGGGAGGGAAGAGAGAGAGAAAGGGGGGAGAGGGGGGAAAGGGGGGAGAGGGGAGGGGGAGGGGGGAGGAAAAGAGAGGGTTTCCAAAGGACGGGGGGAAGGAAAAGGAAGAAAAAAGGTCGGGAGGGGGGTTTCCAAAACCCGGGCAAAAAAGGTTTTCCCTTTTTCCCCCCCCTTTTTAAAAAACAAAACACACACACACACAAAAACAAAAACACACCCCCACACACACACACACACACAAAACACTGACATTAATTGTACATGACAAAAAAGAACAAAGTCACGAGGAGGACCTAAAAACTCCTCTCTCTCTTTCCCCCCTCTCCTTTTCTCTTCTGACCCCTCTCTCTCTATCTCTTTCCCAAAATATGAAAATCCATTTTTCAACTCATCATTTTACCCCTTTTGACCCCTTTCCCCCCCCTTTTCCCCCCATTTTTACGTACGGGCTACTCAACCCCCCAAGTTTCTAATACCACTGACATGGGGGAAAAGAGAGAGAGAAGAGAGAGAGAGACGGGAGAGAGAGGGGGAGGGGAGGAAAGGGGGCGAGGGGGGATTGAGAAAAAGAGGGGGGGAGGGGGAGAAGGGGGAGAGGGGGGGGAGAGACCCTTTGGGGGAGAGGAGAAGAAGGGGCGAGGGCGGGGGAGAAAAAGGGGGGATGGGGAGAGGGGAGAAGGGGAAGAGAGAGAGGAAGGAAAGAAAAGCCAAAGAAAAAGAGAGGTAAGGGGGAAGGGGGGGTAAAATAGGGGGGGTTTTTGGGATTTTTGGAAGAGATTAAAAGGGGGGAGAGAGGAGGGGGAGGAAAAGGGGGGAAGGGGAGGGAGAGAGAGAGGAGGGGGGGAGAGGAGGAGAGGGGAAGGTGGGGAAATGGGAGGAGGAGAGAGGGCAAAGAGAAAAAAAAATAACGAAATGTAAAAAGATTAAAAAAAGGAAAAAAAGAGGAAAAGATTTTTTTGAGGGGTTAAAAGGAGAAAAGGGGGAAAAGTAAAGGGCAGATATATTTTAAACAAGAAGGGGAAAAAGGGGAAAAAAACAAACAATAAAAAATAAGGGCAATGGAAAATAAAAAAAAAAGGGGGGAGACCCCGAACAGGAAAAAGAAAAAAAAAAAAGGAAAAAAAGAGAAGGGGGAAAAAAAAAGGAAAAAGGAAAAAGTGGAGGATTTATAAGAGAAAAAAAAGGAAGAAAACAAGCAATTCGATAACAGGAAAATAAAGAAAAAAAAGGGGAAAAAAAAAAACGCAAAAACAAACAAAACCCAAGGGGGAAAAAAAAAAAAACAAAAAATTTAAACATTTAGGGGAAAAAATTTTAAACAAAAAAACCCCCCAAAAAAAAACCCAACCAAAAGTAAAAAAAAAAAAAAAAAAAAAGGAAAAAAAAAAAAGAAACCCCACAATACAGTATACAAATACTACTACTATACCCCCCCACTACAATAAATTTCTACTACTACAACAACTACTACTACTACAAAACCCCCCGATCCCTAAATTAACCCCCAAAAAAATTGTTGTTCTCTTTTTCACCTTAGTTTACCTTGTTTTTCAGACGCCCCCATCCCCTTTTTAAGAAAAAAAAAAAACACTAAATTTTCACCCCCCCCTTCCATACACCCGATACAAAAAAAACCCCTTACCCCTTAAAGAAAAAACCCCCGTTTTTTTTGAACCCTCTTTCTCTTTCCCTTTTTCCATCTTGTCCCTCCCCCCCTTTCCCCCCTCCTCATTCCCCTTTTCCCCAAACCCTTCAATGGTAAAATTTAAACTCGGTTATCAATGCTACTTTTACCTGTAACAAAACACACCCAGGTCATTTTTTTCCCTTTATTCTAGTTCCACATTTGATTTGCACTTTACTCCACCTTTCCTTTCCCTTTCCCTCCCTCTTCCCCCATTTATCACATCCCTTCCATACCTCTAGTCTCAGTTATTAATACTAATTTTACCTTTAACAAAATACACACACACCAGTTATTTTCCCTTTGCTACAGTCCCCTCTCGATCTTCACTTTCCTCCACACATTAATTCTGTAACTTGCTTTTCTGGTGCTCTTGGTCAGTCCTTTGAGATGTAAAAAAAAAAAAAAAAAATTTCCCTTTTCCCCCAGTCTCCCGTTAACCCCTTTTGATTTTCTTTTTTTCCTACACACAAATTTAAATTTTTTAAAAAATTTCTTTCCCCCCGGGCCAGTCCCTTTTTTTGGGATGTAAAAAAAGCAAAAAAAAAAGAAAAAAAAAAAAGCTTTTACAAAAAAGGAAAAAAAAAACTTCTTTACCCTTTTCAGTTCCCTTTTTTACAAATCTTCTTACACCTGGGTTTTTTTACACGTTTTTAATATCGTTTAGCTTACCTGAGTCAACATCCAGTGGCTCCTCGCGCGTGTCCGGCTCATCTTCGTGGTCGGGAAAGGGGGAGGGAAACGGAAGCAGCGAGGGGCGCTCCCTTTTTCCCCCCCTCCTCCCCGTCCCCTTCCCCCCCTCTGCACCGGGGGGATGTGGCGCCCCCGTGCCTTCTTCCTGCAGGAGGGGGGAGAAGGGAGAGAGTTAGTGAGGGGTTGTGGGGGGAATGGGGTTGTGTTTGGGGGGGGGGGGAAATGTTTTGGGGGGGAGGGGGGGGGGGAGAATGTGTGTGTGGGGGGGGGGGGGGGGGGGGGGGGGGGGGTGGGTTTTTTGGGGGGGGGGGGGGAGGGGTTTTGGTGTGTGTAATTTTACATAACATTTTCAATTATCAATACTAAAAAAGGGGTTTTAAGGAAAAAAAAATATATACGACCAATGATAGTTTAATAAAATAAAATAATAAAAAACATTCTTTAAAATAGATAGGGAAAGCCCTCAAGGAAAGAAGATAAAATCAAAGGCAGGGAGATAATAAATAGCCTACAAGCGCTATATGGCTCAAACGTAAAAAAAATATATATATATAAAAAAAATGAAAAAAATCCACCAGGAAGTAACATGAGTCTCTTCTGCAGTGTCGCCTTCAGCGACTGTGGGGAATGAGGGGAAAGGGAGGGGAGGGGGAAGGGGATGGGGGGAAGGAGGACGGAGGGGAGGGGTAGAGGAAGGGAGGGAGTGGGGTGGGGAGGGACGGGGGGGTGGACTTATATTAATTAGTTCATCCTTATTAAAAGCCGCTTCCCTTGTCCTCAGGTTACGGATGTCCTAACAAGGATGATGATGTCCAGACAGGAAGGACAGAAAAACTATATTAATATAAAAAAAGTATCATTTTTCATCATCATTATATTTTCATAGTTGTCTTTCATCGTCTTTGGGTTAATATTATATGGTTTTACACCGTATTTTCAACTTTACGTAAAACTACACTGATGTCATTACTGTATTAGTCTGATGTTCACACACACACACACACACACACACACACACACAGCCACCTCATCGCCACTACACACCATGGTGCACTATATATATATCATCACCACTTAGGGAGAGGCACTTTTCTTTCACAAAACAATATCCACCATAAGTGCACCACCATTTCATCACCGCTGCCTACCACTACCACCTTTTCATCACCACCACCACTATTTCATCACCACTACCTACCACCACCACCACCACCGCTTAATATCATACATACGTGTTACTCGAATCACACAGCAAGCTAACTATTAACTACGTGTCTGCTATAACAGTACGTATATAGCGTGTATGCTACGTGTATGCTATAATAACCTATGCTAACCAATAGTATACATAACGATAGAGTAGAACATTACCTTATCACCACCACTACCACGACAACTACTACCACCACCACTACTACTACCATTACCACCATCACAAGAATTATTGCTACTATATCCCTACAACAACCCTGGTAGCAATATAGACCACGAGAAAGTATAGAAGTATATGATGCAATATGTCAAAACACACACACACAAATATGCATGAACACAACCATATTCTCCCCTCTTATATAGTACCTCCCACCCATTTTTATTTCTTGTACTCTTAATTTGCCTCTATTTCTCTTTCTCTCCCTCCCTTCCTTTCCGGTCCTCCAGAAAAGTTAATGCTCTAAGCCACACTTCTATCCCCTATCTTTTCCTCCCTCCTTCTCTTTCCCTCTATCATTTGCTCCCTCCCACTTCCCCTCCTTCCTTTCGTCCCTCCTTTCTTTATCGGAATCTTTCAAATCCTCTACTTATATATTCTTTCTCCTTCCAACCACAGCCTTCTCCCACGAAAAGCTCCTGCTCCTCCTCCTCCTCCCACTCTTCTTCCCGCCAAAGCCACCAACTCGCCTCAAGTGGCCCTTGAATCTTCCCGCACTTGAGTGGTGATCAAGGTTGCATACATTAAAGAGGCACTTAAGGTGAAGGTGAGGGAGGGGCAGCAGGGAAAGTGAGAGTGAGGGAGAGCACACGCACGCACGCACGTACAGTACATATCCACGTCCACACACACACACACACACACACACAAACAACAAGCGTGGGCGTTTACTTTCAAAAGTATAAGTTTTTCTTCTTTTACGAGGAATTGATCGAATAAGTCAGAATAAGGATACACACACACACACACACACACACACACACACACACACATACACACACACACACACACACGTCTGAATAACCTTTACTGCCCAAAAGCACAGACAAGCAGGGAAGAACCAAGATAACTGGAGAGATAGGAGAAAGAGAAAGGGCGGGGAGGGAAAGAAGGGTGAAGGAAAAAGTATAATAGAAGAAGAGAAAGGAAGGAGAAAGGAAGTAAAGCACGAAAGTGAAAGGAAAAGAGGATGCACAGCTGTTGAGTAAGAAGAAAGAAAATAGGGAAGGAAGTAAGAAGGGAGGAAGGGATAGAGATATAACAACAAATATATGGAGCACATTGTAGGATAGAGAAAAAAACAAGGAAGGAGGAGGGAAAGGAGGAATAGAAGGGGAAGAAGGAAGGAAGAAAATATGAAAGGTAGTAAGGAGGGAGGAAGGGATAGAGATATAACAAGAAATATATGGAGTAAATGGGAGGCTAAAGAAAAAAATTATGTAGGGAAAGGGTGGTAGGAGAGAAGGGATAGAGATTATACAAGAAATAAGGTGCAAATGGAAAGATAAAGAAGAAAAAAAGGAAGGAGGAAGGAAACGAGGAGTAGGGGAAGGGGACTAGAAGGGGACTGACAAGTGGTAGGGGGCGTGCACCTGTCAGGGAGGGCAGGGGAGGCACGTAGGTACACACAGATGCTCAGGTGTGCTCAGGTGTAGTACGTGCGTGACCCAAAGACCCGACTGTCAGCACCCCTCCTTCAGGTGTCCGCCGGGGGATAAAAGTTGACCCTCAGGTGAAAGGAAAGGAGGGAAGCTGGACTACCCTAGTTTCTGGTCCTGTTTTGTCGATCTGTTTGTCTATTTGTTTGTTTTTGCCTTGCCCTGTTGAGGTCTTTGGCGAAGGATGGCCCAGGGTACTTGAGTTAGTTGGTCAGTCTCTCTCTCTCTCTCTCTCTCTCTCTCTCTCTCTCTCTCTCTCTCTCTCTCTCTCTCTCTCTCTCTCTCTCTCTCTCGTTAGGGCACTGGATAGGTAATTTAATGTACTCTCTCTCTCTTTCTCGATCTCCGAATGAAGTTGCTAGTAATACGGTACAGAGGGTTATCCACAGGGCAATTATTATGAATATGATGATGATGATGATGATGATGATCGTGATGGTGATAATGATGCAGTTATGTTCATCATGACTACAGAGCAAAATTATAGCTGTGATGATAATGATAATATTTACCAATGAATACTATGGTAACTACACAAAATCACCGTAATGATGAATAACAATAACAATTATTAAGATAAACTTTTTTTCATCATTAACATCAAAACAGTGAAATAAATACCTATCTTAATTCCCTCATTTACCCCCATTACTGTATTCCCTCATTTCCCCCCACTTCTGTATTCCCTCATTTCCCCCCACTTCTGTATTCCCTCATTTCCCCCCACTTCTGTATTCCCTCATTTACCCCCACTTCTGTATTCCCTCATTTCCCCCCACTTCTGTATTCCCTCATTTACCCCCACTTCTGTATTCCCTCATTTCCCCCCACTTCTGTATTCCCTCATTTACCCCCACTTCTGTATTCCCTCATTTCCCCCCACTTCTGTATTCCCTCATTTCCCTCCACTTCTGTATTCCCTCATTTCCCCCCACTTCTGTATTCCCTCATTTACCCCCACTTATGTATTCCCTCATTTACCCCCACTTCTGTATTCCCTCATTAACCCCCACTTCTATATTCCCTCATTTAACCCCACTTCTGTATTCCCTCATTTCCCCCCACTTCTGTATTCCCTCATTTCCCCCCACTTCTGTATTCCCTCATTTACCCCCACTTCTGTATTCCCTCATTTCCCCCACTTCTGTATTCCCTCATTTACCCCACTTCTGTATTCCCTCATTTCCCCCCACTTCTGTATTCCCTCATTTACCCCCACTTCTGTATTCCCTCATTTCCCCCACTTCTGTATTCCCTCATTTACCCCCACTTCTGCATTCCCTCATTTTCCCCCACTTCTGTATTCCCTCATTAACCCCCACTTCTATATTCCCTCATTTATGACCCACTTCTGTATTCCCTCATTAACCCCCACTTCTGTATTCCCTCATTTACCCCCACTTCTGTATTCCCTCATTAACTACCACTTCTATATTCCCTCATTTATGACCCACTTCTGTATCCCTCATTTACCCCCACTTCTGTATTCCCTCATTTTCCCCCACTTCTGTATCCCTCATTTCCCCCCACTTCTGTATTCCCTCATTTCCCCCACTTCTGTATTCCCTCATTTCCCCCCACTTCTGTATTCCCTCATTTTCCCCCACTTCTGTATTCCCTTATTTCCCCCACTACTGTATTCCCTCATTAACCCCCACTTCTGTATTCCCTCATTTCCCCCATTACTGTATTCCCTCATTAACCCCACTTCTGTATTCCCTCACTTACCCCCACTACTGTATTCCCTCATTAACCCCCACTTCTGTATTCCCTCATTTACCCCCACTTCTGTATTCCCTCATTTACCCCCACTTCTGTATTCCCTCATTAACCCCCACTTCTGTATTCCCTCATTTACCCCCACTTCTGTATTCCCTCATTTACCCCCACTTCTGTATTCCCTCATTTATGACCCACTTCTGTATTCCCTCATTTATGACCCACTTCTGTATTCCCTCATTTATGACCCACTTCTGTATTCCCTCATTTATGACCCACTTCTGTATTCCCTCATTTATGACCCACTTCTGTATTCCCTCATTTATGACCCACTTCTGTATTCCCTCATTTATGACCAACTTCTGTATTCCCTCATTTACCCCCACCTGTATTCCCTCATATGCCCCCCTTCTGTAACTCCAAATCAAGAAACAACCTGAACTATAAACTACTGAACTACTCCTGAACTTATACCACTCCTTCGTGAGCTACCTGTGGAGGGGTGCGGGGCAGGTGTTGAGGGAGTCCACCATGACAGCCTTGGCCATGACGGAGACACACCCGGGACGCCGCTGCCCTCCTCGGAACGCCCCCTGCCTCCCGACGCGGCTCAGGGAGTTAGAGAAGTCAGAAGGGCACGTCTCTCCCTCCTCAACCAAATCCTCCAGGCTGGCGGAGTTGGGGTCGTGTCTCCCAAGGGCGTCGCGGCTGGAGAAGAGAGCTAACAGGTCGTCGGTGCTCCCGCAGTCTGACAGCCGGAGAGGTGGTGGGCTGTCAAGGACGTCTTCATCCGTATCCGGGTACGTGTCCGTGTCGCTCACCTCCTCCTCGTCTTCTTCACTCCCACGCCCTCTGACACCGGGAGGACTTTCCGAGGTTGTCCTCCACGACCATTTCCCGACAGAGGTGTTAGTCTGGGTTCGCATCTGTGCCCCGCTATGATCGCTATCCTCCTCACAGCGCTTCATGTATCTGCCCTCCATGCTCTGGTCTCTACGTTAACACTTCTATGCACTGCAGGATTAAGCAAAGGTATTTCTAATGTGTGTTTCAATTTCCTGTTCAAAACGAAGATGATTTTTTCTCTCTCTCTCTCTCTCTCTCCTCTCCTCTCTCTCTCTCCTCTCTCTCTCTCTCTCTCTTCTCTCTCTCTCTCTCTCTCTCTCTCTCTCTCTCTCCTCTCTCTCTCTCTCTCTCTCTCTCTCTCTCTCTCTCTCTCTCTCTCTCTCCTCTCTCTCTCTCTCTCTCTCTCTCTCTCCTCTCTCTCTCTCTCAGGACAATAACGTATCGTGCCCCACTTATACAGTCACCACCATCAACCTTTCCTACAACACACTAACACGTCATGGCTCAAGGGTTACGGCAGCGGATGGGTTTCCTCAAGATCCTCCACCACTCCTGGGAACACAAACATGGGAAGCTCCTTGGTGTTGGTGACTACTGTTGCTACTATTAGTGTTGTTATTATCGATATTGTCTTGTTGTTGTTGGTGATGGTGGTGGCGGCCTGGGTCTCATGAGGGCGGCCATTAGGAAGGTATGGGAGGCAGGGGTGGGTGGGGATCTAGGACACACGTATAGTGGAACACAAGACAGCCTTGTTTCGAGTCCTTGTCGGTCCTGCAAGTGGCCGAGGGAGGAGGAGGACGACCCAATCCCCTATAGATGCCTCCCACAACAACACCAACACTACCTACAGCCATTGCCCTGAGAGAACGCCTAACCGACATCGCCTCCTCCTGTCTACCCACACTCCTGACGCAGAACAACCAAACCCACCAACACACGCTCACACCAGACAATTCGCATAAGCATCGCGGTATCTGAACCAGGAACAAACACACACCCATCACGAAGCAAGCACAGTCAGGGGCCTCACGACACCACACCTGCCCAACAGTGTCTATGTCTATGTTACTGGAGCGTCCACACGTCCACAATCACACCTGCCCGCGTCTAGGTTACTGGGGCGTCTCAGAGCATCATCGAGTCATGCCTCATTGCCCACACAGGCGTTAGGGCGGTACCTACACATCCACGGCAGGCTAAGCAACGTGACTCCTTCTCTTCTTCTTTTTCTAGTCCATTCCTGGTGTGTGTGTGTGTGTGTGTGTGTGTGTGTATTAATCTAGTTGTATTCATTTAGTTGTATTTTACAGGACCTGAGCTACACTCGTATGGCTCCGTCTCCATATCTAAATTTTATCATTCATCCTTAGTGCTTAGTGTTGGGGGAAGCCGGTACCCATTCACTGCTGGGTGGACAAGGGCTCGGATTTTAAGAAGACCGCCCATATATCTTCGCTCCGTCCGGAGTTCTAACCCGGAGCTTCACGGTTGTGAACCGAGAGTGCAAGCACTACACTATGGAGTACCCGTATCTCGTGTGTGTGTGTGTGTGTGTGTGTGACGACTGCCCTGCCGTACTCCAACACTGCAAGGTCGTGGTAGTGGCATAACAAACCACAAAGAACCACTGAGCGTAAGGTGAAGCTAACCACCATCACCACCTCCATCCGCGCCCCCACTACACGATACATCCACCACCACCACTACTACCACTGTCTCGTGAAGAATCTTGTTACGTGACGATTCTTGGCCATCGTAAATTCATCATTATAATATTAATCGGGAAAGGTATGTAGCCTATATCCTAAAGCCAACACCTTAAAGTTTAAAGTGTACGCTTCTTACACCTTTATCAGTCTTGACATCCTGTACATACCTCCACCACCGCCACTACTACTACACACACACACACACGATAGTAACGACGCCACCTTTTGTACGTATCACCAAAATTCACACACACACACACACACACGATAACCACAGCCTCAACCAGATGTGAGAATAAACTTGATCGCAGCACCACACCTGAATCTCACACCGCCACCGGACACAGCCACAGCTACACTAAGGGCTTGGCAAAATGCTTATCAGTGACGTGTTTACTGATATCACCCAACCCGCCGGCCTCTTCCGTGCGTGTGCGCGTTCGTTGCAACAGTCAACTGCACCGAACACCACCACCACCAACAATACTACTACTAATAATAATGTTACTGTCATAAGTGTATCAACTTGTAACAATCATCACCGATCTAATATTTACGAGAGCCTATATACCTATTCTCCAATCTCTCTCTCTCTCTCTCTCTCTCTCTCTCTCTCTCTCTCTCTCTCTCTCTCTCTCTCTCTCTCTCTCTCTCTCTCTCTCTCTCTCTCTCTCTCTCTCTCTCTCTCATTATTTAAACATTTATTAATCAGTTACACAACAGTTACAGTTGGCTTAAAAGGTAGATGAATTAGGCTAAGGCAGTAAATGTTCTGAAAGCTATTCTGCTCTCTCTCTCTCTCTCTCTCTCTCTCTCTCTCTCTCTCTCTCTCTCTCTCTCTCTCTCTCTCTCTCTCTCTCTCTCTCTCTCTCTCATACCAGTTGTTCCTTTCCTCCCGTAGTAAAGACGCCAATAACGAGGTAAGACTGATTAATGAACGAGGCAGGTGGGACAGGTGAGCCCATATTGCCTTGCCCGGGTGATATAGTGAAGGGTTCGATGCCTAGTTTACCTAGTTTGTGGAGGTGCTCATTTCTCTTCCTTTTTTTACTCGTTATTTTTCTTATTTTCCTTTCTTTTCTTTTTGGGAGGGAAGGTTTAGTAGTGACTTTATTGACAGCTTCGCTCGCTGTCGCTTACCATAAGACCCGTGGAACCAAGTTTCCGCCAAAAAGTGTATAACTACTCCTAAATATTGTCAGATTGAGCTGAAATTTG
>JACEEZ010001756.1:35000-80000 GCA_016584305.1 Chionoecetes opilio
GAATTAACCACAGCCACGTTTTTTTTCAATTAGCCACAACCATATCAAAGCAAAACACTTCCACCACAGTAGCACGAGTCCTCCAAACAGACACCACCACAGCTTCCAATTAACCACAACCATATTAAAACACCTCCACCACAGTAGTACGAGACCTTAAAACACCACCACAGTAGCACGAGACCTTAAAACACCACCACAGTAGCACGAGACCTTAAAACACCACCACAGTAGCACGAGACCTTAAAACACCACCACAGTAGCACGAGACCTTAAAACACCACCACAGTAGCACGAGACCTTAAAACACCACCACAGTAGCACGAGACCTTAAAACACCACCACAGTAGCACAAGACCTTAAAACACCACCACGAGACCTTAAAACACCACCACAGTAGTACGAGACCTTAAAACACCACCACAGTAGCACAAGACCTTCAAACAGACACCACCACAACCATATTATGAAGCCCATCACATAAGTACGTACCACTTCGTATACAGCTTTCCCCATACCATTAGCTAAACTGTTTACTTGCCACAGTATCTAGCCAGCCAGCCAGTTAGTCCTAGCCACACCACCACCACACCATAGGTAAACTATACATCCTCGTCCCACGCCAAGGTCACTGCTTGACAATACTTTTCTTTATGCTAAGAGAGGCGTGACTGTGCTTGTCTTACGCTATTAAACCTACGTACTTCACTGGCTGTTACATGCACACAGTGACACAACACACTACACCTCACCCCTTTATACCACTCCATATCACCTCACCACACCACCTCACACCATACATATCACCACCTTAATAAACACCAAACCCACACAATGCATGCTACACTACCTAAAAAAAAAAAATTACCATACTTGTTTAATCACCTTGCAATTAACACTATTAACAGGAACTACCACGTGTAGGTCTCACTGCCTCTTGTAGCTTCCTTATTTTCTTATGTTAATCACTACCTGGACGAGAGTAAAACCAGGTAACAAAACAAATGAACTAACTAACATAACCCCGAAACCCTTATCACTTGGGTTTTTTATTCTAACTCTAGCAGCGTACTGATCAGGAAGGGAAGTAAAGGGGTGAGAGGGAAGCTGAGGAGGGAGAAGAAAAGGGATTATGGAGAAAAAAAGAGGAAGAGGAAAAGGTGAGGAGAGAAGAAAAAGAGGAGGAAAAGGTGAGAGGAAAGTTGAAGAAAAAGAAGAAAAAGAGGACGAGGAAAATGTGAGGAAAGCTGAGAACGAAGGAAGAAGAAAAGGAATTATGGAGAAAAAAAGTGGAGGAAAAGGTGAGAGGAAAGTTGAGAAGGAGGAGAAAAAAAGAGATTATGGAGAAAAAAAGAGGAAGAGGAGACAAAGGAGACAATGGATGATAGTATAAGGACCGAAAACTAATGAAAATGTTTTAGCATCCCAGGTGAACTAAACAAGGGAAGAGTACTACCAAAGCCGTCTGACATACAGACGGCTTTGGTACTATACAAGTTTGTTAACGAAGGAGACGAAGTTGAAGAGGACCTATGAAGCGATACTAAGTGTCAAAGGTCACTGAAGAAGAAGAAGAAGAAGGAAAAGGTGAGAGGAAAGCTGCGAAGTAGGGAGAAAAAATAGGATTATGAAGAAAAAAAATAGTAGAGGAAGGGGTGTGTGCATTGTGCGTGTGGCTTCAGGACGCGTCACCCCATGTGTTGTGTCTCCAATAATAGGTGTTCGGTCTTCCCCCTCGAGCCCTAACCCATGTCACTGCACTCGCTAAAATTAAAAGAGTCGCCTGTATGCAACCCAACCCTCACGCCACCTCCACCCACCCCATTGTAAGGAAGAAAGTGCATGCGTGTTTGTGTGGGTGTAAAACAGAGAGAGAGAGAGAGAGAGAGAGAGAGAGAGAGAGAGAGAGAGAGAGAGAGAGAGAGAGAGAGAGAGAGAGAGAGAGAGAGTGTGTGTGTGTGTGTGTGTGTGTGTGTAACGAAGCAGACTCATGTAAGTACAGCATTAACATGAAAACAAACAAAACATTAAAAAAAATCACGTCAATAGTTCCACCGCACTTTGGACACGCACACACACACTAGACGACGACTACCAGCAACAACGGTGCGTGTGTCCGTGTGTGTGTGTGTGTGTGTGTGTGTGTGTGTGTGTGTGTCAGAGGCGGACTGGGACATAATTTCGGCCCAGGACTTTTGGTGTTCACCAGCCCACTTGGAAGAAAGACGGAGGGGGGCGGGGGCGGAAGGGGGGGCGATGAAAGCTAACGCATATAGGGTGTTTTGAACAAAATAAAATTTCCTTCTAACTTTCCTGAAATCATGGATGTAGAAATATAAGTACTATTAACGCCACCAGACGTCTGTAAATCGAAAAGAAACGTTGTCCTAGCGACTTTAGGGGAGCGTCACACGAATATTTCCGAAAAAATCAAAATATTCGAAAAAAAAGTATCATGCGTAGTTGAACACTTGAGCAAGCTTGTGACAAAGTATTATAAAGAAAGAAGAAGAAATGAAAGAGTTATGGCTGATTTTCTCCCCCCCTCCCGCCCCCAAAAAAAAAAACGTACAATTTTTTTTATGATATTCACTGGCATAGGCAAACTGGTACCTCTCAGTCCCTCTCTGTGAGACAGAGGGTCGTCTCAAGGCCTCAGTAATGAGGGAGTAGACTCAGTAGAGGGAGAAGCCGGGTGTCGCTGCTCGTCTCTCAGCCTTCCACCATTTCTGCTCCCTCCAGACTATTTACCATTTATTCAGCGCAGGATTGATCTACCTCACGCTCTCTACCTCCTCCACCACCATGCCGAAGACATCAAGGCATAAAGTGGCTCAGAGAGAGAGAATGCTGGCTGTAGTTCACCAAACTGTCCATGCGCGTCTGACAGCTAGCACCCTTTTGTGACTAGTACCTTTTGCAAAAGGGGAAACCAGATACCAGCTATATCATATAACACTTCAAGAGTGATAGAGAGCGTGGCTGCGAGAGTAAACAAACAAACCAGCATCTGCTCTGATTCACTGAGCCTCGAGGTTTAAAGGGCGCGCTGCTTTTTAAACTGCGCGCCTTTAAACCTCTTTACTGAAAAATTTGCCTTTTCTCAGTTTTCCTTTAATAACTTTGCCACTATGGTACCGAATTTAATAAACAATATATCATTGGAAAAAGGAATAAATATGTGATTTTCTCATATTTCGTTTTTTTCAATTTGGGTAAAAATTTGCTAATAATAGCAAA
Organism: Chionoecetes opilio; assembly: GCA_016584305.1. Classification (NCBI taxonomy): domain Eukaryota; kingdom Metazoa; phylum Arthropoda; class Malacostraca; order Decapoda; family Majidae; genus Chionoecetes; species Chionoecetes opilio. The sequence continues at coordinate 38,241 of JACEEZ010001756.1, forward strand.
TACATTTACGATAAAAAAAAAAAAAATGCTACACTTAAAAAGAATGAAATTCAAAATTCTTAAAAGATGAATCGTTTGGATATGATGTAATGCATATTTGGTAATTTTTCATCAGTGCAAGTCATTGGATAAGAAAGTTATTAAGAGTTGAATTTCTTAAAAAAAAAAAAAAAAAATTACAGTTATGTATCGAGCTCTGGGTCTGAAAATGAGTTAGGATTATTTCGGCAGTAGCATACTTTTGACAAAAAAAATCATGACAATCCACAGGTAATTAAGAAATGGTGTGACGCTCCCCTTAAGTGTTATCTACGGTAAGTAGACAAGTCACAATTTTAGTCAGTTACTGGTATAAGAAATAAGTGTCAGAGTTGATATTTATTTTACAAATTTTGTTAAAGTACTGTCAGGCTCAGCATAACACAAATTAAAATGTCGAAATACGGCTTTGATCCTCAATTCGTTGACAATTCGTCATCATCTTAGGGAGATCTATCAGCTATTGATAGATTAAAATAATAATAAATACGAAAATCAATGCAACACAGTACACACCTACCACGCCACGGACACTACAAATCAATAATTAAATGACCGTGTGACAACAGTGGCAGACGGCAGTCCTACCACTGTTGCCACAAATAACTGTTATTTGTTGAAATGGGCAGCATATTAGTCCTTATCAATGCCCATAATGCATTTTAAATAAGGTATCGTCCCAGTGTGTGCATTGACATGCATAGCATATACTCGGTTATCGTATATGAAATACAAGAAGTCTGAAAACAACAACTTAGACGACTCTAATGAAAATCTTGAAAGTTGACTCGTGTCGACTGTACGAGTGTCGCGCGTGCGATACTCGTGAGTTGTTGATCTCTCCTATCAGTCGTCACCTCTCACTTTCTCTCACCTGAGTGACTCTCTCTCTCTCTCTCTCTCTCATTTATTGTGTTTTACCTTATTCTTCAAATATTTTATTTTCACTCCTTCATTTATTTATTCATTTTCCTTTTTAATATTTTAAAAATATATTACCTTTTTTTTCCCCCTCAAACCGGCCCACATGACCCAGCGGCCAAACGGGAAATGTCCCGTTTGTCCCTAAGGCCAGTCCGCCCCTGGTGTGTGTGTGTGTGTGTGTGTGTGTGTGTGTGTGTGTGTGTGTGTGTTGTGTATTCATCTAGTTGTATTTTACAGGGCCAGAGCAACGCTCGTATGGCCCCGTCTCCATATCAACATTTTTATCATTCATCCTTAGTGCTTAGTGTTGGCCGAAGCCAGCACCCCGGGAGGGGGGTCACAAACCCCCGGCTAACACCCGGTACCCATTCACTGCTGGGTGGACAGGGGCTCGGGTTTTAAGGAAACAGCCCAACTGTTTCCGCTCCGCCCGGGGATCGAACCCGGGACTTCTCGGCTGTGAACCGAGCGTGCTATCCCTACACTACGGAGTACCCTTAACACACAACACCCTTGGTGTGTGTGTGTGTGTGTGGTGTGTGTGTGTGTGTGCGCGCGCAACCTCCATCACGCAGCACATTAGCCCCCACGGAGTCAACAAGGACATACGCTCGCTCACGTGCAAGACGGCAAGGCTTAGAAGCACCTGCCTCTCTTCTTCTCATTAAGGGTGCGAGAGGAGGAGGAGGAGGAGGAGGAGGAGGAGGAGGAGGAGGAGGAGGAGGAGGAGGAGGAGGGAGGGAGGGAGGGAGGAGGAGGAGGAGGAGGGGGGAGGGAGGGAGGGAGGGAGGGAGGGAGGGAGGGAGGGAGGGAGGGAGGAGGGAGGAGGGAGGGAGGGAGGGAGGGAGGGAGGGAGGGAGGAGGGAGGAGGGAGGAGGAGGAAGTGGAGGAGGTTAAAAGAGCCCGAACGGAGTGAGGACAGAGTTATGAATGTCAAGAAGATATATTAGAACAGAGAAAAGGGGATATAGAGAAACAGAGAAATATGATGGATAGAGACGAAGGAAGGAGGTGGAAGGGAAGCAAAAATGATGAACAGGTGAAGGGAAGAAAAGGGGAGAGGAAGAGATGGAGCAAGAGAGACTGATTGAAGAGATAGATTGAGGAATAGAGAGGGCACGAAAAAGTGAAGGAAAGAAAGGGAGGGGGAAAGGGGGAGTGGAAGGACAGGGTAGGGCATGAAAAGATGGGGTGAGAGGAAGGGACAAAGAAGGGAAGACATGATACTGGACAGAAACAGAAGAAGGGATCATAAGTTACCATAGAGACGTGAGACCGAATGAAGGGCAACTGAAAGGAAAGAGAAGAAGGAAGGAAAGCCAAAATAAAAGAAGTGGATGAAAATTAGGGAGTAAACCAAACATTGTAAAGCAACTCAAGCAAAGAAAAAGAAACGTGGAATAGGAAAAGAAAAATAAATAAAGAAGGAAGGAATGAAGAAGGGGACATTGGAGGGGACGAAGGAAGGAAGGGAAGAGGAGCTTGGAGGTTTGTGAAAAAGAATCCTCCTTTTGACGGTGTGTAAAGACGGAGGACGCAAGGAACCGCAACTGCCACTTTGTAAACGGAAAAGAGAAGCGGTGAATGGCCAGTCCGAAAAGCGGTGCTGAAAACCCAGACCAGGAAAAACTCGGGTCTCTCTCTCTCTCTCTCTCTCTCTCGGTATAGCGTTACAGCCCGCACGCATCAAGTAAGCACTCGTGAGGGGAACAAAGGCACTCAGCTCGGTGTGGCTGCACAACCTGAATAATCGAGGCTGTAGTTTGATCCATCCCGGTTAAGGCTGACTGGCCCTGAGTGTGTCTGTATGTATTCACCCATGGTCTTGTCCACGCGAGCCGGACTCGCGATCGCCAGATTCACCCTCCCGAAGCGAGCTTAGAGCTCATAATACCTAATCTTTGGGTAATGCTGGGACCTCACACACCACAGAGCCCCATCCCTTGATCAAGGGGACAGTAACCACGCAGATTTGTAAGTGAAAAATCCCCGGGAGCGAGCGGGGATTCGAACCGGCGAACCACAGATGACGCGCCTTGCTCTTATCCACTGGACCATTGTTATATATATATACATATGTGTGTGTGTGTGTGTGTGTGTGTGTGTGTGTGTGTGTGTGTGTGTGTGTGTGTGTGTATTGAGGGGCGATGGAAATGTATGAAAGCCGGCAGAAAGCTTCTAATTATATCGAAACAACAAAAAAGTCGGGTTTGAGTGCACCAAACATGACGGTGCCTAACATCTTCACCATGACGCTGCAGCAGGCGTAGTTACACCATCACCAAGACGTGTGCCTACAGCAAGTCATCTTCCATTCTGAGATTCTTCCATCTTCCTTAACCCTTGGAAACGCACACACATCCAATGAAGCAAGCAAAAGTAACTTATGTGTGCAGAGAAAACCAGCGGACATGCACTGACATTAAAGTCTTTCATCCCCCTGGGCTGTGTACCATCGCGGCATGTCCCTAAACACCACACATGAAAGTAAACGACAGTGGCTTGATTGAGAAAACACGCTGAAGATAGATGTAGCAAAGAAGCAGTAGCAGGGATTTTTACTATATACGAACTACACGGTTGCATTATTATGGCCCCCGAAGCCACCAAGGAGCCCCCAGAAAGCTCCAAATATTATTTATTTGTATATATAGTCTTTTCTCCTCTTAACGTGCACCAGATTGATGCATTCAAATATATAAGGCGTGCCCCCAGAACACCTTAGAGGGCTTGGAATCCCCCACCAAAGTTTTATAAAATAGGGTCTCCAAACAGCATTTCGCATAAGGCCCCAAAAAGGCTATAAACGAGGAATAGATCAGTAGTGAGGAATGCACACGAAAAGGTCAGCATCACCCACGGCTGGTATTCCCGTCAGGACGATCAGGTGGGGAGGCAGGATTGGAAGCTGGGTCACAGGACAAGACGCTTCTCTCTCAAGACGAACCCAAATCCCTCTCGAGGAAAACACGTCGATTAAGGCTCCATCACACCCCCAGCAGGAGGGATGTCCCTGCCATTCTGCCTCGTCACGTGTCTCAGTGGCATCTACGCATCTTCCCATAAATCCTCCCCGAAAGAGGCAAAGAAATGCACGACTAGGCAACAGACGCCGGGAATCGCATTGACGGGCGGGGCGGCTCAGCTGAAGGGCGTCGCGGCAGCAGTGTGTTAGGGCGCTATTAGGGGAGAAGGGAGGACCATGGATAAAGGAGAGAAGAAGTAGATCAGTCTGCCTGCCTAGCGCCGTTGTTGCCTTGAATAGAGTCAATGATCTGTATCTGGAGACATTCACGACGTGCTTTTAGTGACGCAACGCCGGAAAACATTAGGGGGTAATGGTGGGTTGATAGTTGTAGTAGTAGTAGTAGCAGTAGTAGTAGTAGTAGTATTGATGATAAAAGTAAGAATAGAAGCAGCAACATTAACAGAAGTAGTGGTAGTAGTAATAGTAGCAGTAGAGGTGGCAGTAGTAAAAGGTAGCATCAGCAGTAGTTGTAATGGTCGCACCGAGGTGATATTTTGTCCTCTGCGGCCAAAAATTTAATCAAGGGCAATGAATAAGTAATAACACTATGAATAATAAACAAATAAATAATAATGAGCATAATATTGTTACGCACTGTTATAGCCACAGGAATGTCACCAAATTGAGGATTCTCTTTATAATAATACTCGGAGACACACGAAAAACCACAACGACAGGAACCACGAGCCTTCAGGAGACCGCAGCCTCACACCTCACCTCTGCTCAGCGCACTCCGGCTGCTTCTCATTCACAGGAAAAGACAAGAGCGAAGAAAGTTTTGTTCTATTTAACTTCCACTCCGCGAGCTGTTATGGGCAGGACAGCCACACACACACACACACGTCACACCTTCCGTACGTCACTGATTGGATGATAAGCTAAGGTGCTCAACTCATGATTCATTACATCCACCAGACGAAGAAATTTACTTAATACATGTTTATGGGATAAAGGTATGCAGGTTTTACGCTGATTCACGCCGAAATGAAGAGTTACACTATTCTTAACCTTTTTCCTTCATTTGACCTAATTTCGCAGCAGTAATGAGCGGTGAGGTCTCAGCACCAGTAGAACATGCTACAAACCGGTGAGGACTGAGGAGGTCACCACATTTTATGCTCGAGTGGTGAGCCTCTTAGTTTACATCGAAAACAAAAACCCGAGCCCTAGAAAAAGTCGTGAGCAGCTTTTACTTCGCTCTTCACCAGACTGGTCGACCTCCAAGGCAAGGTCAGTGCGAGGGAAAGTGCATCGCCCACGCCTCAACACAACAATAAAAGGTATGTACCCACTTGTAGCAACTGATCCGAATAGAAGCTTCAGGTGTGAGTTATGGCGAACCTCTCGAAGCCCCTTTCACGAAGCCCTCGAGTGCAGGCGCCGTGACGAGACTGATGATTGACTTTTATCTAAGGAAAACGAGGTGAAAGGCGGAGAAGCCACTTTCACTCATCGTCCGACAACTCCCGGGTGCCATCACTATGTCGTTTGTTCGTCGAGGCGCAACTCAGTAGGCCAGACGTACGTACGTACGTACGTACGTACGTACGTACGTACGTACGTGTGTGTGTGTGTGAGAGAGAGAGAGAGAGAGAGAGAGAGAGAGAGAGAGAGAGAGAGAAGAGAGATTAATAACAGTTCATCAAGGTGTCCAGCGTCCCATCACTGAGTCGTTTGTTCGTCGAGGCGCAACTCCAGACGTTTGAGAGAGAGAGAGAGAGAGAGAGAGAGAGAGAGAGAGAGAGAGAGAGAGAGAGAGAGAGAGAGAGAGAGAGAGAGAGACTATTAATAACAGTTCATCAAGGTGTCCAGCGTGACGACATAGGTGCTCTGGACAAGCTTCGGTACATGTGAACCAGACAAACATGGGAACCAGCAAGGCCGGCTGACAACATTACGACGAACACAGACTGCCTGTCCCACCACCCGCTAGTTAGCACCCATTACATCGTCTGCATCCACACCCTTAATTTATCTGATAATTCATCGATCCATGTACTATCCCCTTGCACCATGACAGCCGTATGGAAAATAAAAAGAGATACAACAAAGTACTCGTTTCTTACTTCCCTCATAATGGTTGATGTATGCGTTCAGAAGAAAACAAAGGTGACGGTCGGTTGCCTCTCCCATCATAACCAAAAACCTTCCCAGCCTTGTGTTCTTGCAAGTGTTCGTGAGGCCCACTTTCTCCAGACATAATTCTTGGATGACGGAGGAAGGCTGGGAGGAAGGGGCGGATGACGGAGGAAGGGGAGGATGACGGAGGAAGGGGAGGATGACGGAGGAAGGCTAGGAGGAAGGGGAGGATGACGGAGGAAGGGGAGGATGGCGGAGGAAGGCTAGGATGACGGAGGAAGGGGAGGAAGGGGAGGATGACGGAGGAAGGCTGAGAGGAAGGGGAGGATGACGGAGGAAGGGGAGGATGACGGAGGAAGGCTGGGAGGAAGGGGAGGATGACGGAGGAAGGCTAGGATGAAGGGGAGGATGACGGAGGAAGGGGAGGATGACGGAGGAAGGCTGAGAGGAAGGGGAGGATGACGGAGGAAGGCTGGGAGGAAGGGGCGGATGACGGAGGAAGGGGAGGATGACGGAGGAAGGCTGGGAGAAAGGGGCGGATGACGGAGGAAGGGGAGGATGACGGAGGAAGGCTGGGAGGAAGGGGCGGATGACGGAGGAAGGGGAGGATGACGGAGGAAGGCTGGGAGGAAGGGGAGATGACGGAGGAAGGCTGGGAGGAAGGGGAGGGTGAAGAGTGTTGAGTGACAGGTTGCAGCAACAGTCTGGTACTGTAGCACACCCATGACCTATTCCAGCCCCCCCCCCCCACACTATACCACCATTACCAGCCATTATTGTTACGAGCTGGTGATCCTTGGTGATGACTGCAATAACGCTAGCTAATGATAACAGTAATGATAGGTGCGACGATTTATAATTTGTTAGGTCACCCAGATGACTAAATACAATAGTTCAACAATTGCGATCCAATGGGTTGCTAATGTGGATGTAAAACATTCAACGATACTGTTCAAGCCTCAAACTACTATCAATCTTCATGGAAAGGTGCAATTTTCGTTTCAATATATTCCCATGCTAGTGAACTACACTATTGCCCCTACACGCTCAGTCTGCAGAAACACTTACCCTTCAACACGTATTCAGAGAGAAAAGGTCCTAATTTATGTAGGGAAAATTCCCTACTACAATATTACTGAAAAGGAAACTAAAAACTCCTACTTACTTCTTCAAGAAAAAGTCGATGTTCACGTAGTTGGAGTATTTTGGAGAGTCTGGCGGATGCTCAGGTGCAGGGGAACCACCTGAGGGCGTGGCCCCAGAAGAAGCCCCGCCGCCAGACTTGCTAAGGCCGCCGTCACTAGAAGCGCCTGATGCAGCTGACTTGAGGGTATCGGTGCCATTGTACTCGGAGCTCTTGTCAGAGAGCACCACGTATTCGCCTGTGTCCTCGTCTTCATCCGGTGCCACAGTGTCATACAGCGGCTCGTCGTCAGTCAAATTCTCCAAAGATGCACCCGAAGCCGAACCCCCGCCCACTTCGTCCTCATCTTCACCACACCTCGAGGACGATAGCGAGGAGGTCTTCCTCAGCCCTAAGCGACGGGAAGACGCGCCACCACTGCCTCCACACGAGGAGGCATTTGAGGACGACTTGGACACGCTCTTTTTGCCAAGACTTCCTGTCGAGGAGGAGGCGCTCGATGGGGATTTCTGTAACTCCTTAGGGTTGGAAGGTGACTTCTGGAGCTCGTGACCGCCTTGGCTACCTCTTTGAGCCTCACGCGTGGCTGGGCGTCCGTCGCTTGAAGCAGAAAGAGTTTTCTGCAGAGGGACCTTTGTGGGCACAGTGGCGGTGTCTCTGACGGGAGATGGGTGGCGTGGCCTCTGTGGGGAGCGTGGGATACCCTGAGGGGGTCGCGCCGCCACGGGGGAGGAGGGAGTTGCAGAGGTTTTGGCCTCAGTTTCGCCCTCATTCCCCGTCGACCTGCGGAAAGTCTTGGGGGGCGGGGCAGGCGGTACCTTGCGGCCCCGGGCGTCCTCACCCTGACCAGCACCATTCACGGTGATTACAGTGACGAACTGTGACTCCTTGGCGGGACCTCCGCTGGGCACTGACGTGGAGCGGTTATAGGCTGGGGGTCGGCCCGCAGCAGAAGGCTTGCCACCTGAAGCAGTGAAGCGGCGGGCCAGGTCTCGTACCGAGCTGCCCCCTGCGGGAGGCGGAGCGGCCAGGGGTGTGATGGGGGCAAGTGGGCCTTCTTCCTCATCTGACTGAGGCGTCGAGCTAACGCCCTCCATCTTTGTCACGTCCTGTCCCTCTTGAGGCAGAGCCGCTCCCTCAGGAGAGCCAGGGGTGGGCACAAGCTCCCGGTGGGGTTGATGCTGGCGCTGCACCATCAAGGTGTTGATAGCCTCTGTCACGGGGGAGTCAACACCCGTGATGAACATTGGGGTGGGGGCTCCCTCACTGCCTTCGCCTTGGCCTCGCTCTTCCCCCTGGGCCTCGCCCCGTTCCAGATCCTCAGCATCTCCACTCACCCTGTGCTGACGCTGGACATCGTTTAAGAGGCACTCGAGGTATTCTACATAGAACTGCTCTTTCTCCAGCTCCTCCTTCAGCACGGCGACTCGCGAACGGTGCTTCGCCAGGTTAGCGCGGACGTCCTCCTCCCACGCCGCCGGCAGATCATTTCCTGGGAACCTGGCACGCCACGCCTTGTGAAACTCGGTAAATACACTCATGGCGGAGCCCTATGCCTCATCCCTTACCGGCGAAGCACCATCGCAAGTATCATCGAACTTTACTGTAAACACCAAGCACTCACATATCGCGGCACTCCATGTGTGACGTAACCTCCTCTCCCAACACCGCCTCAACACACACTGAAGTAAACAAAGCGAACGACCCTCCCAAACCACTCCCGCGATAGCCAGCCCACCGTTGCCACTTGTCAGCCACAAATCGCCTAATCCTCCTCTGAAAACCGCCCCATTACGACAAATTCATTCTCACAACAGTAAAGACAGCATAAGGAATCATGCATGAGTTGCGCATCGCCACGGTGCTAATCTTCGTCTCCTTACTGCAGATAAAAAGAACAATTTCAACATTAAATAGCCAGTCTGATACCAATGTAGCTATGTGATGTACTTTAGGCACAGCGTACAAATGAAGGTTCGTTCCGTTTACAGCGTGTAAATAAAACACATTAAAATGAGAGAGAGAGAGAGAGAATTGAATGGTTTATTGTTGGACAGATACATATTTTTTTTTTTTTTTTACCTTTGTGCCTATAGCGCCTGTAGGCAGTGGTGACCCAGGGCTCGGATGGTAGGCTCTGGAGGTTCACTTGAGGGCTGTGATGATGGTTGGTCCTTGCCCGTGGTGGCGCAGGCAGGATTCTTATAGTGACGCCTGTGATTAGAGGCTCATGCCGCCCCCCTGTGTCCTCCGATGCACTCGCAATCGAAGGTAGAGTTGATGGGCAGGGCATGTGGGTGTTCTTAGGCCACTCAACGGTGCAGAAAGGTTTTGGGTTTCTTCGGGGATCGAACTCGGGTCACCGAGAACGCCAGTCGGAGACGCTAACCACTCCGCTACCGCCTCCCCTTATACATGTGATTATATATACACATACATGTGATTGCATATTAGTGGAATGTTTTCATCTACGTTTGACCTCTCCATATCCCGAAAAGTCATAATGAGCAGAAAATAGCTTATCCTGCAGGTAATCTTTTATCTCCCAATGTATGGAGCAACCACAGGTCTGGCAACACTGGTCGAGAGTCAAGCGAGAGTCAGAGTTATTGTAATACTCAAATATCATTATAAATACAATTGTCATCACAACTGCGAATTCATATGGTTACTTCATGACATAAATTCAAAGAAAAATATCCCACCTGAGGTAAGGTAATATTACTCTTGGAATAATTACCTTTAAACCATTAGACTTGTATAAGAATCTTGTATTTAGACCTGAATTCAGAATAGCTTTACTATAGATATATTTATTGCAACTTTTTTTCTTTTGTAATTTAAAACCAAAACCATTCCTAGTCTTTTATTAGATGAATGTGGAGGCTTTGAGGTGTGTGTGGTGGCCGCGGAGGGCAGCACCGCCGCGGCCAGAGAGAGATAACCACTCAAGGAAACATGTTCGCACGTACTCTGCTCTCAGCTCGCAATGCCGTCAAGGCCAGAGGTAAGATTAATATAACGCCTATAAGTAATATTAAGTCCTGTCATCAGCTTGGTGTTAGTGTTCACTCTACACCTCAATCGTGTCGTGCTGCTGTGTCCTAAATGTGTCCCGTGCATCTGCCGGTCATCAATACTGCTCTGGGGTGAGGCCTTGAGCCGTGTGCTGTGAGGGCAGGCAGGTGTGGGGTGTGGCAGTACATGGGGTGATTTATAATAGAATGGTGGTAACGGTTGTGGGTGTAGGAGGGATGGTGAAGGTGATGCTAAATATAGTGGGGGCGGCGGTGTAGCCATGACGCAATCCTTGGCCGCCGCTCAGCTGACTGCCAGCGACCTACACCCAGCACCCTTCACGAGGCACTCAAGGCATACCCACCTCACCACAACACCTGAAGGCTGACTCACGACCATATCAAAGCTACATATATAATAAAATAAGCAAGTTATCTATTACTGCTTGTAGCCATAACATTACAGCCTCGATAGCTTCCTTACTGCCGAGTAATCAATACAGAGACATGAAACTTGACGGCAGAGAGACCAACCTGCAAATGCTATTATCTATCTTCCAATCTTAATTTCTCAGCACTTATGACTTTTGGCTATAGTGGACGAGAACTGCGCGGTCGCTACCGCCGTTACCACTTACGTTTTCTATATTATTTTTTGCTCAGTATACTGTGCAGTATTAATCCACTTCCGCTTCACGTCCACCTTTAAAACTTATATACATATTGAAGTAATGATATATTTGTCTAATAGCGCATACACACACCCTCCCCGTCCGGAGCCCCCCCCCCTTTAGTAGGTTAGGTTAAGGTTCGGTTAGGTTAATCTCACCGGAGGGTCGAGGGGGGCGGAGACTCTTCGTTAGGAGGTTCGGTTAGAGTAAAAATCCTCCCGGCAGCGAGGATTAGCAGAGCGGAGCACTCGGCGGCTGGCGAATGCGGGGCGGGGCACACTTGTTTTCGTACAATTCCGTCACTTCCCTGGTTTTTGAGACACTATCATTTCCCGGAAAAGTTTTAGTGCTTTTTCTGATGGAGATACATTGTTATCAATAGAAATGGTGATCCTAGTACTGCAGATAGGTGAAAGTATTGTGGGTTTGATGAAACAAGCATGGAATTTGGTCCGCAGGTAGACTATGCCTCAGTGGTGATTTTTAGATTTAGGGCCATCTCAGATTCGACCTGTGACAAAAATGGCGGCCATTTTCAAGATGGCCGCCATCGCTTATTTCAAATTCCTTGATATTGTAGGTTAAATCAATTCTAGGGGTGGGAATGTTTTTCCTTTGTATTATAAATCATACATCAGTAATTTTACTGTCCACATAACAGTTGAAATGGCAAATAATTACTAGTTTGAGCGAAAAAATAAGAATGATCATTTTTACGTCATGTTACGATTTTGAAATCAGGACCACTTCGTCAAGTGCGCCAAAAAACCCAGAATTATTTCTTCTGTTTTTGTAGGTAGCAGAGGTACACACAATAGCTTATTATAGTCTAATTGCAAGTCAATAGGATGGAAATTGTGTCCAAACAGTTATGAACTGTTCTCTGTGAGCCGCGTGACTCAGAGCACTGTCCACCGCACTGACAAAGAGCTGTTTCCCTTCCTTGTTTCCTTTGTTTCCTAAAGAGGTGTTTCCCTTCCTTGGTTGTGCCTTGTTGTACATGGGGCCGGCTGATTCTCCCGACGTCGTACCATGCTGTTGGACATCAGTAGCTGGGAAATCGTGAGCACTGGCTGGGGCATTGTTGAAGAGCTTGACTGTGCCTTGATGTTTGGCCCATTCAACACCATAGCAGCTAACGCTAACAGAGACACTGGAACAGAATCTTCCTGGCTGTTGGGTTCAAAGGAACCACCAAACTGGTTTTTCATCTTGAACATGTCTCTCCTCACTATGTTCGCAGCCCTGGCAAGATGAACAGCATCACCATCAGCATCATGCTCACATGCTTTCCTCAGTGCTTGTCCAACATCTTCGTGTGAAATGAGGGCTACATCTCGGCCTTGCTTGTGAGCTTCCATGTCTGGAAAGTAGGCCAGTACTCTCTTTTTGAGGTCAGTGGAGTGGACGCGTCCTGCAACATCAGTTCCAAGTTGTTCTAGCCTTGTGTACAGATCGACCAGGTCGCTGAGTTTGAAGATGGGTGCAACTAGACTGTCCATGCGAGTATCTTCAATATAAGATACCAGCTCAGCAAATGCAAGGCCATGATTCATTTTGTCCACACCAGACTCTTCATATGTTTTTGTTTCTCTAGCTCTGTTGTACAAAGAGAGCAAGCATGGCAGATGGTACCGGGCTTCTTGTGCAATCAAGTCTCCTGCACTCAGTTTGGCCAGTAGGGATTTGTCCTGCAATTGCAGCCTTCCTGACATTGATATCAAGCCCAAATGTTGATGCTTTTCGAGTCAAAGACTCCCCATCTGGTGCAGGTTTGTCACAGAAGAAGCATGTTTCGGCGGAAGCACTTTTCTTACCAGCACTCTTGCGGGCGAACTTCTTTGAGCTATCAGCAGAGTCATCAGCAGCATCTTCTGGGGGTTTCTCACGCTTCTCTGCACGCTGTAGTTTTGTTCTGTTGTAGAGGAGCCTACATGAGTCGTGCCACTTGGCCTTGTGCCGCTGTAGTGTTTCTTCAATGCCATTCCCATCATCAAGCCTTGAAAGATTGATTGATGTGGGCAAACAGCCAATCCTGTCAAAACCTACAAGAAGCTCAGCAATTGTCTTGTACCCTGCTCCCTGTGTGGCACGTGTAGACTCGGCTGGACAGTGAAGCACCTCTGACGTGTCTTCCTGACAAAGAACGCACTTGCTCCAGTCAGTTTCTAGACCCTGTGTTGATGTCCCGGGCTGTAGGGGATCCACCACCTTGTAAACTTTGGCCATTGTCACACCTGAAAGCAGAAGAATATGGTCAAAATATGTGAAAGTGATTAAATTAGCTGGAGTCTATATTAAATGAACATCACAGTCTAACAAAAACCTGCATTCCTGAATCCAAGGCCATAATTCACAAGCCATCATGTGAGCCTTCTGGCTCCAAATAATATTAAAAATGTATTTTATTCTAATTATCTTGTGACTAATACCACATCTATTGTACCCAAAACAATTACATATGCCACTAGAGTAGAAAAAACTAGAGAGAGAAAAAAAAAGTAGAGGAAAAACATAAAAGAGTGCACAGAGCACCATTGCTATGGCGGATACAACATTCGAGAAGATATTTTGGCAGCCATTTTGTAAAATGGCAGGCACTCCGCTCATGGAATGAATCTGGAATGGCCCTAGGCCTATAGCAAAATATCTTCCCAAGCACCCTTTTTAATTGTCTGCCAAATTTCATGCTTGTTTCACCAAACCCACAATTCTTCCAAATATTTCACCTATCTACAGTACTAATCCTAGGATTTGGTGATGAAAAGAAAAATATATATATTTAACAGGTTTCCGGGGAAAAAAAATCCCCATCTGAAAAAACACTAATTTTTTGACAAGGAAAAGTAGTCAGTGTCTCATAAAATTACCGCGCAGTCCTCGTCCATTTTTACCAATTTTTTTGTCTGTATTAGAACAATAATAGTGAAGTTAATCTTGGCTGCACTTTCATGGGCTGGAGCCAACTATCAGAGCCAAAAGATTGCGCTATAAATGCTATAGGTGTTTATCTTTTCCAGCACTCAAAATTTCAATTTTCATATTCATGGGAACAACCAACTCGGCTCTAGTATTTAAATATTATTTTACTAATGGACCAAAATTCCCTACATTTGGGAGTAAGGTTTCTGTTTACCTTATTGGATTCTGAGAAACTTTCTGAGTTTCCATCGCAAATCAATACATTCGGAGCTCCAGAGATATTTTTTAGAAGGGGGACTACGCACGCCATGTTTGTTTTACATTATAAAGTATAAACGGAATGAAGTGCTACATGGACATGAGGAGGGTTCTAGACCTCAAGGAGTTGGTTCGAGATGCAATTATATTGTGTTAGAACACCTGTACATGGGCATACTGGAGCATTCTTACGTTTATAGAAACCAACAGTGAGCTGAAGGTCGCTATGAAAGTTGGACGTCCTTTCTTCCTCCTGTACCTCAGTTAGGAGGTTGTGAGGAGGAAAAGAGAAGCAGCAAACATAACTTTACTACAGTTTTTATGATTTTCATGTGAAACTCATAAAAACACGTTGAAATATCAGTTTTGATCACCAAATGGATTATGGTTCTATAGTAAAAATTTACCTATAACTACCACTACCACTTTGTCTCAGATACAGACTCCATGGCCCTGTTTGATATGCATGTCCTAGTATAAGGAAATGAGATGTGTAGAGGGTGAAACACAAGACATGTCTTGAGTATTGTCAGCAGAACAACATTTTTTTGTAGACTGCTATAAAAATGAACTGTGAGATAATTTTTTCTAAACTAATAGTATGAGAATGCCATTTGGAAAAAAACAAAAAAAATCAATATTCTGATGTATGCTCATTCACATTCTGTCTTAACACAATCGTTTGTTCAACAGTTCCGCGGCGCCAGATGGGGGATTATGTGACGGACTTCAAGCCTCCCACCATGTCTGACCTCCCTGTCCCTCAAGGCTCCTGGAAAGATGCTAACAGTGCCAAGCAGAAAAAGAATAACCTTCACCTCATCGCTGGGATTTTGATCTCTGTTGGCACTACGGCCTTTGTAAGTTGTGTGGTGGGTGGTTTATGAATTACTGGGTACAGTACACTGAAAAGCCCAGGAATCTACTTATGTATTCGTGTACCTGACATTGGAATTCATAGCATACATTACTATGATGATAGTTAGTGGACAAGGCCTATTGGCAGGGGTTTATTCCCAGGCAGGTCAGGAAATAGCTGATATGTACTAATGAACCAGTAACCACTTCTTCAACAAAGAAAACTTCCAAAGATGCATCAAATACAGAAAGTATGATACTGCACTGGGTGGGTGGCGGGATAAAGAGGGAGAAGCAAGAATTAAATTGCCGAGGATACCGTATTTTACGGCTTATAAGACGCACTTTTTTCCTAAAAAATACCCTGAAAAATACCCATGCGTCTTCCAAGACGAATGTTGGAATGAGACTGCTGCCAAGACTGGCAGGAGCCGTTCCGCGGCAACTTCCGCCTCAGCAGATTGGCGTCAACAATGCCACCTATCGTCTGCTGGTGTTGATGTGTCATTTACCACCAGGCTGTCACACGTATCACAAGTTAAGGCCTCTTTCACACGAGGCGACTGGTTTCCGGCACCGGTGGCCGCCACCGGTTACCTTGTGCAAATAGCGCCGTGACACTAGTGGCTCATTGACACACACCGCTCCTTGTCAGTCGGAAGAATGGCGTCAAACGAAGAGCCCCCTTCTCGCCTTGCTGGCTAAAAAGAAAGCGAAGAGACGCTCTCGAGAGGAAAATGCATGGGCATCAGATGCTATCATTGCGAATGGACAGAGGACTGCATAATACGCTTTTTAATGATTTGTGTGCTGATGAGAAGTTTTTCAACTTCTATCGGATGAGCAAGCCATCATTTGAAGAACTTCTCGGCCACATCAGGAGAGATATCACAGGGACTAGCGCTAACATGAGAAAATGCATCACACCAGAGGAGAAGTGGCTGTAACTGGTGGCGCCATATGAAAGCTCCCATTGGAAACAATGCTATACAGCGAGTGGCGGCAACTGCGAGTGACTGACGCTAGTTGCGGGAGTGAGACACCGCAAAGCTGGTTGCCCGCCAGTTACCCGGTCGGGTAACTGCAGTGGCCTAATATGAAAGGCTCCATTGAATAGTATGGGATGCAACTAGTTACAGTCACCGGTGGCGGACACCAGTGGCCTCGTGTGAAAGAGGCCTAAGACTATATGAGTCTGCCGCCAAGACTGGCGGGATCCGTTCCGCGGCAACTTCCGCCTCGGCAGATTGGCGTCAACAACGCCACCTATCGTCTGCTAGTGTTGATGCAGCATTTACCACCAGGCTGTCTCAAAATGGATTTTCTTTATGATAATTCTGTTCTTGTAGCATTATTATATAATATGTTATAATTTGTTTTCAAAGCTAATAAAACCCACTCAGAAACACAGATTAAGTCTGGGGTCTGTAAAGGAGCAATATCAGCCGTTGTCTATACTATAGGGAATCACGAAGACCAAGGGGCCTCAGTTTACTCTATTGAAAAAAGTTTACAGATGCAACTGAAGTAAAGATGCTCATTGTATATCATAGAACACTGTAAATCTCAAAAAAGAATAATAGACTGACAAAGAATAATATAATGATAGGCTGACGTACAAGTAAGTCTTTGTAAGTAAAATCGCCTGGTGTTTTTATTTTCAAATTTTTGCGTACGATGAAATCAGGGCTTGAAAACGAAATTATTTTTCAAATGGTTCGTTCCGATCAGAAACAGTATTATTAACGTTTCGTTTTCCGTTCCTCCTGCAAAGCTAACGTTCCTGAGCCGGTTAGAAAGACATGAAAACCGGTTAGAACGTTATTCTCAAACCATGTATTGAATATGCTATTAGCCCTAATAAATAATAATGCCTATACATGACTACATTCTTATAGATGGTAGTAAAGCCATACATGTCATGGTGCACAGCATTCAACAAAATCAAACCCTTAGATGTCGTAAGAACTATATTATTATACGACTTAAATAAGGCAACACATTTACATATACAATACAAGTAGGAAGCGTAATGTAGGAGTATGCAATATCAGTTGCCGTAAAGATATGAATCACTAATTATTTAATAATATTATATATGGCAAAAAAAATATTAATTCGTAATATCACCAACCCACTAATTAAATAAACCTAATCAATGAAATCAATAGCTACTTGTGGTACTCCAAGGACTCGAACCTAGGACACTCACACCGAAATTTGGCGCACCAAGCATATTAGGCTATGAACACTTAAATTAAAAGTTTAAGCACATAGTCACGATATATTATCCATTTTCGAATACTGGATATTAATCTAAGCGTGTTCTTAAACCCAACTGCAGTATCATAGCTCAAAAATAAGGGAATGTGATGCATATCACGAAGACAAAAATTCATAATTATAAAAGGTAAAGAATAGTTACTCTTCACAAATTAAATGAAAAGTGGTGCTTATGATATTATTTGAAACAAAACCACATCGTCAATTGCCAAGTGAACAAATACAGTAGACTTAATTTATGTATATGTAATACAGATGTATTTACTTAAATAATTTGGCTACTGGAAGTGAAAATGGATTATTGACCAAATATGGCATGGAACGAAAAAATTACTTTTTCAACCGGTTACAAGGATTTTAGAGTAGCGTTTTTGCTACGGAACAGTAAATATGATCACGTTTTCGTTTCCGTTTTTGTTCCGAGCATAATTTTGTCTTTCGGTTTTCGTTTTCGTTCCCTTAAACCATTTCAAAGCCCTGGATGAAATTCACTCATTTTGCAATATACACACAAACCTCGATTTCCCGGACCTCCATTTCCCGGATATCGGATTTGCCGGACAAATTCCGAGGTCCGGGGATATGCCAGAGTCTTTTTTTTTATGCCTGGTCCTGTTCGTAAATTGACAAAGTTGTCCGGCGGTCCGAGCGTCTCCTGTCACCCTGGTCAGTGTCCGCGCCTCCCGCCAGGTGGCAGCATGCTCAGCGGTCGTATTGTTTACATTTAGGCACACGACACTCACGGTTCACCTGCACCGCCTCCGTTAGTCCCCTGACCCCCACTGCCCCTGGTGCAGGAACATCTCTGAGACTATTGAACACTTTCTGCTGCCTCCCGCCAGGTGGCAGCATGCTCAGCGGACGCAAAAGTCCGCGGCGGGGTAGTTGATATTGGCGGTTGCCGGACAGTAAATACTAGAGTAGGATAAACGTCCGGGGGTGGGTAATGGCATCGGACTTCTTTTTTTTGTTTTTTTTTAAGGATAATTCCTGGACTGTTGCGATTCCCGGACTTTTGCGGTTCCCGGACCAGTGCTCCCCCCTATTAGTCCGGGAAAACGAGGTTTGTGTGTACATTATTTATAGAATATCAGAAGTTCAATTTATTTATGCATGACGTCACAACTCATATCTTTTGCATTCCGTACTATGTATAAAAATGCCTAAAGATTGTAGATTACTTTAAGGTAATTCTTATGCTGGGCAGATAAATAGGTTCAGCCCGGTAGCACAAAGCACACCCTGTGACAAGGACCACCATACGCCACAGACATAAGGTCTCTCACTTGGTGAGTTCGGATCTGGCGACTCCGGTCAATTGCTACCCTGATTTTAATTTGGCTGCCATATTCTCCCTTTTGCTGATTATTTTCCTCTCAGAAAACACTAAATTGTATTTGGTGGCCATATTCTTGCATTTGTCGAATATTTTCTTCCCTTGGAAACTCTGTAGTCAGTGTGTCTCCCTGCCAAAAGTTTAGCAATTTATCACTTATTACGATCCCAATTCTCAGCAATGAATGTCATGAAAAAAACTCTTTATTAGCTCCCTTTTTTTCTCTTAGTATTTGATAATGATTGATAGATGTTTTAAGCCACTAAATAAGCAAAAAGGAGTTGAGTCTGAGGGCTCTGGTACGTAAAATATAATTTCATTGTTTTAGTTACTCTTATTTGGCCAGCTTTGTCCTACACTAATTAGTCACCAAATGCAACCTTACTGTATGTTTTCGCACTTTTTTTTCTAAATTTTTATATATTTATACATGCACCTATATGCCCGCATATGTATAATGTATGTATGTATCCCTAAATATACCCAGTCACATACAATTATTTTTTTCTTCAAATAGTGATATATTTCCTTTACTGCTTTAACTGATTAATAATATATCCTAAGAAGCATTGAGCTATTCAATTGAAACTTCGGTTCAGTTTATCAAAAGCTCTCCCGTTTCGCTCAGATACCACTTTTCCAAATACTGATCTTGGTATGCTGCACAGGCTGGTTTTTCTATGGTTTACACAATCCTTTTTATCTCAACCATATACAGAGGCACAATAAGAGAACACGCTTCCCATCATTCTGCAGGTACAGGTAGAGGTGATCTTGTCCGTAAAAGTGGTCTCATTTATTTACAAAGGCCCATCCATTACTTTTGAATGTTTTGAATTTGGTTTTGTCAATAAGTGTTAGATCGTATTTACGTACCTCACCCTGCTTTCAGTGTACACACAACTCTCGTTTTCCCGGACCTCCATTTCCCGGATATCGGATTTGCCGGTCAAAATCCGAGGTCCGGGGATATGTCAGAGTCCCAGACAAATGCCTGGTCCAGTCCGTAAATCGACAAAGTTGTCCGGCGGTCCGAGCGTCTCCTGTCACCCCTGGTCAGTGTCCGTGCCTCCCGCCAGGTGGCAGCATGCTAAGCGGTCGTATTGTTTACATTCGGGCACAAGACACTCAGGGTTCACCTGCACTGCCTCCGTCGGTCCCCTGACCCCCACTGCCCCTGGTGCAGGAACGTCTCTGAGACTATTGAACACTCTGCTGCAGTGTCCGTGCTTCCACTCCCACCGTGTAGTGCCACATTCTCAACTCCTCACCCTGAACTTCGCCACCTGTGACCTGCCCACCCTGCTGGCGGGGGCTGGCGTCCACCCCTCCCGGCAACACGCTGTCATCCGCCTAACCTGTGCCTTCCTGAGGAAGACAGGTCAACTACAGCGCCTGTGATTGCATCATAGGACATCACCAGGGCTCATAGTGTTCCCCAATTAGTCCGGAAAAACGAGGGTTGTGTGTACGTAAAAATACCTCTTAACAAACCCCATACGCTGGAAATCAGAACCTGTGAGCTCAAGACGGGCTCACCACCTTACATTATGCTCTGCACACGATAAATGATATATAAGGAGGTTTTGTCCAGTGAGGATTTATATGCTCTTGGTCATGAATACCAATAGGCCACCAGACAACATATTTGTACCTAAAAAATGGTTATAACAGAAAAATCCATGGCCTTTTCAATATTGGGGAGGAAACACCATCACCTTCATGCTGTCTGTTCTAGTCCAAGGACTCGTAATACTATTCGCTTACTGCTTAGAAAAATTGCTGAAATGTTTTGTTCTATTAGATTGCTAGTTCTTGCTCATTAATTTATTCTATATCTTTGTATTTTGCATTTTGCATTTTTTGTAAAATTATGATGATATAGTACCATGATTTTTTCTTTTCTTTTCAGGTGGTAGAAACAGACTATGTAGATTTTGGCTGGGGTCCCAAGATTGGCAAGTAACACAGCTGCTCTTCTGTACATAATGACAACATGGGTATCGGCGGAAATAGCAAAGGAGTCGGTGCTTTGAGTCAACCAAAGGCTCACAGGAGTGGGTTTGCTGTCTAAGTGAAAGTATCTGTAAATAACGATTGTTGTATTGTAATTTATTTCATTCCATGCATTTCTTTTAAATGAAAGTAAAACTAATTTGAAATAGATGCCTTTTTCTTCATCACTTTTACTATTTTGAGGTTTCAATAAATACAAATTCCACAACACTGCAGAGTTGCAATTAAAAGTAAAGGGTTCTTAGCTCTTCCTGAATGCAGGCACGTAAGAGTCTTTCTTCAGTACTATCAGTATCATGCAGACAAATGTGAATCTCACCAATTTCAGAATATATGTATACTAAAAAGATCAAACGGTACTACTTAATTTTGTCAATAAGTTATGTGTACTATTATGTACTGGTTTTGATAAAATTATCCTCTTTTTACTTTTTTCATACAAGCCTTCTCTCAAACGTGTGGGTTGGCATAAAATCCACAGCAGTTTGTTCACACAAATACTCAATACAACTTTAATTTTACACCTTGAATATACAGAATGCTTTTATAAAAAAAAATTGCGCTTTGTGCAGTGGTAGTATTATAACCGATGAGGAATAACAGAGGTGTGAGATTGCGAGAAATCTGTGCAGAGCTACCCAGTTCGGGTATTTGGGAAGAAAGGCAGGCAACTATGGTTACCCCTCCTAAAGGTGGTATCCTGGCTCATCCCACCTTTACGCACTTTGCACTGTTACTACACCTTGTAAGGAGGAACTAACGGGGAGGGAGGGGGCAGCAACCATCTGCTACTTTTGTTTTTAGAGTTTTTATCCTGACCAACTGGGACCCTGCTCCCTGGGTAACTGCACTGGACTAGCCACCCATCAGTGGCCTCTAATTTTGAAAGGTGGAGAGTTTACATAACTGGGTGTGACAGAAGAGTCAGCATGAATCAGACGATTAATACTTATGTTTAAATGCAAATGGAGTGAAAGATGTAGGAAAGAAAAACGGTTGTTGATAGTTTTATAAGAGACTGGATGTGTTGGGTTTCAGTGAGACCCATCTGAGTGGTCTGGGTGCTGCTGTGTGCAGGAAGGTCTCTGGTCTGGGAAGGAGTAATTTGTGGTGCAGTGTGGATGAAAGCTATAAGGGAAGAAGTAAGGAAGTTTGTGTCATTCTAATGTCTGATAGTGTGGAATTGTGTGACCGAATATGGTTGGAAGGGCACAAACATAGTTTGGGTGAAATGTAAGATTGAAATAGTCAACTATGTTTGGTTGTGTGTGTATTATGGCCCAGTGAACATGAAAACAGTGAAATTATGATATTTTAGAAAGTCATGAATAAATGTGTTAGGAGTTTTGAGACTGGAAGAAAGGTGATTGTGATGGGTGATATGAATGCAAAAGTAGGGGATGAAAGTGTGGATTAAGTGGTGGGTAATTAGGGAGTAGCCTACCTGGAAGAACAGTATAGGGAGTGGTTAGTGGATGTCTGTGCTTATAGAGGGTTGTCCTTAGCAAACACAATTTTTTAAGCATAAGATGATCCACAGATATACTTGACGAGGAGTACAAGATGAACAAGAGGGATTTATTGACTATATGGCTGTGAATAAAAGACTGAGCGTAAATGTGGTGGATGCAAAATTTGTGAGTGGAAGTTCCAGGTTGCCGTCCACCGGGCAGGCCAAGGAAGAATGGAGGCAGTGTGTTGAGGAGGATCTGGCAGCATTAGGGATTGAAGAAGTTGAGGGAACGGATAGAGATAGTTGGAAGCGTATCATCGGCCGTCTAACCTCATTAAAATATTATGGGAAAAACTGATGTTAAACAGAAAATAAAAAGATGCAAAATTTGTGAGAGGTAGTATGTTTAAGAGATCTGACCATTATGCTGTATTGATGAAAATAATAATAAATGACATAGAAGTTCAGAAAGAGAAAGAGGCTTAGGGTTGAAATATTCATGGATGAAGGAATAAGAGATGAATACAAGGGAAGTAACAAAAGCACTGAATGATGAGCGAAAGAATGTAAATGGAGATGCAAATGCTGAGATTTTTAAGAACTTCAAAAAGGTATTGTTGTGTGAAACTGGAGTGGTGGGGAATAAGAGAGTGCATGATGGATAGACGAGGTTCAGGAAGTGGTGAAAGATGTTTACAGGAAAACCTTGGAAAGAAATATACCAGTAGAAATGAGAAATGAAAGAATAAGATCCTATGGTGAATGTAAAAGGAGGGTAGAGTGATAGAAGAAAGTAAAGGAGAGCAGATGAAAACTTTAGAAGACAACTGAGTGCTAAGTATAAAGAGGATATAAGATTGTATTGGAAGTAAGTTAAGGATGAGAGGTTAAGGGAAATAAAAGTGAGAAACGAAGGAAATTAGGTGAAATATGTGGATAGAATAATAAGGGAGAGGAAGAGGCTGTAAAATAAGGTGGAAGGATATACTGAAAATTTGATGCAAGTAAAAAATGAAGGTGAGGCGATTGTGACCTGCATGGGAATGGTAGGTGGTGGTGGGAGGGTACATGCACAAGAGAACATCTGAAGGGAGAAAGTGAAAAAAACAATAGACTGGGAAATGGAAAGGCAACAGGAGTGGATGAGATTACAGGGGAGATGATAATGTAAGCTGGAGAAACTGTAGTTGAATGGATGCATAGGATATATGACTTAGCATGGGAAGAGAGAAGGGTACCAGGAGGCTGAACGATCCATCATTATCCATTTATACAAGGGGAATGGTAGTAGTATGTAGAAATTAATATGACATTTACAGAGGTATATAAGTAAGTCTCTTTTGAGTATAACTGGAAAGGTTTATGGAAAAGAATGTGATTGAAAGGGTAAGGATCAGAGAGAGTATAATCAGTGAAGAGCAAGAAGGTTTTAGAATAGGTAGTGTGGATCAGATTATTTCACTCAGAATTGTATTTGAGAATGGGCTAATGGAAGGGAGGAAAGTTTATGGTGCATTCATGAAGCTTGAGAAAGTGTATGAGAGTTGATTGGACAGCAGTGTGGGATGAATTGAAGGTGTGTCGGGAGTTGGAAACTTGAATGGTGTAAACATTTTTTAGAAGGTTGCTGTGTCATGTGTCATGGATGGTGGAATAAGTGAGATGTAAGCACAAGTTGATGTTGGAGTGGAAATGTATGTATATGGTGGCAAATGGTTGTTGAATACAGTTCGTTTTACAGATGATAAGGTTCTGAAAGCAGATAAAGAGGATGACTAACAGAAACTTGTAAAGGTGTTTGATAATATACACAGAAGACAAGCTGAGAGTGTTAACACAAGTAAGGTGACTGTTTTTGTAAATAGTAGAAGTGAAATGGTCATTTTGATTTTGGGAGCACATATGTATAGAGTAAGAGTTGAGTGTCCAAGGGAATGTGGAAGTAGGCTAAATGGGGAAAAGATTGGAAGAGATGGAAGAGTTTAAGTATCTTAGTTCGATTATGTGGAAGCATGGAGGGTGAGGCAAGTGCCATATGACCTCTGATGTCTGGCACATTTCCCCTCTTTTGGCATTAAATCAATCAATGGAGGGAGAGGCGAGAGAAAGCACTGCAAGGGAGGAAAGTGATTTGGATTTCCTGGGAAGTAAGATGAAAGGAAGGACTGTGAGCATGGAGGTAAAAAAGAAAAGGACTGAGAGATGCAGTAATTGTACCCACAATCACATATGCATGTAAGACTTGGGTGTACTGTAGAATGAAAGCCAAAAAGGTCAAGGATCCAAGCAGTTGAAATTAGTTATTAGACCAGTGCCTGTGGTGTGAGAAGAATGGATGGTGAAAGTAATGAAAGTGTGCATAACAGGTTTGGTAAGTCAAGTAAGGGTGAGGGGATGAAATTTGGAGTGGTTGAAAGGGTGAAGTGCAGCACTCTGAGGTGGTTTGGTCATATAGAAAGAATGGCAGAAAGTGAGATGACTAAGTGTGTATGAATGAGTGTTGTAGATGTGGTGGGTAGTAGAGGACGACCCCCAGTGAAATGGGAGAAAAGAGTGCTGGAACATATGAGAGAAAGATACAAGAGAAGAATGAGAGGCCTAGAGCATGCAAGGAGAGAATGCGAGGACAGGAACAAATGAACTCTTCTGTCACGGCCATACCCTTGAGGGAGTTCCTCTTTGAACGGGCATCAGAGATAGATAAATATGCAGAAAATTGATACATTTTTCATACATATAAATATTTTTACAGTGTCATAATGTTCCTGCAGGTCTATATAGTACTTCAACTCTGCTTCACATGACTAGAAAATGTTACCACAATTGAATGCACTACATACCTGTGCACGTCTTGCCCTGGTGCCAAAGTGCTCGCCAGTGCCCGCCTGTCCTGCTGCTGCCAGCCACGCCCCCCACTGGTTGTACATTCTGCAACATTCAAATTTGATGAGAAATTATGGATCGTACAAGTGATTCAACTTTTATATAAAAAAAAAAAAAAAAAAAAAAAAAAAAGCAAATTTAACAAAGAGCATGAATTTGACAGGAAAATCATACATATTTTTCATTGAAAAATATATTTCATTTCCCTACACCTTCACCTGCTTCTCCAACTGATGCATTCTCTTATTTTTATGTGAATGTAGTTATTTGTCTCGTGAGAAAAAATATTCCTCAAAGCTACTTTCATCTTTGAGCACAGATTTCATCTGTATAGATTCCCTTATGATTTTCTTGTGAAACAAATTCTATTATTTATTGCTTCTCAACCTAAGGCAAGATACTTCTCTTTATCTATTGGATTTGTATGTAACTTTTTATTCTGCATCTCAGTCTACAACTATTCTGTTGACTTATCAGCGTAAAGTTCAGCGTTCTCATCTGCATGCCACTGTTTCATGGGCACATACAGTATTTAATTATGAGATTAAGGTTGCAGGGAAGGCGAAGACCGATCCTAAGGTATTTTTTCAGGTTTATAAAACAAAGACTAGGGAATTAGTGGGGCCATTAAAAAATGAGCAGGGGGAGATTGTAAGCACGGCAGAGGATATGTGTACAATTTTAAATGATTATTTCTTAAGTGTTTTTACTGAGGAGGATAAACAGAAGGTACCTAATAGTGAACAGATGTTTATAGGAGAGGATGATGAGAAACTCAAAGATATTGTGATAACTAGGGAAATGGTGAAACCGTGAAAGAGGGTATAGACAGAATGAAGAAATTTGAGTCACCAGGACCAGATGAAGTGTATCCCAGAGTATTAAAAGAATGCAAAGAGGTTGTTAGTGAGTCGTTAGTGCATATTTTTAGGAAATCGATTGATATAGGGGAAGTGCCGTTAATGTGGAGGAAGGGAGATGTAGTTCCCATATTTAAGAAGGGAGACAGAGGATTAATGTCAAATTATCGACCCGTTAGCCTGACGGCAGTGGTAGGTAAATTATTGGAATCTGTTATTGCAAAAAACATTAGAGAGCATCTTGAAAAGCATAGTTTGGTAAATGATTCACAACATGGGTTCACCAAAGGTAAATCATGTCTCACTAATTTATTGAGTTTTTATAGGAAAGTTTATGAAACAGCAGATAATGATCAATCAATCAATCATTGGGGGCATTCGCCGCGGGGCGCGTCGCCTCGCCCACCCTACGACGCCACTCCCGGGGGTCACCACGCGCGAGTTCCCATGCAGGCTCCTTTCCCATACCAAGCAGCTCTCGACAAGAAACATCAACTTGCCCCAGCCACGAGCCTTGTGGGCGCCCCCTTGGCCTCCTCCACGCCGGATTGTCTCTTACAGATACAACCCGATGGGAAGGATCGGTTTCAGGGTAGCGTGCCACATGCCCATATAGCCGAAGTTGGCGCTGATGGACTATGCAGGTAATAGGCCTCGATTCAGTCTCACGGTGCAATCACTGATTTGACACGTAATCATCCCAGCGATACCCCATGATTCTGCGAAGACACTTATTACCAAAGGCATTGATTCGTCTCTTCAAGTCACTATTTAGTGTCCATGTCTCACAACCATAGAGTAAGACAGGGATCACAAGTGACTTGAAGATCCGGATCTTTGTCCTCCTGCACAGGTACCGACAACGCCAAATACTCCCGCTGAGCGAGTCCATAACACCGTGGGCTATGCCAATCCGCCGTAAGACTTCTTGACGTGACCCGCCGTCATTATGGACTGCGCTACCAAGGTATGTAAAACTTTCCAAGATCTCAATGTCCTCGCCACACGCATGAACAAACTGTACTGCTTCATCTAGTAAGTCTCCAAATACCTGGACCTTGGTCTTGAGCCAGGAGACCTCAAGACCCAAAGGCTTTGCCTCCTTGTGCAGCGCCTCGAGAGCCATCACCAGGACCTCCAGCGACTCAGCAAAGATTACTGCATCATCGGCAAAAACAAGATCAGTGATCTTAGTGTTGCCGACGGATGCTCCACAATCACTTTGATCTACAACCTTGTCCAATACCCAGTCCATACAAGCGTTGAAAAGTGATGGGGCAAGGACGCACCCTTGCCTCACTCCTGTATTCACAGGAAAGAAGCTGGATACACCTGCCCCACACTTCACAGCACTCTCAGTCCCAGAATACAGACCAGTTATCAAACCAATAGTCCTTGCAGGAATCCCTCGAAGTCGCAGAAGATCCCAGAGTGACTCACGATGCACTGAGTCAAATGCCTTCTTGAGATCAACATAGGCTGCAAGCATCCCCTGTCGAAACTCACGTCGGCGTTCCACCAGGACACGAAGCGCTAGGATACGGTCCGTTGTTGACTTACCAGGCGTGAACCCAGACTGCTGAGGTCTCTGATGCTTCACCAGATGACTGCGAATTCGTGTCAGCAATAGATGGGCAAGCACCTTGCCTGGTACGCTGAGCAGTGTAATACCGCGGTAATTGTTGCAGTCCTGACGGTCCCCTTTCCCTTTCCAGATAGGGACGACCAGCCCCCTTTTCCAGTCAGGAGGAATGGTACCTGATTGCCACACGGCAGTCAGGACAGCATGCAACCCGCGGATCATGGCCTCGCCCCCAGCTTTGAGGAGCTCCGCACTGATATTACAAACACCAGCTGCCTTTCCACCCTTCAACTTTGCTACAGCCTCTCTGACTTCGTCGAGAGGGTGCGGTTTCGTCAATGGGAGGATCGGCATCCAATGCCTGTAACCCAGTGGTGTGAAGCTGCTCAGTTGGAGGGTCCACCGTGAACAACTGCCCAAAGTACTCAGCCCAACGAGCCATCTGCCCATCCATGTCCGACACGAGGCGCCCATCTGCTGTTCGAATAGCACTCGCCCGAGAAGGAGACTTGGAACGGAGCTTCTTCAGGGCTCGGTAGGCGGGTCGGAGGTCATTAGCGTTCAAATGACCCTCGACATCCTCAGCAAGACTCCTGACATACCTCTCCTTGTCTCTCCTCAGGAGGGTTCTAGTCCGGTATAAAGATAATGATGAGGATTATGATATAGTATACCTGGACTTTAGTAAGGCATTCGACAAGGTGCCATACGGTAGACTCTTAAATAAGGTTAAGGCTCATGGAATAGATGGGAAGGTTCTTTGTTGGATCAGAGCTTGGCTAAGTAATAGGCAACAAAGGGTTACAATTAATGGTTCTAAATCTGAATGGGGGCAGGTAACGAGTGGAGTTCCACAAGGGTTTGTTTTAGGTCCATTACTATTTTTGATTTACATCAACGACTTGGATAGTGGGATTAGTAGTGATATCAGCAAGTTTGCAGATGATACTAAGGTACCGTATATGGCTGCATATAAGACGACCTTTTAACCTTAAAAAATAGCCACAAAAATTTGGGGTCATCTTATACGCCCAGTATAAAATGTGAACCTTAAATCCTGTGGTGTACGGGACTTTGTTAGCGCGGGTAATGATTGATGGTAGGCTTACCCCTGCCTTGGTAAAAACACAGATACTTTCTACTGAAATCACTTACCGTAATTCACATTATTTTAATAAAATAATAAGTGTAGCTAGATGAGTAAGCTGATCAGGACGTTTGTCATAAAAGCCTGGAATGATATTAATGCAGAAACAGTAATCAAGTCATTCAAGAAGTGTGGCATATCGAATTCATTGGATGGTATGGAGGACGACTACTTGTGGGAAGATGAAGGTGAAGAGGAAGCCGAAGCTGAAGCCACACCATCTGATTCGGAAGTTGATCCATACGATGACCGTCTAACAACTAGCCCTATATCACAAGATGTCATTGATAAACTTTTTATGTCAGATGATGAACATGAATATAATTTTGAAGGATTTTAAAGTCATAACTATTTTAGTTAGATTTAGAATTATATAAACAATTTTTTTTTTTTTTTAAGAACTTTATTATTCTACCTACTCCTAATACGTATATTCAAATTTTTAATATGTTTTTAAATGTCAATAAAATGTTAAGACCACCATATGTGCTGTTTGTACCTAACCTTGTATAAGCTGAGTGGTCTACCTTGGAGGGTAGTCTTATACGGTGAGTATAGCCCAAAACCTATGTTTTTACTAGAAATTTTGGGGTTCATCTTATACACCGAGTCGTCTTATACGCAGCCATATACGGTAGGTAAGATTATTAGATCACAGTCTGATATAAATATTTTGCAAGGAGACTTAAGCTCCGTATACACTACCACTCACCACCGTCGGCGCTTGCCGGCGAGCAATGCCGTTGCCCGTGTTGTGTCCATACGAACGGTTTTGCTCGACGTTCAGTGCGTTTCCTGATTTCAAAGCAAGAGTCATGTCTTCTGCATATCGTATACATTCACTCGAGATTATAAAATAAGCACAGGAGATTTATAAAAACTGACCTACCCATTATCTTCATGGCGCATTTCTGCATATCATAAGCAAAAAAAAATCTACGTAGAACTTTTTATGTAATCTAACATAATATAGTATAAAGAAATAGTGTACTATTCACATTTTTCTCACTTTTTTGTCTTCAACTCGCTGTAATTCCTCTAGTATTTCTCCCATTTAATTTTTTATCACAGATTCGAAATTGATTAACTTTCTTGGTTCTGATGGTATAAGATACATGGCAATACAAAAATATCTAGATGGTGAAAATTGGCGATAACATGAAGCATGTGTTCGGCGCTGACCCGTGAGTGACGGGCATGCCCGCCCAATATTAAACCTGCTGAATATTGCCGGGCAATGCCGATGGTCATATTTTGCTCGCCAGCATCCTGTCCACACTGCCACTTTTAAGTGACGAACACTCAATTGACGGCAAGCGCCGACGGTGGCGAGTGGTAGTGTGTACGGGGCTTTAGATAAATTAAATGAGTGGGCAGATAGATGGCAGATGGAATTTAATATTGATAAGTGTAGCGTAATGAATGTTGGTAGGAAAAATCCTGGTAATAGGTACACCATACGCAATGTATTGCTGAAAAGATCAGAAGGTGAGAAAGATCTGGGAGTGCGGGTAAGCTCAGACCTCCGTCCTAGGAATCAATGTATTGAGGCTAGAAATCGAGCCAACAGGGTGTTAGGATTTATTACCAGGAGTGTTAAAAGTAGAAGTGCTGAGGTTATTCTAAAGCTTTATTTGGCTCTAGTCAGACCTCACCTAGACTATGCGGTTCAGTTTTGGTCTCCATATTACAGGATGGATATTGCCTTGTTAGAATCAGTGCAGAGAAGGATGACCAAAATGATTCATGGGATGCATAACTTTAGTTATAAGAAGAGATTTAAACTATTAAATTTACACTCACTCGAGAGGCGTAGAGTAAGGGGCGATCTGATAGAAGTTTTTAAGTGGATAAAGGGATACAATATAGGTGATGTAGGAAAAGTTCTTACGGCTAGTAAGCAAAGTAGAAGAAGTAACGGATTCAAGCTGGAAAAGCATAGATTTAAAAAGGAAATAGGGAGAAACTGGTTCACAAATAGGGTGGTAAATGATTGGAATGGACTAAGTCATCAGGTGGTCAGTGCGGAGACTATTGGGGTCTTTAAAAGGAGTCTGGATAAATTCATGGATGGGGAAGAGAGGTGGATATAGGTAGAGTTAAGTAACAGGAACTACATCGTGTAGGTCTCGCGGCCTCTTGTAGCTTCCTTATTTTCTTATGTTCTCATTTCCCTCTTCTCATTGTAGCATGATGTTACCAATACCATTCAAACAATGGCTTCTTATTTATCTGACAGCACCATCATACTCTCTCCTCATTCTACTTTTTCAGTAAGTCCACTACATATGTATTACATTTCTTCTCCTTTTACCATTGAAAAAGCCTCCATTTGTCGCCTCCGTGGTGTAGTGGCTAGCATGCCTGGCTACGAATCTGCGGGCCCTGGTTTGAATCCGGGCCTGGGCAAGTCAGCGACCAGCCAAACCAGCTGTTCTTCCTTCCTTTCGGGGTTGATAAATGGGTACCTGGGGTAACCTGGGGAAGGTAACTGTGGTAACCCGGGTGTCACACTAGCCCTGTGTCCCTGGGTAATGGGTTCTCATCCACCACAGGCTTTAAGGGCTAATGCCACGGTGATAGCACCGAATGCCACGCGCAGCTTAGCGTATGCTCCCATCTTTACCTTTACCTTACCCTTTTACCATCATATTCTCTAATAAATCTGCAGTCTTCTTAATAACTTTATCAATATAGTCATACTTGATATACAGACTTCTGAAATTTTCATGAAAGATTTTGTAAGTTTTCATCCAAATGCTTGCATGCAATGCCGTCCATGGTGTAGAGTAGACAAAACTGCTGTATCACCACTGTTGTCTTTTCATATGGTCGAACCCTAGTCACTATGCATGGATACACATCTGCGACAAGGCTATGATCAATTAATAAGGAAATGGTGGTGATACGACGGTACGTTTCATCTACACCATGTATTTCTTTGCATGCAAGCGCTTAGAATAATACTTCAGAAAAGGTTCAGACAGAAAATAGTAACATCTATGGGGACCTTATGCTGTAAAACAATGTCACACTTTATTACAATGCAATGCCTCTCCTGGTGCATACAATGTGGTGATAGATGGGGTGATCTGCTATGAACTTTTATTGGAGTGCTTATCAACATTTCACCAATACATCTTCTATATAATCATTAATAATAATCAATAATAATTATAGTCCTTCCTTACTATATTTTTTTTCTATGTAGACTCTGTGTATTATCAGTTTTGGTGTTGTACTGACCTTCTAGAGGCATTGTGGTAATCTACCCAAACAATTATTTTGCTGCGTTCATATTTCTCCTATTCCCTTATCTCTGTCTTGTTGATGACTCTTTTAATTCTGTCCTGTCAATTGCAAGAAAAAAAAAAAACATGGCACAGTGGAGCGCAAAATCGCATATCCTGATCAAGGAAAATGCCATCGACTTGGAATCAAATGACCCAAAAGATTTAAAAATCCTCTAAAATACCAGTAATTATTTTTATTTTATCCTTTTGCTCACATTTTCCCTCTTATTGTATTTTGTTATCTTTATAATTTTCTAATTAACATTATGCATTTTTTTCTGCATGTTCACAATACTGGTACATAACTATATCTTTCTTGGTCTTCCTCTCACTTTTTCATCTACTTGAAATCCATATACGTACAGTAATATTCTCTTAATTATTCTCTCCTTCATTCTCTCCATATGACCATGCCACTTCAGTACTCTGTGGTCTCCTCACTCCAGTAAGCTATGCTGGTTGCCACACACCTGATTCTGTTGCTTCTCACTATTAAACCATTTCACACCAGAAAGTGTTTCTCAAGCATTTGATTTTGAGCACATCTATCCTTTCCTTTGACCTTGCATTCAGCCCCCATGCCTCTAGGCCAGTGTTTCTTAACCTGGGATGCTAGCACACTCTGGGGGTGCTGAAATCAATTGTAGGGGGTGCTGGGAAATGCTGCATATATGGCAGTACAATGTTTGAGTTCCTCGCAATGGATACAAAAGTATCGAAGAGATACTTTTTTGACGAGTAGGCCTACTATTTTTATTTGATAAACTTTAACCTCATTATACTGACTTTCAGTGAGAGTGTACTTTCACTCGAGTGCTGTAGTCAACTGTAGTCTCTGTAACCAGATGTTAGCCATAGTTAGGGGGTGCTGGACATTCTAGACCTGACTACAGGGCGAGGGTGATTGTGGTCTGCACAGGGAAGCAAGTATGGGTGAAAAACTCTGCGGTGACGCTTTGTCAGGTTTCACTTACTATGTAGATTTATATGCACTATTATTTTTTAAAATTATTATTACATAATTATTGAAATTTTAATAATTATTATCATAATTATTATTGTTATTATTTTTATTATTATAACTATTAATATTATTATCATTACTATTTTTATTATTTTATCAAAATTACCATTACCATTATAATTATGTATAAGTATCATTACTATAATTATTATTACATTATTATTACTTATTATTTTTATTATTATTATTATGATTAATGCTATTATTATTATTATTATTATTAAAAGGGGGGCATGGAGGCAAGGACTAACTACTAAAGGGGGCGTGGTGGTAAAAAGGTTAAGAAACACTGATCTAAAGTATATGTGACACATTGCCTTTCTATCGATTCATAATGAATCGATAATAATAATCGATCGTAGAATCGATCATAATGCTTTCTCCAGATTCATAAATGCACCATAGAAATCTACTTTACTTTCTGGGTATCTTGGGAAAATAAGAACACAAGGTTAACTGCAAAAAGGTAGCTCCTGTACACCTTAAACTTACCATCTATTACCATTTATAAACTTATCTAAACTACCATTAAAACTATCTATCAGGTTTTGCACTTACGAAGCACTTGGTGAATTTTTTCCACTCGTCTACCACCTAATTTATTGACTCATTTTTGCTTTCCTCTCTTGAATTTTCATTCTTCTTAACTTGAAACCATTTAAGAACATAAGAAAATAAGGAAGCTACAAGAGGCCGCGAGACCTACACGTGGTAGTTCCTGTATTTGTGTACGTGTTCTAACTTGCTCTTTGATTATGGGAACCTTATTTATATCACCTTTGTTAATCTCTCATCTATAGGTCTCATCAATACTGTGGTCTGTCAAAATTCCGTGATAGCTAAAAGAATCTCACAGTCCAACAGAACATTTAATGCGTTCTGCACTCAAGCAATTATCCTTCATCAGGCAGGAATGCACAAGTCATCTACATTTTTACAACCTGTCTTACTTTCATTGTTATGTTAACTTCTATGAAATACGCACATACTTCCTCAAGTGGTCTACTGTGTGGGGCGACACTCTTGCAGGCTGATATGCTGCGGAGCCCTGATAAGATAACAAATCCTCAATGTTGTAGACGGCGAGCAGTTATCACTCGTCTCTGCAGCAGTGCGCGGGTAGACAAGACTCCTTCCTTCCAGTTACTTGAAGTTTTGCAGGTACAGTATTTCCTTTTATTCTTTACATACATGGGTTGCTCGCCGTTCCGTGACTTATCAAAACATCGGAGTGAAGGTTAATGTTTAAGTGTTTGTTATACAAATATGATGCTAATCCCCCTGCCTTGCGGACGGCTGCGTCTCCCGCACTTCACTCGAGAAAGTGTAGTTAGTGGGATTGCATGCGAAGGCTTTTACTAGTAGATGTTCAATAGGTGGCCGCCGAGGCAAGAAGTTTTACGTCCTGATATCATCTCTGGAAGTGATGTGTGACAAGGAGCACACCTAGTGAATTGGTCATTATGGATTATGTGTGTGTTGTGTTATGGACTGTGTGTGTGTGTGTGTGTGTGTGTGTGTGTGTGTGTGTGTGTGTGTGTGTGTGTGTGTGTGTGTGTGTGTGTGTGTGTGTGTGTGTGTGTGTGTGTGTGGGTCAAAAAGTCAAATTGTCAGAGGGTAGCAAGGGTCAACCCATGGTTACCTCTCATGTAAGCAAACAGGTGTGTCTCCCACACGACCAGAACCTCCACAGGGTTGGAAACAAGGCTACACGCCCACTTGTATGCAGGCGGGCACCGCGTTCACGGGCATGGAGCAGCATGACCATTTTGGCGTGGTAGGCTCAGAGATTTCTGTTTGGATAGAACACGGTAGTTCTATTTACGTATTTATATATGTATGGGAAAGTAGCACTGGATCGTCGCCGAGAGGATTCCTTGCTTTCAATATGAGTCCAGATCGTGATGATACTCCAACCATCTAACGAACACTGTTTTGAGATACGCCGAAGTCAATCAATCAAAATCAAACTAAATACACTAATACAATAATTATGTTCATACATGGAGTGCAGACGGCGGAGAGATCAATACGCGGGAGTGAAGGAATGACATGTTCTGAGGCATGGCATGTTCTTGAAGAGTTTGTGTGGTAGGCAAATATTTCCATCCTGCATTCATACACACATCACAGGAGCGCCCAGACTGACTGACAAGCAGCAGGAAAAGACACCACTTAATTAATCCATGTCCTACTCTTTCCATGTTTCCCCACACCCCACTCCTGCCACCCATTCCCTTTAACCCTTATCTGTCCTGAACATGTCCACGCAACACCACATGATCAGTATTCCCCCACACTTCAATACGGAGATATGAACGCAGATAACAGATTCCACAAAGTGACTTCTAAATCTAGTGCAAACATAGATTAAGTAACAAAAAAGAGGCTACTATCTGCCTACACCTGCATGCATTCAGACACACTCACTCTCATTAAGAACATAAGAAAGCTACAAGTCAGTGAGACCTACACGTGGTAGTTCCTGATACTTAACACTACCTACATCCACTTTCATCCCCATCGATAAAGCTGTCTAGCCTCCTTTTAAAACTTCTATATTGACTCCGCACTAACTACCTGACGACTGAGTCCATTCCAAACATTTACCACCCTATTTGTGAACCAGTTTTTCCCTATTTCCTTTTTAAATTTACGTATACATCTTCATTACCCATCAATCAATAGGTAAATGGCTTGACACCCACTCTCTTATCATATACACAACACACCTCCTACCCTCGCTTTACCTTATCGCCTGCCACATGACGAGGACAGTCTCTTCATTTCACTTCCAGGTGTGATTTTGCGTCCACCGTAAACTGTGGGATAAAAAGACAGACAGTTGAACAAAAATCTTCACTTCTAGCACAATATATATGTGTGTGCATGTCGAAGTTGATCATCATAATTTCTTAGTGACAAGTGCATTAAATTGACAATATATATGTGTGTGCATGTCGAAGTTAATCATTATAATTTCTTAGTGACAAGTCCAGTACATCGACAAAAAATGTGTGTGTGCGCATGTCGAGGTTGATCATTATAATTTCTTAGTGACAGTGCATGAAATCAACAGTGTGTGTGTGGTGTGTGTGTGGTGTGTGGTGTGTGTGTGTGTGTGTGTGTGTGTGTGTGTGTGTGTGTGTGTGTGTGTGTGTGTGTGTGTGTGTGTGTAAGTAAACTTTTATTGCTAATAATAAGACAAATGTTGTAATATATACAAATTTCATAAACATTAGCCACGGTCCGTCGAGCCGAAGCTCCATGACGGACATATAGTTTTACTGTATTGTTAGCGGGCGTGGAAACTTAGGACTAGCTAATTTATTATTTGCCTAAAAAAGTTATATACATAGAAAAATATATCCAAACTGAGGATAACTACATTCGGTAATGACACGGGTAATAAATGGAATTACAGTAGTAGCAGAATACAAATAATTGTAATAATAATAATAATAATAATAATAATAATAATAAAAATTAAAAACAATAGATATAACTAAAAAAAATATAAATAATAATAGATTGAGCAGATAAACTAAAAATATTTATACTTTTAGTAAAATAATAATTACATATTTTGTTGATAAAGTAAATACTTTTTAATTTCTCTCTTATATCTAACTAAATTGGTAGTTGTAAGGAGAACTTTTTTTATCATGAGGCATATCATTAAAGAGTTTCGGACCAAAACTGATAACACTGTTTTTAAATAATGTTGTTCTAAATATTGGACAAATAAGGTTAATATTATTACTTCTTGTATGGGTAACATTTTCAACTAATTTAAATATTGTGTTTTGTCCTTGACTTTTGAATATTAATAATAATGTAAAATATTTGTGAATAACAGGGAATTTTAAAATATTTGTTTCAAAGAATACTTTTGCTGTTGAGTCAAACTTTTTAAAGAAAAATATACACCGAAGAATTTTATTTTGTGCTATTGATAATTTACTTAAAAAAGAGGGCCATGTGCATGCCCATATAGGAACACAATATATGAGGTGTGAGTAATAGTAGTATAAGATAATAGAGTATATAATAGATAATAGATAATAGAATATATAGTATAAGAATAAGAGTATAATAAATGCTGATCATTGCCTCTGTAGTTAGGTTATGGCGGACTCTGTATAGAATGCCAGTTATCTTAGAAAGTTTCAGACATGTTTGATCAATGTGCTTTTTCCAATTTAAGTTTTCATCAATCGTGACACCAAGAAATTTTGCATGATTGACTTGTTCTATAATTTCGCCACCTAATAATATTGGAGGGACGGAGATATTCACAGACCTATTTTAAAATAAAATATAATTTGTTTTTGAAATATTAAGTTTTAATTTATTTGATTGAATCCATGATTTTACGTTGTTTAGCTCTGGCATTAAATTTGTGTATAGTGAATCTAGATTTTTGTCCTTGAGTAAAAGTGTTGTGTCATCAGCATAAATCAGAAAAGAAAATTTTGTGCTAGCATTTACAATGTCATTAATATATATAAGAAACAGAATCGGACCCAAAACAGAACCTTGTGGTACACCTTTATATATGGATTCAAATGGAGAGTAAATCTGATTACAAAATACACTCTGTTCTCTGTCACTGAGATAGCTCTGAAATAATTTCAATGGTACACCTCTTATTCCTAAGTGTTCTAATTTGTGAAGTAAAATTTTGTGGTCAAGGCAAAGACTACTCTATACTGGACTTGCTACTCGTGCCCCGCGCCAACCCGCCCATGACCAGTGGAGGCCAGTTTTGCGATTCCTGACATTTTTTAACATCACCCCTATTTCCTTTCCTAAGGTTTATCAGTATATATGATATACCGTTATCTTCGTAACTGTTTGTTCTATAATATTATCAAATAAAAAATAGTAAAATACACTAAAGAAATGCCATTATGAGAGAGTGCAAGAAATATACATGACCTCAATATACATATACTTAAACTCTTCGCCATTTAATATTTTGCAAGAAAACATTTTCGATGCTAGCGATAGAAAGAAGCGGATTTTCATTAGCTTTCCATTGATATATTTAGTTTTCTGATAAATGAATTTCCACCATGCCTAAATTAGCGTTAACTAAAAAAATAACATCATCAATCGTATCGGCAAGTAAAAAAGTGTTCCATGAATACAGTAGACTATGGCATATCAGTATAAATGATACACTGTTATCTTCGTGAATGTTTGTTCTATAATATTATCAAATAAAAAACTGTAAAATACACTAAAGAAATTCCATTATGAGACTCTGAAGAAATATGCATGAAGAATATATTCACTTAAACTCATCGCAATTTGATATTTTGCGTGAAGACTTTTTACATGCAACATATCAATAGAAGCGGAATTTAATTAGCTTTCCATTGCTATATTTCATTTTCTGATAAATGAATTAGAACCATGCATAAATTAGCGTTAACTAAATAAATAACATCATCCATCGGGTAATTATCCCGATAGACTATGTAATTTTTTAGTTAACGCTAATTTATGCATGGTTATGATTCATTTATCAGAAAACGAAATATAGCAATGGAAAGCTAATGAAAATCCGCTTCTTTCTATCGCTAGCATCTAAAATGTTTGCTCGCAAAATATTAAATGGCGATGAGTTTAAGTGAATATTAAGTTCATGCATATTTCTTAACTCTCTCATCATGGCATTTCTTTATTGCATTTTACTGTTTTTTCTTTGATAATATTATAGAACAAACATTTACGAAGATAACGGTATAGCATACATACTGATAAACCATAGGAAGGGAAAAGGGAGTGATGTTCGAAAATGGCAGGAATTGCAAAACTGGCCTCCACTGGAAATAGCCCAAAATGAGTAGCAAGTCCAGTATAGAGTAGTCTTTGGTCAAGGGTATCAAATGCTTTTGATAAATCCATGAATACACCAATAACATATAGTTTTTCTTCCAAACATGTGTACACATTGTTGACAAACTGTAGTATTGCAGACTCGGTAGAATGCTGTGCTCTGAAGCCATGCTGGTATTCAGTCAAAAGATTGTTTTTTTCAAGGTAATTGATTAGGAGAGAGGAAATAGTTTTTTCAAAAATCTTATTAAATGCGGGAAGGATGGAAATGGGGCGATAATTATTTAAGTCACTTCTATCACCTGACTTGAACAAAGGAATTACTTTGGCTTTTTTTAATCGGTCTGGAAAGGTACCAGTTTTTAATGAAAGGTTAATTAAATAGGTCAGAGGAGTAGATATTAAAGATGAGGCGTGCTTTAGTATTTTGGGAGATATGTCATCATACCCGGGCGTATCTGATTTCAGCGTGTTGAGGACTTTTTCAACGTGAGTTTTATTGGTAGGAGCCAAATACATGGAAAAACTTGGTGAATTTTTAAGATATTTTTTTAAATCAAATTCGTTTTCATTAATCATGGAACTATTTCTTAGAAAATGTTCATTAAATTTCACGGATGTATCCGAGCAAGGTGGGTTTAATTCTATAGAGCGTTTATTGTAACTGTCTGTTCTGCCCATCAAAGAATTTATTGTTTTCCATTGTCTTTTTGGGTTTCCTTGGTTTTCCTGAAATTGATTTTTGTAATAAAAGTTTTTTGCTGTTCGTAAAATTGATGCTAATTTATTTCTATACTGTCTATATGTATCTCCATAGGTTAATGGCCATTTTCTAACTAATCTTTCTAATCTGTGTTTTTCTTTTATGCTGGTTTTTAGAGCTGGAGTGATAAATGGGCTAATTTCACTCTTTTTATTCAAACGAATCCTTTTAATGGGAAAATGTTTTTGAAATAATTTATAAAATTCATTATAGAATAAATTATAAGCCTCATTAGAACATGTTGAGTTAAATACAAAATTCCAATCGACAAGAGCAAGATCACTGGTGAAATGTTCCATTGAAACTGTAGTAATTAATCTTTTATAAATAAACTGAGGTTCTAGTTTTGTATGTTCAAGTTTAAATTGAGACAATGTGGGAAAATGATCAGAAATGTCGGTTTGAATTATATAGTTACCAATATTTTCTTCCAGTTGTGATGACCCTATGTGGTCTATGAGTGTTGCTGAGGTGCTGGTAACTCGGGTTGGTTTGGTTATTAAAGGAAAAAGCGAGAAAGAAAGCATTAGATTGATGAATTCAAAGACATTATTTTCATTACTTTTCAATAAATTCAGATTGAAGTCTCCAAAAATATAAATACCTTGATATTTTTTATCGTACACTGAAGAAAGAATGTCAGTCATTACCTTATGAAAACTATTGAAATGACCATTTGGGGGTCTATAAATACATAAAAATAAATATTTCCTAGTTATAATTGTAGTCTCAACACCTATGGATTCGATATGAGTGTCTGAAATGGTGAATTGATTTTGCACAGATGAGTCATACACATTGGACACATAAATAGCAACACCACCACCATGAATGTTTCTGGGGTTCGTATACATGTAGTAACCAGGAAGTTCATACAGTGAGCAGAGGTGAGGATCTAGCCTAATTTCTGTGAAGCTAAGAACATTAATTTTTATATGAGTATTATGCATAATTGTATCTTTGAAATACTGAAGATTCTTTGGAATGGATCGTATGTTCATATTAGATAATGTAAAAGTGTTGTTACTGAGTGAAGAAATGTCATCAGGAAAAATATAATTAGGAAAAATATAATCAGACTTCGGAACATTAATTAACCTATTGTGTGTGAAAAATTCATTTGCATCTAAGTCTTTGTTATAGTTGTCATCATCTATAGCGAAAGGGTTATATTCTAAGTTGCTGAAACTATTTACGTTGCAAAGGGATACAGGAGTGTGAAGAATAGCGTATAGTGATTCATCACTTAATGTTGCAAAAGGTAATATATTGCACAATGATTCCTTAATTACCATAAAATACTAAAGAAAACAAAGAAAATTAATATTAACAGAGGTAAGCCGGAACGACACTCATCTACTTTTTACGGTTGCGTAGGTTCAAGTGATGTCGCTGTTTAACATCATCAGCCGCGGCCAAGTCGACAGGAGACCCGACAGGGGCCCTGCCACCAACAGGAGCCGCACCATCACCGCCATCAGGGGACGAGGCCGCGGCACCAGCGTCAACAGTAACAGTGGGTGTTGCTGAAGGACCAGCGCCAACAACAGCAGCAGTGGATGCTGCTGAAGGACCATCGACAGCAGGAGCAGTGGAGAAGGCACCTTTCCTCCCTCCACCGACAGCACCAACTAACTGCTCGCTGCCCCCCGCCGATACGCCTCCACCAACAGCACCAGCTGATCCAGCCACCACCGTGACGTCATGACCAGCACCGCTCGTCGAAGCTTCACCATTGGCAACCACTGGTCGTTGGCTTGTTCTCTGCTTGATTATTAACTTCGTGTATTTGAAGAAGGCGATCTTCCCCTCCTCCCTGGCTTGCTTCATTAAGGGAAACTGACTCTTCTTAAGCTCTTGTGATGCTGGACACAGGTCTTCATTAATGTAGATGCCTGTGCCCTTGAGTTTCCTGGCGTTCCTGACAACCGCCTCACGGTCACCAAACTTCTCGAACCTCGCAACGACTGTTCGGGGTCGCGAGGGAGAGGCTGGGCCTGTTCGGTGTACTCGTTCGAGCCTCATCGAAGGTAATTGTAGTTTCTCCTCCAACAGCTTCGACACAGTATTGGCGGTTTCTTCCCAAGTTTCACCACCGGGCTTTTCTTGAATCCCGGTAATGCGTAGGTTATTTCGTCTGTTATAATCCTCTTGATAGTTTGCCCTTTTTTCAAACTCTTCAATCCGTACATTTAAATTACAAATTATAGTCTTTTGTCATTGTCAGTGTCGAATTTCCTGAGCACTTTTAATTCACGTTGTAGGTCCAGCGTTTCTGCTTGAGTGAATTCCAGGCTTTTTGTCAAGTCCGTTATGGTTCCTTCAGCTTTCTG
>JACEEZ010001756.1:87500-95000 GCA_016584305.1 Chionoecetes opilio
CATCTTTAGACAAGCAGCTCTGCCGCATAACCTGAATAATAATATACATGTTCTGTAAGGAGCTGGGGGTTGTCCAAGGATAGTATATAGATATCCTTATATACTATCTATATATTATAGACTATATATATATATGTATATATATATACTATCCTTGGGGTTGTCTGTGGTGCAGTGCCTGGCTGCGTGCAGTGCCTCGGGGGCCACGCCGTCCCCTGCGTGCAACGACACACTTCCTCTTCATGGACTAATCAGGCTCAGGCGACATTCCCTCTTTCGTTACGTCTCTTTTCAAGGACACAACCGCTCCCATCCGAGGGGTGTTTGCAGGCAGGGGTGGGTGTTCACTGCTCCACATAACCCCATCCCATTATCTAAATATTCCCACAATCCCTTTAATGCACCTCTACCAATACCTATATCTGACAAAAATTCATTATCTGAGTAGCGAAAGAAGCGCCTTGTGTTTATTGAATAATGAATTGTACAAATGATTCAATCCTACATAAACTATAAGATAGTATTCCTGCTTCAGCCTGTGATTTCCTACCAACTTTCCAATCCCTTGTTTCATCTCTGCCCAACATAACAATAGGTATACTTTTCGTTCTTTTTTTTCTGTAAGGCTAACGCTATTAATTATGATACTCAGATACTGCTAGTATTGCAACCCTGATCGCGTGGGTGTGATACCGGATAAGTCCTGAGCTTGTGCATGGCCACTCCTCTCTCACTCGGGGCAACTATTAAGTGAGACATGAAACTTTCTCTTCACTGCCGCGGCTATGCTCATTACTTGCCTGTCTCAGTAAATTACTTGATATCGCTGCGATTTACC
Organism: Chionoecetes opilio; assembly: GCA_016584305.1. Taxonomy (NCBI): domain Eukaryota; kingdom Metazoa; phylum Arthropoda; class Malacostraca; order Decapoda; family Majidae; genus Chionoecetes; species Chionoecetes opilio. Next base: position 88,339 of record JACEEZ010001756.1, read on the forward strand.
ACTACTGCTAATCCTCCTGCTGTTACCGTTGTTAATAATTGACAATAATATCGATAATTACGACTACGATTTTGATAGTAATGGGTATGAGAGAAAAGGTGAAAGTACAACCAGCTGACCCTCTTATCAGAACATGTTGTACAGAAATTACGTCACAGCCCCGTCCGTGTGTTGGCAGGTCACCGCACTGCTCCTCTTGGTCAACAAGTACTCGTGTGTGTGTGTGTGTGTGTGTGTGTGTGTGTGTGTGTGTGTGTGTGTGTATGTTTGTGTGTGGTGTGTGTGTGTGTGTGTGTCGTAATGCGTCTTACTTGTGTGTAATTTGTGGAAGTTCAAGGTAACTTAATTTACTTCTGGGGGTAAAAGTTCTGAAATTTACGTGCCTATATGTGTGTGTGTGTGTGTGTGTGTGTGTGTGTGTGTGTGTGTGTGTGGTGTGGTGTGTGGTGTGTGTGTGTGTGTGTGTGTGTGTGTGTGTGTGTGTGTGTGTGTGTGTGTGTGCGCGTGTGTGTGCGTGAGTTTGTGTGTGTGTGAGAGACAGACAAGCGGAGCACACGTACGTTCCATACAGACAGAAAGACAAACATAGAGAAATAAACCCACAAGTATATATAAAATTATACAGACAAGTGGACATACAAGCATATGAACAGATAGACGGGCATGAAAATACAAAACCCTTACTTAATTCTTCACCACCCTCTCGACACGCCCTTCCATCCCTATCCTCCCGTATATAAATTATGTCCAGCAGGGTGTCGCACAAAGATAGTATATATATATATATATATATATATATATATATATATATATATATATATATATATATATATATATATATATATATATATATATATATGTCTTATATATTATCCTTGGCGTCCATGCACGTGCTCACCCCTTCCAGTAAAAACACAAGAACATAAGAAAATAAGGAAGCTACAAGAGGCCGCAAGACCTACACAAGGTATACGTTCCTGTAGTTAAAAACGTGTCGTGGAAGCCCCATCGCTGCCACTCCCTCCAGTAACCTTATATAGAGTCACGGACCTCATGACACACACCTCTATTATCAGTAGCACTTCGTCAGCCACCTCAGGAAACCATAACAATTAAGCCCCCATTCCCATTCATATCCGCGATGTGTGTGTGTGTGTGTGTGTGTGTGTGTGTGTGTGTGTGTGTGTGTGTGTGTGTGTTTTGTGTGTGTGTGTGTGTGTGTGTGTTTGTGTGTGTCCAGAAATACTCCAAGGGAAAGTGCTAAAACTTGTTCTCGAGACTGCCTCCTCACCAACATCTGTGAAGAGAAACCTTGACTGGAAATTACCTCCTTCTCCTCCTCCTCCTCCTCCTCCTCCTCCTCCTCCTCCTCCTCCTCCTCCTCCTCCTCCTCCTCCTCTTCTTCTTCTTCTTCTTCCTCCTCACACCGTGGAGTAAAGGAACCTTATCATCCTCACAAGGCCCTTCTTGATACACTTTTATTGGCTTCTGACTCTGGTGGTGGTGAAGGTGGTGGTGGTTGTGATGGTGACGAATGGTGATGGTGGTGGTGGTAGTGCTGGTGGTGGTGGTGGTGATGATAATGAATGATGATAATGATGATGGTGAGTGCTTGTGGTGGTGGTGGTGATAATGATGATGATGATAATTTTGATGATGATGGTGAGTGCTTGTGGTGGTGTGGTGGTGGTGGTGGTGGTGGTGGTGGTGGTGGTGGTGGTGGTGGTGTGGTGGTGGTGGTGGTGGTGGTGATGATGATGATGATGATGATGGTAGTGGTGGTGGCGATTGTGATGGTGGGTGGTGGATGATAGTGGTTGTGATGGTGGTGGTGCTGGTGGTGGTGGTAGTGGAGGTGATAAGGGAGAAGCAAATCTGAACGAAAGCATTGTGTTGTAGAAGTGATTCACAACAGAAGTGCGTCTGTTTGTGGTGTGACTCAAACTTCCTCCCGCATGCGAACTTCGTACAGTAGCTACACGCATCTCCACTCGTCTCTGCTCTTCCTCCTCCCTCCCCCGTGACTTGTATTAGCAACATCTTCGTCTGTACAATCACGGCCTTCTTTATACATGTATAAAGAAGGCCGTGGTACAATGCGCTACGTGTCTTTATATTCCTGTGCATCACTGGTATCCAACATTTGTAAGCTTCGGGCCACGTTTATACCAATGTTGATATAGTGGACGGCGCCAGTAGAAAAAAAATACGCGCGCGCGCACACCCACAGAAAAAAAACCACACTTAAATAGTGTAAGATACGTGTTTTCACACATTCTTCAGATAAGAATTATGCAAGCTACAAAAAATACATATATTTAGTTTTAGTAAAAGAACGTTGCTATGCATTCCTTCAGCTAGTATGGAAAAACCCAGTTGTGATTGCTAATCTCATGCATTCATTCAGATGACTGTCGGCTAGACGTTAGTTAAACTTTGATTTTAAGACTTTTCTATAATAGTTAGGAAGGATATAGAGGAGTCCTATCATAGTTGAGGAGCCAGATTCGCATAATACTATGTATGTGGCACGTATTTTATGTATCAAAGTACGAATTTGGTCCACGATAAATCCTTTTTCAAAGTGGTAATTTCCCTGAATACATTATATGTGTACATAATATATATATATATATATATATATATATATATATATATATATATATATATATATATATATATATATATATATATCCAATTCACCAGTATACTCTCGTCGCCATTGCCTTATCACAAATTTGTAAAGGTGCGTCTGAACAGCAACGATAAAGAAAAAAACATCGTATTTCGGGAGCCTGACTTTATTTGGTTAGCACGAAAGGGAAACACGCAGACATCCATGTCGATACCGTGAGCAGCGAAGTGATAAAGAGTAGCGGTACACAGTGTCGGTAGCGTAAGGGAAGTTAGGGAAGCTCCAGGCGCGTGGCAACATTACGTGCGGGGAGGCGCATGGAACAGTGGGCAGCGCAGCGATGAGGGTGCGGAAAGAGGGAAGAGTACGAAGAAAGAGGGGAAAAAGAGGGAAGAGTTGGAAGAAAGAGGGAAAAAAAGAAGGAAAAAAGGGAAGAGTTGGAAGAAAGGGAAAAAAAGAAAGAAAAAAAGAAGGAAGAGTTGGAAGAAAAAGGAAAAAAAAAGAGGGAAAAAATGAGGGAAGAGTTGACAAGATTGTTAACTAAGGAGACGAAGTTGAAGAGGACCTATGAAGCGATAGTACTAAGCGTCAAAGGTCATAAGAAGAAGAAGAAAAAGAAGAAGAAGAAGAAGAGGAAGAAATGATGTTACGATGTACACGGAGCCGAGAGAGGCGCACCGTGACGGGGGAAATATCGCGGCGGGTGTTTCAGGGGTTCCCAAGGTCATGGTATTAACCCCTTCACGCCCAGATCTTTCCTTTACTATAAAAAATCGTATGTTGTTAGCCATACAATTACGAAAAGTAACTTAATATACCAAACTAGTTAGTCGACAAGGATATTAACCAGGTCATATCTGCTACATATTGCTTATATTTACTAAAAATCGTCTAATGGTAGCCAAATTACAATGGAAATTACGTTCTGGGTCTCAAGGGTTAATAAGATAAAGACAAGTTCACTGGCTAATTTGGTATATTAAGTAACTTTTTCGTAATTTTATGGCTAACAACAAGATTTCATATAGCAAATGAAAGATCTGGGAGGGAAGCCACAAAACACTTTAAGACCTTTTTTGGGTCGGAAGTCCAACGACGGAACCCACAGCGCGGAAAAGTCGTAGGTTTGGTCGTAAACGTGCACACTGGCCAACGACTGCTCAAGACCGGTCTTAGCAGAGGTCGGAAGTCTCCAGGCATGCTCATTATTGCTTGGTATGCTATGAAATATCTTTTTTATAGGTGAATGTAGACATATGATTGCATTTGGATGGATATTATTCATATATATGAGTAAAGAGATGAAATACAAGCAAGGGACTCATCCACGTCTGGCAGCGCGGCCTTCGGCAGCAGCAGCAGCAGCATGATGAAGCCCGTGAGGTGGATATCAACACCAACTTCACCAAGGGAGATAGATGTCTTTGGTAATATTTAGTAGGGGAGCGAGAACCCCTTGAGGAATCCTATGATCCCTGGTGATATCCTATGGTGCTATCACAGGCGTGGGAGCTGACTGTCTTCTTCAGGAAGGCACAGGTGAGGCGGATAACTGCGGGTTTTTACTCAAAACTTTTGAGAGTGGCGGCTGGAGCCGCCAGCTCCTCCGCCAAGGTAGGTTTGGGCAGGATTAAACGTCTTATTACTCGTTATTATACAACTTAGTGATTATGGTGAGATGTTATATATACGTGTCATTATCTAAATCAATGTAGCACCGTGTGTCACCTTAAATAAGGGTGATTTAAAGATGTTATGATGAGGTGAGTGCTGGCGGGGCAGTGAGTGACGGAGAAATTCTTGCCGCGGGGCCTCCCCATATCACAAATATTCACTATTTCAACCCACATACACACCTTCTACCACCAAAACACTAGCAACACAGGCTCCTTACTTATATATCTTACTATCTGATACATTAAAACTCCTTAAAACGCAAGCATTCCGAATAAAACGAGAATTAGTTTGAGATGACGGGGACAGAAGGTGGAGAGAGGCAGTCTGGCATGCCATTCTTGCCCGGAACTATGTCTCGCTGACTTGTGATTGGTCGAGAAGTTTTAAAAACAGTTTGTCATTGGCTGGTGACTGATGATGAGCTTGATGACGTCATTACTCGTCTTAGCCAGTCAGCGCCTTCCGACGCGTTTACGACCGACCGAGGGAGGCTTTGTCGCTTCCGTCGTAAGGGAAAGAAATATCTAGGTAGTCGGAGAGATGGTCGTTGCTGGCGATACGACCTCCGTTGCTGGCTTCCCCTCCTATTAGGGGAAGCCAGATTATTAAACATATTTAATGTTTAATACCCCTGGGCGTTAAGGGGTTAATAAGATAAAGGCCAAATTGTAGTACCGAGTCATGGATGTCGCCTGAGCCACATAAAAGTCAGTCAATGCGAGGCGGAATGCAGTCAGCAGTCATAAAGGTACACATTAGCCACTGGAAATACTCATCACCGAGGCTCAATCAATGCAAGAATGGAACAGTTTTGCACACCCACCCCTGAACAATCACCTCCAAGGCCGGGGAAGACAAAAACACTTGATATCACTTAATTACGACTCTTACTATTTAAGGCTAGTGCAAAAATGACGGAGGGGAAGGGAATGCTAAATCAATTTGTCATCAAAACTAATGAGGCAAAAATAGCCAAACATGGACAAAGTACCATGAAGGGACTAAGGGACCAGTAGTTAACTATTAGAGGGAGAAGGAGGAAGAGAAAAAGGAGAAGGAGGAGGAAGAGGAGGAAGAGGAGGGGGAGGAGGTAATATGAAATGGTGTGAACAGGGTATAAGGTGGAAAGGGAAATAAGGTCATAAGAGGAGACGTGTTTTCCTTTCTCCTGTCACTTTGCATTACTGACACACACACACACACACACACACACACACACACACACACACACACACACACACACACACACACAACAACAACAACAACAACAAGAGTAGGTGGAGGGCAGCAAGTGGAGGGGGAGCGAGTGGAAACTAGTAACCTTTAAGCTTCAGTCGTACTTGCTTCCACCTACACCTGTTCTGCCTGTGCAAACCTGTCGTGTCTGTGCACATACAATTCTCTTTATGCCAACACACACACACACACACACACACACACACATACACACACACACACACACACACACACACACACACAACACACACACACACACACACACATAAGAACATAAGAACATCAGAAAATAAGGAAGCTACAAGAGGCCGCGAGGCCTACACGTGGTAGTTCCTGTTACCTAACACTACCTACATCCACCTTCCATCCCCATCCATGAACCTGCCCAGCCCCTCTTTAAAGCTCCCCAATGACTCTGCACTAACTACCTGTCTACTGAGTCCATTCCACTCATTCACCACCCTATTTGTGAACCAGTTATTCCCTATTTCCTTCCTAAATCTACGCTTTTCCAGCTTGAATCCATTACTTCTTGTTCTACCCTGGTTAAAGGCCGTAAGAACTTTTCCTACCTCTCCTTTATTAAATCCCTTTATCCACTTAAAAACTTCCATCAGATCGCCCCTTATTCTGCGTCTCTCGAGTGAGTGTAACTTTAATAACTTCAATCTCTTCTCATAACTAAAATTAGGCATCCCTTGTATCATTTTGGTCATCCGTCGCTGTAATGATTCTAACAAGGCTATATCCATCCTGTAATATGGAGACCAAAACTGAACCGCATAGTCTAGGTGAGGTCTGACTAGAGCCAGATAAAGCTTTAGAATAACATCCGCACTTCTACTTTGAACACTTCTGGTAATGAATCCTAACAATCTATTAGCTCTATTTCTGGCCTCAATACATTGTTTCCTAGGTCGGAGGTCTGGGCTCACCCTCACTCCAAGATCTTTTTCACCTTCTGATCTTTTCAGCGATACATTGCGTATGGTGTATCTATTACCAGGGTTCTTTCTACCAACATTCATAACGCTGCACTTATCAATATTAAATTCCATCTGCCATCTGACTGCCCACTCATTAAGTTTATCTAAGTCTCCCTGCAATATGTTTA